>OZ010612.1:39342726-39505226 GCA_963932145.1 Acanthosepion lycidas
AGGAATGGTAGAATATTTTATGTAAAATTTATGCAAAAACTTACTGTTCCATAAGTGTTAGTGCATAAAATTTGTCCTAAGACAGTTGTAAAAAATAAAAGAGACCCAATGTAAATGAATTATTAGGTTGGTACAAAAATAATGACGTAATAATGTCGTTTTTTGACGTATTTTTAACGTCAAAAAACGACATTATTACGTCATTATTTTGCACCAACCTAATATTTAGTGCCTGGAACTATTAATTTATAAAACTAATCTAATATTGTAGAGACAGTACCTATTGAGTTTTTGTCTGTTTGAAACAAATTCTTTTTCAATTTCTCAAATGTTTTTCTTCTTTCTCATCAGGACAAAAAATCAAGAGCAGCTATTTCAAGTTGTCAATGCTACTGCTTATTTCTGGAAACTTCAATCCTTTCATCTGGTTTTCCAACTAAAAATAAATATCAATTATCCTATTCATACTCACCCATCGATTATAAATTTGACTTAATTTTGCCACATATATAAATTTTGTAGCTGATGTGTAACATCTCAATCATTGAATTTCTAAGATGCCATGATTTAGATATCCTTCTGTAGTTTTTTCTTTATATTATGCCTTTTAACAAATTTTATATAATTGAAACTGCATAGAAAGAATAAATTTGAGACACAACTATTGTATGCTTTTGATTTGATGCAAATAAAATAATTTTATTCGGAACTCATTTTCATTTTTTGTTCCCCACAAAACAGTTCATATGAAGTAAAATTAGTACAGTATAAATTTTCTTCATTGAAAAGCTGACTTTCTTTCCAGTGACTGACCTTTTAAATGCAGATGAAGCATTTGTTTTTCTTCAAATATTTAATAAATACATGTAGCTAAAATCTGATGCATTATCAATGATATCAGGCCAGTAAAAATTTTCAAATGACATGAGCATTGTAATACTTTTATGTATAAGATCACAGTAGATACCAATGGTCTTCAAGGTCAAGAATTTGAAAAGATAGTAACCAGTGAGACTGGAAGGTTTTCCCCTGAACTGTTGGCTGCATAGAATTAAATTTTGGTCAACATCAGCTTTATTCGGTTAGCAAACACCATACAAATCCAGTGTATTCAGACTAGTTTCATGTTCTTAGCCATCTTGAAAGAGATGCACTTTCCAGTGAATCAAATCCTTGAGTAAAGGAGTTTGCAGTACAAGATTACTTAAACTGGATTACTTTCACTGAACCCTGTGTTTTTACAAGAAAATTTCAAATTGTGATTAACTGCTGCATTGTAAGGTTCATGCACGAAAGTTGTTTATGCTTTTCATAACATTATCTATTCACTACCTAGACATAATTTTGTTCCATCAAACTCACGCCATTTCCAGATGGACAATTGGATTTCTGTGCAACTGTACATGCTGAACCTGAATTAACAATTAAATTATGAAGAAACCTTACCGTTTTGGAGTTATTGACAAAAAAAAAAAAATATCGGACTTCTTGCCGGTCTTTCGTCAGCCATTACCGGCTTATTTTATAAATAATGAAAAGAACAAAATAAGTAGTACACTAAAGCATTTTATATTATTTAAAGTTGAAAATAAAAATCTTATAAAGTAGATACTTCACTTACAAATATAGATAAAAATTATATCTATAATGAACTAGATTTAGGGTCCTGTGTACAATTTCCTCACCTCCGTCAGGAACACGTGAAGGTGCTGACTATGTTTAGGGATTGCTTTCACAAACAGAAAGCAAGCAATATATTGCTTTAAATAAGCAGTTCTGTGTCCCGATCTTTTTATTACACCCTTAGTCGTCCTCCACAATCTTTCAACTGTTTGCATATGGATATTTTTGTAGGGTCAATAAAATGTTCACTGATTTATCTGCTTGTGCATATATCTTTGGCCCGGTATTCAACATACACCGACCAGCAATCACTGTAAATGATTGATCCCGGGTCGGATGTGTCGCATAACCAAGGGAATAAGGGTATGGGCATCTCTGGCTTCTCCTTCACTGCAATCAGACCTAAGTGGAACCAGAAATTTCTTCTTGGAAACTTTCGATTCCGCCAAATAGCCAGACCGTTTTCAATCGACGTCCCCAGTTATATTTTTGTTCCGATATAACTGTTTCATCGATCTCTACCTCGACACCGGTACACCCAATTTCTCCTGCACATTTTCTAACCAGAACTGGCACAGAAGGAGCACTAATTCACTGAAATGTCAATCGCAATGTCCAAGTTTTCGAGCATTATCCTGGCACCAGCTAAAATCAAGGAAAGGTGTTACAAAAAGTAGCACTTTCCACGCAGGCAAGCATGACTTCTGCAAAAGTGTATTTTTCCTATCACCAACACTGAAGCCACATTCTGTTTTCCGGCTGTTAGGACGATTCGAACTGCTAGGACTCGAGACAAATTTTCTGCAATGCCATACTTTCAAGTTGGCACGCAATGAGCAAGGTGCATGGCATCGAGGTAATATTCCATGTAGTCGAAGAAATTCTACTGAAGCCTCTTCATTCATTCGAAAGTGTTGAATTGCTTCATACATAGTGATGGAACAATTCGCGCAATTCAACTTTTCTGCGGTAGCGTAGATGAGGATGTGAATAGTATTTGGGTGAACAAATAGACTGGTCAACCCCACTGACAGATGTCCATATGACTTGGGACCACAAATCATGACTTTTTATACACACAAATAACTTTTTTTTTTCACTTGCTCTAATTTCCTAAAAAAAAAAAAAAAAAAAAAAAAAAATTACTTTGTTATTCTTTTGTTTGTCAATATTTTCATATTAAAAAACTAAGTAAAACTACACTTAAAAACCTTTACAGAAGCACGTGCTGCAAGGAATTTCTGTAAAGGAAGTAAACAGGCTCAAATTTTATGACTCCTCCAACGCAAAGTGTGCTGCAGTGAATTACTTCAAAATAAGCCGGTAATGTCAGATTTTTGTCAACTCCAAAAACAGTAAGGTTTCTTCATAATTTAATTGGAGTTCAGCATGTACATTTGCATGGAATTATGATGATTTTGGAAAAATTTTAAGGAATATTAGCGCACCGGTAACAACACCAATATTTACCAATATTCCTTGCCAAAGGAGGAGTTATGAAATCTAATAGCTTAGAGAGCCAAAGATACCTTTTGTTGTTTAGGTCTCAAGTATCGGTGGGAATACTAAGAAGCATAACTCACAATTTAACTTAATCTAATTCATAATTTAAATTAATTTTATCATCTATTTTTTTGAGTAAACTATTTAAATGTTTAAAAAAGGTATCCAAAAATCAATGTAAAATAGAGAAAAGGATAATTAAACGAAAACAGAAATTATGTACAGTGCTTTATTTGAAAATATCCTGTCAGCATCAAGAGAAATTACAAATTACATTGACAAACTGTTACCCAATTATGTCAATATCTATATCTTCATCAGCTGCTTCATGCGTTGACAAGGATACAACTATTTCTTTTTTGAACAAACCACTCTCTTTTTCTTTTACTGCTTGCTCAACCTTCTTCATGATCGGATCATCAATCTTTGATATTTTCCGCTTCTGGGGAAGACAAAAAAACGGGAAACTGAAGATTGTAGAAAATAATTTTATAGATCAAAATATCCAACTTTTTTTTTTTGGTAAATAAATCTCTTCACACATTCAACAGTACACAAGGATGACAATAAAATTTACTTGAAAGGTCAAATTTCAAAACTTAACATTTTTGTAACTTGCATTTAACGTTTGAAAGGAGAAAAAAAATAATAGCATATTATTATCGATTCTCTGTTGCTAGTTGTCACAAATGCAAATTTCTGGAACTCATTCTGTTATATAGTTATCAGAGGTCAACCAAGTTTTGTGATTTTTTAATCTTTAAGGAGTCAGTTATGAAGGATTTGACTATAACTTTTTTTTTTTTTTTTTTTTTATAAATGCTTATTAGATATGCTAAGTAAATTTTAGAATTAAGTGTCAATCTGAATTGCTAACATGATAAATATGAACTTTGAATATTTTTTTAATTATTACTCTAGATAAGTATTGAGCACTTAATTAGCAGAAATTGTTTTCCTTAACGTGTAGCATTTTTACGTCACATACAATAGCATTCTTAGATATATATTTATAGGATCAAAGAGAATTAGCATCACTAAATTTTGCAAACTAAAAATTTGATCAAATAGATCAATAATTTTGTAATTTAAAACAAAATATAAGGAATTAAGAGTGATTAAAATCTTAGACCAGCTACTATAGTTTCATCATAACTTAAAATCTCAGTGTTTGTAAGCTGATCTGAATTTTAAACCACTCTTAATCCCAGCTGCACCCACAGCATCAGTGCAGTAACAAAATAAGAAATTAAATTAAATAATCAACAAGTGAATGAAGACAATTGTGAGAAAGTCATGAAGTGCAGACAGTTTGGCAAATGTTCCTTCACACAAAAATGTTGATCATCTGCTTTTATTAAAAAAAAAAAAAAAAAAAAAAAAAAAAAATCTTGTGTATCCATTACATATTCACCAAGATTTCAAAACACATAGAATTACTAAAAAATATTTCCATTTAAACTGTTTTTCATCTCTTAAATACATTCAAATGTGTCCAAAAGAATAAAATAAAAACACCCACACACAATTACCTGTGATTTCTTTTTTGTACTTGTTTTATGTATGGTTTTACTGCTGACAGATGTAGGGCTGTGGTTTTTCAAATAGCTTTGAATTAACTTAAATTTTGTATCAGTAAAAAGGCATGAATCTGCAATAAAAAGAATATCCTGATAAAATCAAATGCAGTATCAAATCCCTAAGGGAGATTGACAGGTGGTTTTCCAACAGAAGATAGGTCATAGATTTTATGGATATAGTAAATAAGATTAAATGAATTACAAATTGAATTAGCACCTGGAATGGAGGTGTGTACATCGGTGCCAAAATTCAAGATATCATAAATACTATAGTACTTTCCAAGAAGTTTCAGGATATCACCCAATGTGGAAATTTAGTATTTTTGTACACTTTTTACTAAAATATTTGGGGCTTATTTTAGTGAAACACCACTCAGTCAGAATATTGACCATTGTCTGTTCTTCATGTAAATACTTTAAAGAAAACACATTTTTATCAGTTCTACTTAATACCATGGAAAATTAAGTTAATATATGATTATAATTCCTAAATCAAAATCTTCGATCAAGTACCTATCACTAATTGTTCCTTTATTTCATGTTTTCAAGCCAAATAGTATAGTGCTTGCTATGGAGTAATCTTTCCTTTCACCCAGTTTTGTCTACACCCTGTGATACTATTTAGCTATGGTAATTGGTTAACTAATTAACCATAGAAATTAAAAACAGGAACTACTTCAGGTGAGAAAGAGCTATATCAAAAGATAGACTGAGTGACATTAAAGAGATGATTTTATTTTATTTACGAAGATACTTTTTACACGTGACAGAAAATCCGTAAGAAAAAAAAAGCGAGATATGAGATTCTGTCAAAACTGATTAATGTCATAAGAGTGATGCACCAAGGGAAACAGAATTCAGAAAGAAAAACAAAGCTAACCGACACATGGCGGCCATAAAAAAAAAATTTTCAACTTGAGACCACCGTGGTATAGGCAGTGAGAATCGATATTAGTTATCTTTCAGAGATCATTTAATTTTAATTCCTAGGTCCAACAAAGGGAACCATCTAGTGTGCGTTAGAATTCTGGCATGAGGAAGAAAATCGTATTATTATTGCTTATTCAAACTGTTCATGTCAGACACAGCGTCATCGAAAATGGGCATTTGGTGATAAGAGAATTTTAAGGCATGAGAAAAATAAAGAATTTGATTCTCAGGTAAAATACGGACCTCCCAGCTAAAACTTGACTTAGCAGAAAAAAAACAAAAAAAAAAAAAAAAAAAAAAAAAACAAAACAAAAAGGTTTTTGACAGTTGGTAGAGAGACCTGACTAAGTGAATTTTGGGTGCCCCCAAAAGAAAGATGCAATAAGAATTATTTGACAATCTGGGGTTTGTTAAAAAAAGATTTGGCCAATGGTCAAGTGGTAGCATGTGTAATAGGCAGAGGTGAATATATGAGAAAAATGGAGAAGTTGTTAACACCCACTGAAGGGATTGGTATGAGATACCAATGTGAGAGAGAAAGACTCTAGGATAACCTTTCCTCTGACCTTCCCTCACAGACAAGGGAGAAACCCCTGAAATGGAAAGTGATTAGTCTTCCAAAAATGGGAAGTAGTAATTATTTTTCTTGGCCTAAGAACAAAGAGAATTATCAGGAACTCAAGCCATGTCAGGCCCCACACCGGGCCGGTATCCATATAAACTAACGTCTCGAGGCAGCTCATCAGTTTGAGCAGTTAGTTTTGCAGGAGTTCCAGCAGTTGATTCGCAGTTGCAGTCAGCCCGTTGCCTCGCAGAAGCTGACCGAGAGATTTACATGTCCTTTTTGACTTCCTACCAAAACAAGTTATACTAACAAATGACTTAAGAAACGCAAAAGTGTCACAAATCCATAGAAACGGGCTGGGAGAGAAACACACTCCTGTATATAACAGACAGATAAAGATAATTTGTTATTTCTCAACACATTTGAACCTCTTTAGTTTGTTTTATTGCTTCTTTTACTTGCGCTTGTGTGATATCACCTTACCCCAGATTCAGCTTGCACTAAGGATCGACGCCCGATTGATTTTATCTAATAAGATCAAAGTTACATGGGTAGGTCAGACTTGAGATCAAAGTAGTTACTTCAGTAACCAGACGTTGGAAGTGAGCTGGGAATGACAAAGCTGGTATCAAACCGAGAACAACCAGGACACAGGCTGGTGGCAACGACAAAGAGTCCACTCCAAAACACTGGTGTAACCTTACAGCTTCACGCCACAACTGGGAGTTGACCACGGGCCAACAGTGCAGTGTTACATATTGGTGTCACAACTAGAGTACGTCACATAATGGCGCTGCAACCACCAGTGGGTATCACACGCTTCCAGAGAAAACTTTTTAGTTGATTGTTTAAATTAAACTTATTTTATTTTGACAAGCAACATAAATTAAAAACATGAAATTTTGGCATTTTAGTACACAGGTAGCAAAATATTTTAAAATTTTAATAGATATTAATCATACTTATTATAAAACCCTCTGTGTGTGTGTGTTCGTTTATATATTGGATCGGATTTCCTACATTTTTCAACAGATTTCAACAAAACTTCACAGGACTACGTAAAATTACATTGCGGTGGTTTGAAACACGATTAAGAGGCATTAATGAAACGGGACAATTCATATTGCGTTATACTTATTAATATCGAGTTATACTTATAAAATCCAGGTTGGTTGGTTGTTTTTGTGTGTGTGTGTTTGTTTATAAATGGGATCTGATTTCCTACATTTTTCAACAGATTTCAACAAAACTTCACTTTTTTTTGGCAGGTAGTGTTTCTTATTGTCTTGCTCACTTTTTTCTTTATTTTTACATTCAGGATGCTTGTCTTGTAAATTCTATTTACAAGACAATTGTTTATAATAAAATTCTATTCAATTGGTAATGTTTTTGTACGAGTTTGACCAATTCATATAAAAAAAAAAAAAAAAAAAAAAAAAAAAAAAAAAAAAAAAAAGAAAGAAAGAAAAAGAAACTAATTGAGACATGCATGTCCGTCAACCTTAAACAATAATCTTTGTCAATTTTATTTTTCAGTCTTTATGATGGTCGATACTTGATCTATCTCTTACTGTTACATCCCCGGGCAATGCCGGGCTCTACTGCTAGCATGGTACCGCCCCAGCCCTGAAACTGTAGGTTTTAACTAGTAGCATCAATCAAACCAAGAATACAGACTTAATACACTTGCTGATTAAAAAAAAAAAAATTTCAATAACTGACTAATTTTAAATGAGAATTAAGTTTAAGCATCCAATGATTTTCTTTTTATTCCTTTCAGATTTAACTTTAGTTTTTGGAAATTGCAACCATGGAAAGATTAACAAACATGCTAAGTTCGTGGCAAATGTGAAATCACGTGTGTTTGTTTATGTTGTTCAGCTGAAAACATTGCTGCAGTGCACAATGTGCCCCAAAATCCAGACACCTCTATTCATCATTGCATGTAGGAATTGAACCACTACACAACAACGTTACATCATTTCCAATTGCACTCTCGGTTGGTAGATTATGTCAAAAAAAAAAAAAAAAATCACAATGCATTTGTTTGAATGTCCATTTTCATGATAGGCTTTGACACTGTTTGATTGTTAAAATTGCCAAAGACTTAATTTGTTAAATCTGAAAGGAAAAGAAAGAATTTACATTTAAAAATCAGTGCAAGTTATTGGAACAACCTTTACTTCCCAATTGGCTGGATTATTTCCAAGGTCAAAGACTTATAGGTATGATATCAAAGGATTAATCTATAAAACCTCTTCCCGTGAAAGATTTTTGGAAAGAAGTTTGTGTTGCATATGTAAACAAAGAAAAGATTAAGACTATTATGAACAATAGGTAAAGACCACATTAAATAAGCATCAGAAAGAGAAAAGTTGGAAGTGCAGAAGAACAGATTTGTCACTCGTAACATTTAGTATGTAGAGATACACTGGATGTACAAAAGATTGAGTCCTTCATGGAAATAGTCAAAGTAAATGCAGAGAATTATTACAATTTGTTGAATATTTGAATGGTACAGTGATGAGATGATACCAATATTTTTACAGATTCTGATACAATTCCCAATACTGTTCTAAATTTCTGATTCCTATACCTACAACGATTAAAATTCATTTTAAGGCCCTACATTTGGTTTGGGAAACTTAATGAATGAAGTAAATTTATTAATAAAACATTTAATAGAAACATGAATACAAAAGCTTATGAAATAAAGTTAGATATTCTTTTTATTTAAAAAATTGGGTAAAAATCTGTTTCATCTTTCAGTTAATTCCTTTTTGGTAAGAGGGAGGTGCTGATAGATATTTCCTGGCTAAAAGCGCCAAGATGGGAAATTCATTTTTATTTGAATTCCACCACTGAAAAACATTCACTTTTTATATATTTTTTTTTAAATATACAAGGTGATTGAAAATTAACTCCCTATTTTATGTAATTCCCACCAAAGGAAACAAACACCTACTACCACTTTTATATGATCTTTTGGAATAAGTGCTGATTGAAAATCCTTATATGGAATCTTCTTAATTTCTACTTTGTTTTAAACAAAAAAAAACAAAAAAATCCAAAGAATCGTTTTTGCAATCAGAAATCAAGTTAAAAATTTCCGATTCCAATACCACAAAAAGTTCCAATATTTCCAATTCTCAATTCTGATTAATCATTCCATCACTAGTTACAACCAAGAAACTAAGCTCAAGAACACATTCATGTAAGACAATGCTTCTTCACATTCTGCAATGCCGATCTTGCCAAAAAAGTTTCAAAAGATACCAAATTAATTTGATATTAATCAAATAGAAAACAAAAGCAAAGATCTGTGGAAAACAATATCTGCTACAAGTAATATTAAATTTCAAACAGTAGAAAAGTTAAAAATCAATGAATGAAAGACTGAAGGTTATAGAATGTCAAGACGTCTATAAAAAATTTATTCATCAAAACAGGATATTGTTGCCACCAAATATTTGTTTCTGTAGCAGACATCTTTTGGATTTATTTACAAATAAAAATTTATATTGCACTTTGTAGGATAAAATCTAATACCCCTAAAGCAGATTATCAACAGCTTTAATATTTTAAACTGAAATTCTTACCAATATAAATAAGTACATCTTGAAAATTTCCATCAACATTAGTTGGCTTATATCAATTTTAGTGTAAACTTGGCAGTGTAGAAAAACAATCATCATAGGACCAGACAAAAAAAAAAAACAAACAAACACACACACTGTTCATGCTAAATTGTAACGGAAAAAAAATAATTCATAACATTTCTTCTCCCAGATAAAGGTTATATTGATCAAAGCCGAGTCATTTATTTCAAATATGTTGCAATCCAAGATACAGACTCTTATTGATACAATGAACTGCAATATTCTATACACTGATATTACTAATTTTGCTAAATGTTGTCTATACTGATTTAATCATCATAATGTTATGGTTACTATTAGCTGAATATATTGTAAATGATTTCCTTTTTATTTTCTTCATTTCACACAATGTAAATCCACTTGTTCTGGAGAAAGATTTTACATATTTAGCTTATAAAATGGTGATAAGCATTTTGAAATAGTAAATAACCAGCTATTATGAAATGAGTGTAGTTTAATCTGGCACAAACTCACAATAATAGAGTAACCAAGTGGAGATAACACCTAATTTATGATGGCATCATAGGTTTACAGCATATGAATTCATGAATGGGAGTTTTCAAATTGTGTGGTGAAGTTATCTGTGAAAGATGAAATAACATTGGATTCAAGGTAACTGGTTATATTTTTTTTGGATACTAAATTTTTAATTAAAAGCCTATATTGGGTTGTCCAGAAAGTTCATGCAGAGTTTTAGTCGTTTATGTTCCAACACATTAGAACATGTCAAATTTATCGACGGATATATGCTTACATTTCCAATTAGAGAACACTTCAATCTATCTCTTGAGGAAAAGTTTAAAATTACTTAAATCTGCATCCCTATGAAAATGGAAGATTATAAGGTGCATTTTAGACACTTGATGTTTTTTTAATCATAAAGTTAAAAATGCCTCACAAACAAAAAAGATATGCTGTGAACGGTGAAGATACTTTAGCTGAGAGAACTGTATGGAAGTGATTCGCTAAGTTTAGAGTGGGTGACTGTAACCATATTAATGAAAAGTATTCAGACATATCCCCCACCCACTACAGATGACAAATCAAGATATTGATCGAGAATAACCTGCATTACACAATGCAGGAATTGGCAAAAACACTAAATTTATCAAAATCCACCATCCACGAGCACTTAGTAAAGCTTGGGTACTCAAATCGCTACAATATTTGGGTACCACATGATCTGAGTGAAAAGAATCTTTTGGATTGCATTTCATCTTATTTGCTGTATAAGCACAAAGAAAATTCACCCTTTTTTAAGTAAATTGAAATGGATCATTTACAAGAATGTTCAGCAAAAAAGATCCCGTTGTAAGCAACATGAGCCAACTTTAGCAACCTCAAAAGCTGGTCTTCATCCTAAGAATAATGCCATGCATCTGGTGGGATTGGAACGGAAGCCTGTACTATGAGTTTCTGCCAAGTAACCAGCCAATGGATTCTGAAAAATACTGCTCACAAATGGACAAATTAAAAGGCAGCAATTCAAGAAAAACGTCTAGAATTGGTGAAAAGGAAAGGTGTTTTCCATCATGTTTGGTGACCTTGCAAAAATTGTTACAGCTTGGTTGTGATGTATTACTCCACGCGTCATTCACCAAATATTGCTCCTTCAGATTTTCATTTATTCAGGTCCTTGTAAAAATAATCTCAAATGGTAAGATACTTAATTCTTTGGATAAAAAAAAAAAAAAAAAAAAAAAAAAGAAAAATTAGTGAGTTCGTTTTCTGTAAGATGGAATCCAAGTTGAAGGGAAAATGTAGAAAGGTTGTGCAACAAAATGGTTCATATTTAACAATATTTAAGGGCATAATTTTATTTTGTGTTTTAATTTCCCTTAAAATTTGGCATTACCTTACAACTCAATATTTATTCTAAAAGCAACATTTCTTAAAAGAAAATTCTTTTCACCAATAGTGAGGAAATAGCAAGCTTTTAAATAAATGCAACTCATACAGACACAAAAAGTGGTTATAGGAAAACTTCTATCTGGACAATGGAAAGGGCAAATTCTTTAAGTTTTGCTTTTATTTTAATAACAAAGATACATTTCTAAAAGCCATCTTGAAGTTTATGGAATTATCCTAGCAACAAGACAAGTTGCTAAACAGTGCATCTACAACTCCAAGTACATTCAAATTTTCAATTCACCTCATCATGAAGTTTGTCTAAAGTGAACGTTAAAATCAGCTTATTTATGATGGCTACATCTATGTGAAGCAGAATAATCTGATGAATAATGTTATACCTTAAGGATGTGGGAAACATCAGCATAGCAACTGTAAAGCCAAAGTTTGTGGAAATGAAGTAGTTGGCCATATAAATGATCACACCCATGCTGCAGACATACACCACCCAGAAGTCCTATTTGCTTTATGATAGTGGAATGAGTGATCAGCGTATGCTTGTGTTTTCCACAGTCAGAAACACCAGGCTACTCGAGAATTCAAATTTGGCAATGGAAAATTTAAAAATTGTACACGAGCTGTTTTACAAACTGTACACTATTCAATTCTTTGACTTCAAAAATGTTCTTTGTGTTTATGCTCTGCTACTAAACTTAAGACCAACAACAACTCACTATCAACCCTATGTTCAATCCAATTACCCTCCTTATCGACTATGAACAAGCTGCCAGAAGTGACACTGAAGAGGTTTTCTAAAACGCAGTAAAGATGTTTATATCACTTATTTAAAAAAAAAAATATACCACAAGATGCAATCTGGGGGATTGCAAGGAAAATAGCAAACTGATGCTAACTTTGCCCTGCAAATTTGTAGGGTACCAGCTTTGGCATTCATTCCACCAGATAAAGTGATTGATGCATTTGAGAAATTGCAAGAAACAATACCACCTGGAGCTGATCTTATAGACTACTTCAAAGATACATATATTGACAGAACATGTCAACAGACAAGCTCCACATTTTCCCAGTTACTATGTGGAATATTTATGATAGTGTAGCCAAAGATATCACCTAGGACCAACAATTCCTTGGAAGGATGGTATAGCCACATGCAAGCTACACAATTACTTCCATTCAAATATGGGAATTTCTTGAAGTGTTGAAGAGAGAGTAAGCATTAACCAGTGTTACCATCAATCAGATGCTTGCAGGACATCCAGCACTGTCTAAGCATTATCAAGATTCAACAATCAGAACAGCAAATATTGTACAAGACTGAGATGTATAATTATGGTAATATAAAAATAAGTTTTATTGGATAATATGAAATGTAAGAAATGATTATTGTAATATTTATTTCTTTTTTTATAAAAATTTTAGTCTAACCAGACAGTTATGTAATTAATTATTGTATTTGTATATAGACCAAAATTTGCAGTTTCAATTGTATTAATTATAGTGATATGAAGATCATTCTTATTGGATAACAGATAAAAAACATGAAAAAACTAATTAGTTTCATTAGTATTTTAACTAATGTACAGAGCTTAACTGTACAGAGTTATTTTGAGAGAGAGAGAGAGAGAGAGAGAGAGAGAAAAAAAAAAAAAAAAAAAAAAAAAAACTTATCAAAATATATCTTAACATTTTACTAAAGGGGGCCATTTTGCAGTCAAGCTTAATTAATGATAATCAAATTTTCTTGTGAAATATGAAAGACAGAATCACAGAAATTTGTCACTACACACGAGATGTATGAAAATTTGTTTGAAACAATTTCACAATAAATTCTAATAAATATAGAAATACTTACCAACTAAATTTAATGCATTTATATGAGAAAGCTTGACATCTGGATTCAGTATTTTCATAACATCACCTCTTTCCCTGGGACTCAGTGTAATAATATATTGTGCAAGTCCCAAAATCACAGATGCTTGTTCATTTGATGTCAGATGAGACCTAAAAAAGTTATTTGGAAAAGCTGTAAATTGAAAATTTTTGCATGACAAAAAAAAACAAAAAAACACAGCCATGTTCAGAAAAGGAAAAAGGAAATTTGATAAGTTTTCACTGAAGGAAGAAAGTAAAGGGTTTTCTGAATTAGAAATTATTGTTCATTTTTTAGCCTTAGACATTCATTTTCATAAATTCAAAAATTCAGAAAAGCAAAAAATTACCACTGTAGATGACAATTTACTATATCTTTCCAATGTTTGATTTCCGATTTTGGAGAACTGGACTGACTGTAATCACAAACATCAACTATGCCAAAATCCACTGAATCTGATAAATTAGTTTGGGAAGAAATAGAGCCATGTTCACATTCAAAATGTGACAGATTAAGAGGATCTGGAATTGAAAAAATATTTTTTTAAAAATCATTTGCTTATGACATTTCTCAAATAAGTTGATTATAATAACCAAATTATTTAAAATAAAATAAGGAGATGTACATGCAGTATTAATGTAAATATGACATTTAAAACAGGATGCATCAATATTTGATAAAATCTCATTTAAGTAAATATTTAACTATCAGCTTTCTTTCAGATAACTCCATAATTCCATCAAGTTTTCTTTCTCAAAGAATTACTACCATTAAACACGATGTAATTTGCACACCTGTGTAATTTATGCAGGTGATTTTCATGTAAATTTTGCACCCAAAATTTTTCAGAATTGCCAACATAGTGTGGCGGGAGTATAGGAGAGAGGCTCAATTTAGCATAATTTCCCATACAATTACATTTTATTAAATTTTCATTAGATAAAAATAATCTGTTTAACAACAGGCAAGTATCACATTAAAAGATTAAATTACAAAGTGTTTGTGCTGTGTATAACTATTACATTTCTTGCTAACAAGGACAGTATGTCAGATCTTTAGCAAGCTGCTGTAGATCTTCTCAAATCACAGGAAAAGTTGTTAAGAATTATCAGCAAAAACAAAGCTGATAAATACTCATAGGTGTTGCAAATCAAGATTTATTACCAATAAACATTAGCTTGGATGTGTCATCCAAGCTAATGTTTATTGGTAATAATTGACAGAGGGAAGTGACCAACCAAACTGATTTTGTAAACAGAATTTTAATTGGTCATGAGTGTCATAAGCTCTGATTTTCTGCCTATTCTTGTCAGAACCTGTGATACAGAGTATCGAAATTTCAATTCCTTTCACACTTACAAAATGCTAAACAAAATTAAAAATTTGTCATTACCGTTATTGTCAGTATGAGTAGAATTTATTCTTTCACTATGAAGGAGAAATTGAATATGGTAAACATGGTAATAGAGTTGCCAGGAGGCATTTTAATGTTAATGAGACAAATGTCCAAAATTGGCGTAAACAGCATGACAAACCAAAAACTCTGCCAATAGGGATATATCTATAAAATCCCAGAGTTTGAGCTTTATCATTGGATATGTCACAAATGTGATGAGGGTTTTGGCATAAGCACCACCATAAGAAACATTCTTGCTTGTGCAACAGATGGTGCACTATCAACGATAGGCTGTTATAGTTGTTGCCTGATGTTTTTACAGTACATTGTATAATTCACAAGCAACATCTAGGCGCAAAAGTCCTAAGTGGTTGATTTCACAAATCATTAAGCACTTATCACAACAAAAAAATAAAAACACATTTTCTCAATTCATGACCGTTTCAACAACTGCCATGAAAGTCACCTAGTTACGCACCCCCACTCACCCAAAAAACCTACAGACCAAATGTGGAAATCTGAATTCTTAGTATCTCAAGTTGAAAAGCCAATATACTTCCTTACAAAAGTTTACTATACTTATTTTTTTTTTTTTCTACAGTATTTTATTGTAATTGGCATTACTTTTACTAAGAGTACAGTTTAAAAAGAAAATATAAAAAAATAATGCACGTCATATTTGAAAATAACTTGATACAATATTAGATTGCTTGTTTTTAATTTGTATTATACCTAATACCATGAATGAGACATGTCAGTGCTGTGTTTTGGTACACAAGGAGGCAGCAACCCAAAAAGTTGTGTGAACCATTGACTTTAGAGTATCTTGATAACAATATTTTCTGCAAGATTTTCAGCCATAGTTAAGTTGTAAATAGCATTATGTATGAAAAACATTTTTTAATGACCAAGAATGTGCCCACAATTTCTTTTAAAGCAAACTCAAAGTTTTTCTAATGTAACTAAGTTTGGTATATGTATTGCAAATTATCAAAATGTTTTTCTTTTAATATTTAAAAAAAATAAATAAATAAAACCAGGTCAAAGCAAAAAGTTTATATACTTACTGGAATCAATTTCATACAAATAATTGGTCTGTATAGATGGAACGCCAATTTCTGCATCCAATAAATTAGCATTCAAACTTTGAGAGTCCAAACCAAAATTAAAGAGCCTATCACATTCCTCTGAATATTCAAGTTCATTTGTACCAAAACTGAAAAATGATCATGATCAAATAAACCTTTTCAATTACAATTAAAAAAAAAAAAAAATTCTTGTAAGATTGAAAATATAGAATTCAGTTTCTCTCATAAGTATGAACAAACTTACCATCTGCAGCAACCTTTATACAGTTTATAATTCTAAATCTCAGAAATCACAAGTTGTGATATAAATTATTCAAATCTGAAGTTGTAATATAATTCCATACAATTAAAAAATTGTAATTCTTTTTAATTACATCAATTATAGATTAAAATTAGTAAATCTTGATTAGTAAATCCAAGCAAAAACATAGCCAGACATGGCATTTCTTATTTTCCAAAAAGTATATTCCTTCTCTAAACATTTTTTTTTTTTTATTGAAAAGGCATAGTCAAAAAGAAAAATATGGAAACGAGTATAAAAAAAATTAAAAAAAAAAAAAAAAAACAATCTACTCCCTCACTTCACAGACACATAACACTAAATTTTAAAATATACTGACCTCAAATGTTGGCTTTTCTTAAAAACTGAAGAAACAATTAAAAGCAAAGAAAAATATATTAATTATAGTTGGTGTCATGATAATTAAAAACGTTTACACTTATGCATTAATATGAATACTGAAAATGAAAAATAAGTTTTTTCAACTTAAAATTTGCACTAATATATTTTTTCAATTTTACAAATAAAATTTCCAACAACTTTATGTGCCTCTAAAAGTATTGTTGATGTGGAATTGAAAACTGGACTGAAAGAGACTAATGTTCACCATTAGAAAACACGTGTTTAATAAATAAAAATTTCAAATTCTACAGACTCAGCTATTTTATAAATTACAGTAATTACTCTTATAAACCTTTTCTTCATAATTTGGTAAATTTGCATAAAAAGAACTTAGGATAGTGAAAATTAATGAAATGCCCAAAATTAGAGAACAAAATTGCAAATATACCGATAAAAATAACATTGGCTTGAACTGATACAGAGTATTAATGACATCTACAAGTTTTTAATTACTTCTGAACAGGACTTTAATAATTTGTCCCCGACATCATGCAGCTTTGAACACAACAAAAATCAGTCACTGATTTCCTTAGCATATTTGCTGATGATCTTTCAAGGAGAGTAGGTTAGACTGAAATCTAGACCTTGGACAGATATATATATATATATATATATATATATATACACACAGTATTATTGCATATTATCCATTTTTTTTTTTTTTTTTTTTTTTTTAAATGTGTCATTTTCTCCAGCCTAGCGTTTTTTTTTTTGAAATCCAGAATCTTGATCTGAAATGATATTCATTTCTCTGGCTACAAGTGTCCCATCTGGTGCCTTTGTGAATTGTTCCGACATTATATACATGTTGTCCTACAGAGGTTCTTCACATTTCATGATCTAGGAAATTAAAGAAATATTCCTTTTGTATGCCGATGCCTTTAATATATGCTGAAAGTGAGGTATCACCATTTCCATAAAAACCTCAAAATGAAATCACCACTAAGAAAACACGACCCAAAACATTCTATGCATTTAGAATAAATACAGATGCAAGGCTAGTAGTTTCCTAAAGAGAAAACTTGAGATACATAAAAAATATAATTGAGCTATTCTAAATAACACCAAGCTATTTTTTGCAATATATTTAGTAATTTTTCTTAGAAAAAAAAAAAAAAAATACAAATTTCAGTTGCAAGAGACACAAAAGTCCTAAAATACAAATTTACTTTTGACAAATTTAAGGGGCAGGTATCTAGTTTTGAATTTCCATTTCAGTTGGTTCAAAGGGCGTGGAAATCTCTCAGTCAGCTTCCGTGAGGCAACGGGCTGACTGCAACTGCAAATCAACTGCTGGAACTCCTGCAAAATTAACTGCTCAAACTGACCAGCTGCCTCGAGACGTTAGTTTATATGGATACTGGCCCGGTGTGGGGCCTGACATGGCTTGAGTTCCTGATAATTCTCTTTGTTCTTAGGCCAAGAAAATTAATTACTACTTCCCATTTTTGGAAGACTAATCACTTTCCATTTCAGGGGTTTCTCCCTTGTCCGTGAGGGAAGGTCGGAGGAGAGGTTATCCTCCTAGACTCTTCCACTCTCACAATGGTATCTCATACCAATCCCTTCAGTGGGTGTTAACTTCTCCATTTTTCTCATATATTCACCTCTGCCTATTACATATGCTACCACTTGACCATTGGCCAAAACTTTTTTTAACCTGAGAATCAAATTCTTTATTTTTCTCATGCCTTAAAATTCTCTTATCACCAAATGCCCATTTTCGATGACGCTGTGTCTGACATGAACAGTTTGAATAAGCAATAATAATACGATTTTCTTCCTCATGCCAGAATTCTAACGCACACCAGATGGTTCCCTTTGTTGGACCCGGGAATTAAAATTAAATGATCTCTGAAAGATAACTAATATCGATTCTCACTGCCTGTACCACGGTGGTCTCAAGTTGAAAATTTTTTTTTTTTATGGCCGCCATGTGTCGGTTAGCTTTGTTTTTCTTTCTGAATTCTGTTTCCCTTGGTGCATCACTCTTATGACATTAATCAGTTTTGACAGAATCTCATATCTCGCTTTTTTTTTCTTACGGATTTTCTGTCACGTGTAAAAAGTATCTTCGTAAATAAAATAAAATCATCTCTTTAATGTCACTCAGTCTATCTTTTGATATAGCTCTTTCTCACCTTAAGTAGTTCCTGTTTTTAATTTCTATGGTTAATTAGTTAACCAATTACCATAGCTAAATAGTATCACAGGGTGTAGACAAAACTGGGTGAAAGGAAAGATTACTCCATAGCAAGCACTATACTATTTGGCTTGAAAACATGAAATAAAGGAACAATTAGTGATAGGTACTTGATCGAAGATTTTGATTTAGGAATTATAATCATATATTAACTTAATTTTCCATGGTATTAAGTAGAACTGATAAAAATGTGTTTTCTTTAAAGTATTTACATGAAGAACAGACAATGGTCAATATTCTGACTGAGTGGTGTTTCACTAAAATAAGCCCCAAATATTTTAGTAAAAAGTGTACAAAAATACTAAATTTCCACATTGGGTGATATCCTGAAACTTCTTGGAAAGTACTATAGTATTTATGATATCTTGAATTTTGGCACTGATGTACACCTCCATTCCAGGTGCTAATTCAATTTGTAATTCATTTAATCTTATTTACTATATCCATAAAATCTATGACCTATCTTCTGTTGGAAAACCACCTGTCAATCTCCCTTAGGGATTTGATACTGCATTTGATTTTATCAGGATATTCTTTTTATTGCAGATTCATGCCTTTTTACTGATACAAAATTTAAGTTAATTCAAAGCTATTTGAAAAACCACAGCCCTACATCTGTCAGCAGTAAAACCATACATAAAACAAGTACAAAAAAGAAATCACAGGTAATTGTGTGTGGGTGTTTTTATTTTATTCTTTTGGACACATTTGAATGTATTTAAGAGATGAAAAACAGTTTAAATGGAAATATTTTTTAGTAATTCTATGTGTTTTGAAATCTTGGTGAATATGTAATGGATACACAAGATTTTTTTTTTTTTTTTTAATAAAAACAGATGATCAACATTTTTGTGTGAAGGAACATTTGCCAAACTGTCTGCACTTCATGACTTTCTCACAATTGTCTTCATTCACTTGTTGATTATTTAATTTAATTTCTTATTTTGTTACTGCACTGATGCTGTGGGTGCAGCTGGGATTAAGAGTGGTTTAAAATTCAGATCAGCTTACAAACACTGAGATTTTAAGTTATGATGAAACTATAGTAGCTGGTCTAAGATTTTAATCACTCTTAATTCCTTATATTTTGTTTTAAATTACAAAATTATTGATCTATTTGATCAAATTTTTAGTTTGCAAAATTTAGTGATGCTAATTCTCTTTGATCCTATAAATATATATCTAAGAATGCTATTGTATGTGACGTAAAAATGCTACACGTTAAGGAAAACAATTTCTGCTAAATTAAGTGCTCAATACCAATTTAGAGTAATAATTAAAAAAAATATTCAATGTTCATATTTATCATGTTAGCGATTCAAAGATTGACACTTAATTCTAAAATTTACTTAGCATATCTAATAAGCATTTATAAAAAAAAAAAAAAAAAAAAAGTTATAGTCAAATCCTTCATAACTGACTCCTTAAAGATTAAAAAATCACAAAACTTGGTTGACCTCTGATAACTATATAACAGAATGAGTTCCAGAAATTTGCATTTGTGACAACTAGCAACAGAGAATGGATAATAACATGCTAAATAAAATAGCCTAGATAGAAATTAAAAATTCAAGTAACTATTAAGCTTGAAAACTCAAGATACAGAGACCTGTCCAGCCAACCCTGCCAGAAAAAAATAATTGGTAATCAGTACTCAATTAGATAAAGATTCAAGAACATGATCAAAATAAGTGAACTACCATTTTAGTGCAAAGGTACTTACTGAAATTTCAGAAACAAACTGACTACCCACCAGCAATAGTTCTGATAACTTACTTGGTATCCTCCGAGTAAGTGCTTATTTACTTAAGAGTTGTCCAAAGTAAACCAGCTGCATGATTAATTCCTATAACAAGCATATTGAACAAGTAGACTATAACCAATTAAAAACTTGGGCAGTGTTTGATTTAAACAGCTCCCTAATATTTTAGCAGCATAAGCTGCTCCTAAAATATTAGGGAGTGGGCAAATTTCCAGACAGGATGGTGGGCATCATAAAATGTCTTCAAAGTACCTTCCCACATTTTAACAAGTATACTGCCTCAAAAAAAAAAAAAAAAAAAAAAAAAAAAAAAAAAAAAATTTTTTCTATCCAACTCACTTCAGAATTCTTCACTGGTTTGAAGCAGTTTTATTAAAACCTAATAAAATGTCCCTTTCCAAAGAGATTTACAAAAAAAATAAAAAATAAAATAAAAGTCATTAAGAAAGATCTCAATTTTATTTCCTATTACATCTATCAACAATTAGGACTTCTCAATCTTAATCATATGTATCCACTGAATATAATGTTCATTGTAACAAATACTAAAATTGATATTTTTAAAATTGTAAACAATTTAAAATTTCCCTAACTCCCAATGGATAAGCTGGTGGTATAAGTTCCCATAGAACGGTGAAAATGCACACACAAGTAAATTATTTAAAGTGTGCATTTTAAATATATTTGCACCATGCAAAAATCAGCCACAGAAGTGAATTTGACAATAGAAAGAAAAAAAAAAAAAAAAAAAAAAGAAAAAGACAGCAGGTCAAAAGTATAACACCCTGAAACTAATTTTGGGATGCAAGGGAAAATCCACTATTGTAATATGATTTTTTTGTATACTAGTTTGGGATACCACTAATTGTCAGTTGAAGTTTCCTCTTACATGATCGAAAGCCAACAGATGTATATTTGGGCACTGGCAGAGCTTACTATGTTATCTTTGCAGTATCAACAAAGAAAGAAAATAAATGGTCATGATTATGATGTCCAAGAAGTGACAAACTGATCAAGCTTTTTTTTCTCATCTTGTATGCATGTTTAAGCCTTTGTTCATTATTGGCTTGAGGGCCCATCACAGCACTGCACTACTGATGGCAAATGCCAATAATCTTTGGAGCCAAATTTGCGAGATGCAATACGCTCCTTCATCCAAGCAGCAAATAGTGACTTAGCATTGTTGAGGACATGCTTACACTCGTTACAGGCGGAGGCAAAGAGATGTCTATTGCAGTCAGACATGTCGCTACGGAATAGGTGAAAGAAGTGGTTCCTATAGGCGATGGCGGCTGAGCAAGAAGCGGAGAACCACGGGGAGGAGCATGACTTGACCCTATATTTCCTTGAGGGGGATGAAAGTGTCAATTCCAGCTTTAACCCAGCATGAGGCCTCAGAAGCACATTCTTGGACAGGGAGCGTAAAGACACCATCCCAGGGGACATTGTGGAGGAAATCACGGAACGCGTCCCAGTCAGCTCGTTGATAGTAGAATGAAGGAGGTTCTTTGCAAGGGGTGGAGTTGAAGGAGATGTTAACAGATACTACCGCATGATCAGAGTTACCAAGAGGGCAGAGTTGCGTGGCGCTACAGGACTCTGGGATGAAGGTAAAACACAGATCGAGAAGAGAGGCTTTACCTTCCCGGTTGAAGGCAAAACGAGTGGGGAAGTTAACCATCTCTGTGAGGGATAGAGAGACTGAAAAATTCAGCGTTTGAATGCCTGCGTGGTCAGTAGTAGCATTCTTAAGCCACATGGTATGATGAGCGTTAAAGTCGCCAAACACAAATATGTGAGCAAACGGGTGGAGGGAGAGAGCCTTGTCTATTCTGTTAGAAATGCTATTTTCTGAGGAGAGGAAGGTAGCCTGGGATCGAGAGATCAGAGGAGGGGATAGACAGGACAAGGTTGGTCACACAGAGAGCCAGTATATCCGGGCAGTTTGCAGTGAGGAAAGATTCCATACTGCAGAAGTTTGTTTTAATGCCACGGATGTTGGAGAATGAAATGTTGAGGGGTTTAGGTGATTTTTGAGTGGCTGGTTTAGGATTACTTTTTCGGTTTTTGTAAGTCATGTGGAATTTTGGTTGGAAGATGAGAAGGCACGAAGTAAAAGAAGCAGACAGTTATCAACTGTGACGTGGGCAGAGAGGAGTTGGCACGGCCTGCATTATAATGTGGCCTCAGGGTTGCCCACCGGAGGTGACTGCAGGGATACCTTTCCATGTGTGACATGGCACTACAAACACCCCAGTATTATACAACTGTTGACCAGAGCAGCTGCTCAAGACACTACGCTAGGGCTCCTAACTACCAGTCGGAAACAGCAACCAGAGAACTGTCAACCGTGTACCCTCAGAATGAAGAGGTGAGGCCACAGACTGCACACATCACGGGAGAAACAGAGCTGCACTAATACAGAGGCCAGAGAGAGAAAACTGCTCTATTAATCACCACAGAGTTCCTTCCCCGCCCTCTATTAGAATGTCTAACACTCAACTTCTCGAGAGCAACTCTGCAGCTGCTCGGTCTCACGTTGACTGCTGACCTAAGATGGAACAAATACATCGAGTCAATTGCTTCGTTCACTGCAAGGAAAGTTGGCTCCCTGTGCTGCGCCAGGAAATTTTTCTCCCCAGAATCAATCCTCCAGATCTACAACTCAACAATTCACACTTGCATGGAGTATTGCTACCATATAAGGTCTGGAGTCCCTTCTCTTTGCCTCAGGGCTCTTGATAGTCTCCAGAGGCAGATATGCACTATAATTGGCCCTGCACCGGCATCTCATCTAGTCACGTCGTCGCCTCTGTTTTACAAATACTTTCATGGCAATTGCTCCGAGGAGCTGCATTTGCTGCTTCCCAGACTTAACAAGTTCAAGTGCCCTACAAGGCTGGCATCCCACTCACCCTTTCACTGTCAAAACTCTTAAATGTAGCTGTCTACTCCAATAGCTTCATGTCTTGCACCTCTCGCCCGTGGAACTCCCTTCCCTATTCCAGTTTCCCTGAGAGCTATAATCTCCAGCTATTCAAATGTAATGTCAATCGACATCTCCAGTTGCTTTAATCTATCCACTACCCTTCTATTACTCCTATCTTGCTCCAAACATCCTAGTGGCTTCCCACCTTGCTTGGGAGGAAACAAAAAAAAACAAAAACAAAACAAAACAAACACACAAAATTGGTTCCTGGCAAAACTAGGAATGGTGGTACTACCATAACTGGCAATGCTGTGAAAATATTTACATTCTGGAAGAGTGGTCATTAACTCAGATTTTTCAGATAATTATAAAGATATTTTCAAGTACTTGGCTAGAATCTCTGATAATGCAATTCATGTCTTAACTACAAGGTACATAAAGTGAAATACAAGTCTTTCTGCACATACTTGTAGGTTTGTCTTCCCCAAAACTAAATATATGGTGAATAAAAACATTTCTGGTCCATGGATTTCTATTATGACAACATTTCATAAAGGGAGCTTGTCAAGTTCAGTGGTGGATCTGGTCCAAGTGACCATGAATCTTGTATTGAAGGATGCAATGATTTTAAGAAATGTGCATACCAAAATTTTAAGAAAGATAATCTTGTTGACAATAAGAATGTGGTTGTCATCAGTACCTGTTGTAAATAAAAAGATCAAAATCAAAACCTGTCGGCAAGATCTGCCAGTCAACCATGTCAAGCTGAGAAATCTGTTTTAACTGAGAATGATGCCTTAGTGAATAGTCAATTCCCCATGCTTAATTTGAAATTTTGAAACCATCTGAGATTGAGAAAAATTAAAAGTACTGAATTCATACAAAGTAACAGCTGTTTCCTCATCCTGAGTGTAAGGCGAACAGTGCAAAATTGGAAATTTCAGAAAAGTCCTTAAATTTCAAGGTTGGGTATACTTTTATTTGCTATTTGGCTTCTAACAAACCCCCAATTACTCTAACTTTGAAGCTTTTGAGAGAGAAATGTGCCTATATCTGCTAAATGCCCTTTCTAAATGCATGGTGCATTCAAGAGAAACATTTGTCTTTAATCGGTGTCTTGTGAAAAATTGTTTACCATTTTGTGTCATGTGTCAACATAACAAAAATAAAACTGCATATTGTAATGCATCTTTTAAAGAAAAATAGAATTTTTTGGAGAATAAATGTACAATTTTCTTAGGTATAATTTTTTTTCCATGCTTGCTTCAAATTAATGACTTATTTGTAAATAAGTTTAGATCAGTATGGCCCAAATGAGGTATTTTGGGGGTAAGTTCTGGTATGGATGCTTTCTATTGAATCACCAGGTGATACCATGATCTTTGTTCAAAACTGTCCATTGAGCTGCTATAGCTCAATTTTTCCAGTTGTACCAGCATAATTTTTATCACAACAGACACACCTACTCAGTGCCTAGATGAGCGACTGCCTGGAAATACCAGGTGCTGTAAGCTTGGATGTGTGGATGGTGTAGTGGATAACTACAATGCTAGGAATTGGAAGGGGGAGACCAGAGTTCAATTTCAGTTGGATTTGTTATATTCACTTGCATGCAAATACCCTTGGGAAAGGTATGAATCCACCTCTTCTCCTCCCACTTATGGGTTAATTAGTAAGACTTGTACGAGTAAAAATCATTATCACCAAAAGAATTCTTCCAATCTAAAAATATTTTCTGGATTTAAATAACCTGCAAATGCCACTCTTGACTTAGCTGGAGTATCTCAGACTTTTCACGTAGAACTAAGTCTATTGTGTAATATGCATATAACTCCATTCATAGTTTCTGCTGCCATCTCTAAACTGGATTACTGCAGGTGAACTCGAAGGTATCTTGACAATAGTCCTTAAGAAAATGTGACCCAGAACTCGCTCCTGTTCGCTGAACTCTTGCTGCTGCTTGCTTTCCAGCTTGTTGGAAATCCTCTTCCATAGTTCCAGTCTTTAAGAACTCTGATCCTATCAGGCCATTAGCTTTCTACCTCTTATTGACAAATTACTAGAGGCTCTAATCAACTTTGAATTGGTTAAGCATCTCACCCCAGAGGGTTTTCTTTCAGACAAGACAGGTCAGCTGCTAATATGTTAATCATTGCTGAAAGTCAATCAATCTTTAGATAAAAACGGTGAAGCTTGAGCCATTGCCTTTGAAAGGTTACGGTATATCTGGATGAACCATGCATCCATAGTTGCAGAGAAAATGTTCTTAATACATTTTTTGCATATTAAAAAATGTTTTAAAAATATTGTATCACAGATTGTAATAAGTTTTCAAATTCATGATCTGTGAAAATAGATTCAAACTTAATTTAAAAAATATTTAAAAACAACCTCATCACATTTTGCAGTTAAAAAAAAAAAAAAAAAAAAAAAAAAAAAGTAAAAATATTTTTCATTAGAAAAATATCTTCGCTTCAAACATTAGTGTCCTTAATATACAAGTCATTCCTAAGATAATTTCATTCATTTGTGAATAAGTTCTGAAAGTTCAGACAATTATTTAATTTTTGCAAGAATTTCCAAATTAATGTTTTTCAACTGGGGAAAAAGTTTTGACCAAAATTTCTAATCTGCTGAAAAGGATAAAAAATTTTATAGTATACTTTGGTCTTTCCTCTTAATAACACACATTTTTATGATAAAACCTTTTTATTAAATGTGGAGCCTTTTTTCATCATGCTATGCTTATTTTTCATCAAATTATTGAAGATACCTAATTATAGGTCACATTTTGGTCTCCATTGTTATGCTCAGTAATTTTAGCAGAATTTTGAATAGAACCCTTTATTCAATTCAGAGATTGTTATTTTGTTTCACATGCTGAAAAATGTGAGGCATCTGAAGTGGGAATACAACTGTTAAAAAAATGTGTGTACAACAATCAAGATAGGTAGGAGTTTAAAAAAAAAAGTAAAAGGCATACATCACCTCAAAGAAATTCTGACAAAACAGAGTTAATCAACAAGAAAATTTTCAGCCATCAACTTAAAACTTCCTTTCACCAATAAGCCAGTTTAATAAAATTGTGACCCCTTTTTCAAAGTCACCAATTTATTATTGGTGAGTTTATGAGTAGAAGCAATTGACGTAAAATTTATGGATTGAAAAGAATTTTGTAAAGTTAGTCCAATTATAAAGCGGTAAAGAAAAAATTCTTGGTTTGACCAAGAAGCCATTCCAATACAACAGTCTACTTTGCAAGCCAATGGGTATAAAATGTTGAATAAATACAAATAGAATTATTTAAAATGTTTTCAGATGGTGACCAGAGTATGTACAGTTTTAGATTAACCCAGAGTTAATTTTGTTTTTGTTTTTTTTAAATGACTTGTAGAACATTTTTAAAATCCCCTCATAAACCTGAATAAAGTTAACTAAGATTTTTTATCAAGTACTGAATAATTGATTCAACAAAAGCACAGAGTCAACCTAATCACTCAGTTGTACAATTTTTCCACTGGTACCAGTTTCAAATTGAGGATTTTACTGATTTTATTAAATATCAGTAAAATAACTTATTTGGTGGTACAACATTATGCAATTTGAGAGTTGTTCATAAATACAAGTTATTTTTTAATTTTAAATATATGAAGATTCTAAATAAATGATTAAATTTCACTGAAAAATGAGAACAGAAATTTGGAAATTGCAAAGTTGAGACATCATAAAAGAAATATCAGAAAAAAAAAAAAAAAAAAAAAAATTGTGCATTAGAGATTTGAGAAAAATCAAAAAATGTGTATTAATCAGGAAGAAAATATTTACAGAAACTAGTGGTGTAAACAGAAAAAAATGATATAGAATATTAAATTCTAAAAAGACAAAAGCAACCATCCTTCAAGAGAAACATGTAAGTTCAAGCCCATGAGAACCAATTGCTACTGGACACAACCAAGAAATTTTAAGCTATGTATATTATTCATTTAAGACAATGTTCTTTTACATTTTGCAAAGCTGAAAAAGATTCTAAAAACACCAAATTAATAGAATGGGCCACAGCCTTTCTAGACAGTAATGCAATAGAAAAGAGCACCAATTAGAGAATACTTACAGTAAGGGAGATTGCAAAAGGTGATGGAATTCCTAACCTCAGAGGAAAAAAAAAAAAAAAAAAAAAAAAAAAAACAAACATTAAAAACTCTTACCGGTTTTCAAATTCTCTTCCTTGACTCCAGTCAGATTCAATGAGATCTAACTGGCTAAAGGCAAATATGTCCGAAACATCTGGCAATGAATTATCCATACTCCAAACACTATCAAAATACAATATATATTAAAAGTAATAAAATCTGTCTTGCAAACAAAAACCCTAAACATTCTCAAAAAATAAATAGGTTAATGTCTCAGAACTAGAAGGGAGGGAGGAAAAAAAAAAAAAAAAAAAAAAAAAAAAAAAAAAAAAAAGGCTCAGTAACTTTACTTGTCCAAAATAAAGTTATCTACGATGAATACATCTACAGATTTTCAGCAAATATGAAAAAAGAATGTTATTCAAAAGGCAAAAATGCTTTTGGATATATTTTACAGTAAAGTAAAGAATAGTAGCCTTTAACCAAGTTGTGCTAACCTCACTATCAACAAAAACATTTTCTTCCAAAAAGATTTGGACAAATTATTAAACTTATGGAATCTATCAAAAAGAATTCCTACACTGATGAATTGGATATCATCTGATTTTTCAGTGAAATCTGGGAAGACACTTTGAAAAAATGTTAGATATCTTATGTTGATATTTATAATTTCAAAATAAAAATAGCAATAATGTCTAGATATTTGTTAATACCCGAGATTAAACACTTTTGTGGTGTATCAGATTTGTTTAAATAGGTTTGAAGCTTACTTTTTTGGCAAATATAAACTTCCTTTCATAATTGTTAAAACTTTAAAGTACTTCCAAAGATTTGTCACAAAATGAGCATACATGAAAAATAAAAAATATGCCCAAAACTTAGTTTTATCATTAAAATCTTGATGTAAAATTAGTCCAATTATAAAGAGGTACAGAAAAATTCTTGGTTTGACCAAGCCAGAAGCTCTTCCAATATATAGAACAGTCTACTTGCCAAATTATTTTTTTGACGAAGAAAAAAAAAAAAAAAAAAAAAAAAAAAATTATTTTTAATCCTTTTTAAAACCTTCAAAATGTTCATTAAACATTGCTTTTGTGTTAAAGGGAGAGGAAAACCAAAATATTAGTATGGAAAAATTCGAGTCTTTATGGTTAAAAAAAAAAAAAAAAAAAAAAAAAAAAAATTGATTTGGAAATTCTTGGAAAAATGAGAATTGCCAGATTTTAATGAAACTTTCAGGACTTATTCACAAATTAAATTATTTTAGAACCTTTTTCGTTTAAAACATGTTACCAACTACTTATTTAATTTTATAAAATTTCATTTTTGTAACAGTTAATGTTTATATTAGTTATAAGAACAAGTCCTTGGAGAAATTAAATCGATTTTATTTTTTGTCAAATAGGAACCCCCCCCCACACACAAAGTTCAATGTGGTATTTGTCAAGTAGTTTTACTACAAACCCTTACCATAAATCTTGCAATTGGATTATCAATAAATGTATAAACACCTCAAAGCCACGGTAATAAAAAAGCTTTATGATATTTTAAACCGAAAGTAATATTTAATTCAGATTAAGCTTTAAAGAAGTTCATCTTTCCCAAATAAAATTTCAGAAAACTAAGACAGGTATCTTATTTTTGAAAAACTTTAAGGAGAATAATGCTGTATTGGCAGATTTGTCAATATGGTTGGTTTTAGCAACAAAAAAAATTCCAGTCAATTTAAATTCAGTTTGGAATACAGTATTTTGAAAAACTATTTTAAATGGAATTATAAAATTTAAGCTTGTAATTAAAAAAAAAAAAAATTAACTTCAAATATTTTTAATCATTAGGTTATATAGCATAAAAATTGAACTATCTAAAACATCCATGATTGCAGCAACTTGATAATAAATTGCATAATTTTAAATTTCAAGCAACTAAAATTATCAAGTCGGGAAACAAAAGTAAAATCAATTTTCATTTTCATATTCATACTAGTCATTAATTTTTTTTAGCTATGTTTGGATTGTTGTCCTCATCTTTATTGCTATATTCATGACATTTCGACTGTTGTATGCTCTGGCCTTCTCCCTCAAGGACACATGGCCCAGTGGATAAAAGTGTTGGTTGGATCCAGTGACTTGACCCAAAGAGTTGTGAGTGCAATACCTGGCTACTGCAGTGGTAAACAAAAACCGAAAAGGGAGATAACCGAGACATCCGGATGAGGCATGGCACGTGGAACTAGAGCAATCTACCCCAGTGGAAGAAAAAGGGTTCAGTTCAAACTTTCAATCACCTGAAGACTGCCGTGTACAACGGCCTAAACGCCGTGAATATGGTAATAAAGCTCGAATTGTTTAGCATTTCATTTCAGAAATATAGTTAGTAAATATAGCACAAGAGACCAATAAACTTAAAAATGTGAATTATACATTTTAAGAATAATTCAATACAATCAAAACTGAGAATTGTACCATTTTTTTTTTTTACTCAAATCTGTAGTACTTGAACTTGATAACGAAATCATAACGACTTGAAAGTTGCATGCAAAAAAAGAAATACTAAAAAAAAAAAAAAAAAAAAAAAAAAAAAAAAAAAAAAAAAAAAAAGAAAATTTGTTTTTAAGAATAACATCATTAACGCTGGCTAAATTGTTTACCCACTAATTAGAATTAAACTATAGCACATTAATATTTTTCAGTTACATTTAGAAAAGCAAAGTGTATTTAGACTCTAGAGAGGTAAGAAATGATTTAGGTTTTAGTGGCCGGTCAGCCATATTTAGAAAGCAACAAATTGATATCAGGAGATAATTGCCACGACAAATTGAACAGTAAAACAAAAAGAAAAAGAAAAGCTAAAATATAAGCGGAAAATAAAATTTAAAAAAAAAAAAACAAAAAAAAACTAAGCAAATTTAAGGAAAAGGCTCAAATTTGTTGAGGAAAAAAAAAAAAAAAAAAAAAAAAAAAAGCTTCGAGTTGCACGTGGTTTAGAAACTTTTACTTTTATTACTCATCCTAAAACCACGTGCAGCTCTTGATTAAAACTAGCGACAACAGAAATAGTATCGTAGTTAATTCAGATAATTAAAATTTTAATTATTTCAACAATCATGCAAAAAAAAAAAACGTTAAGTGCGGAAAACTATAAAACCGTTGCCTTTTTATTTAATCAATTGGTTTATATTTTCAATTGCCAGTTTAAATTTAAAATCCTACAAAAATGTAGGAAAGTGAAATATAGCAGCTGTGATGTTTAGATTAATTAAAAAACAAAAAAAAAAAAAAAAAAAACAAAAAAAAAAAACAAAAAACAAAACGACTGTCCAATTTACAAATTTCTGAAACATTTGTTTTGCTACTTTATTATTTATATATTTTGAACTACAACCATTTTCATTTTGTCTATTTGAAAATAAAAGTATTTTACTGTCAGCTGTTTTGTATATGGAGACAATCTGAATTTGGGCTTGAAGGAAAGAAAAAAGGACCTATCCGGCCGTAAATTTATTTTACTAGAAAAAGCTGTCAAACAATGAAAATTGAAAATTAAGGTTTAAAGTTTCATTGCATTCACGCTATTTAATCTTTTTGTGTTACTCAAAATGAAAGATAAAAGTAAAATTCAACTTGAATATTTAATTCGCCTTTACGAGTTTCAATTTAAATGTAAAAAAAAAAAAAAAAAAAAAAAAAAAAAAAAATCAAGTATAATCAATTATAAAATTACGCAGAGGAAGCAAATAGAAGTGAATATTAAATCGCAGAATAAAACTTATCACAGTTCGAGTTAATGATTAACAAGTACTTTACAAGAAAGCAAAATTTAACAATAAGTTAATCATCCACAATACTCTTGCTACGTAGAGTTCGTGTTAAAAAAAAAAAAATTCTAGAAGAGAAATTTACTCAAATTATGAAAATTGCATGCAAGCTTTTCACAGCAGAGAAAACTAGTTAAGTAAACAAAGTGCACAAATGCAGCTGCAGGAAACCTTGGGATAATCAACACATTGCGAGTATAAAAAGATACAATCCGGTAGTAGTAGTAAAAAAAAAAAAAAAAAAAAAAAAAAAGTAATTCAAGTAATTAGTAAACTAACTAACCTCCAATACCAGCGTTCAATCTTTTCTTTAACAATTAAAAAAAAAAAAAAAAAAAAAAATCAGACGATTCAAAGAGGAAAATTAAATGACTTATCAGAAAAAGGAAAGTACTACAGCACACACACACACACAAAAAAAAATTCTAATTAACTTTTTCCTAGTTGAAAGAGAATATTTTAAAGCATTTTGTAAACGTAATAGAAAAATAAGTTCCTGAAAAGTGAAAAGTAAAAAGCACAGGTTACAAACACGGAAAGGCCCTGAAAGGGTTTTTCTTTAGTTTAAAAAAAAAAAAAAAAAAAAAACACAAACTTAGCATAGAGAACTCAGAGAAAAAAAGTAAAATTAAATGAAAAAAATAAATAAATAAAACACATCCGAAAGAAGTTGTTAGTGTTATTTAAAGTATGATTTAGGAAAAATGTATTGTTACCTTGAAATTACAGAACTGCCATCAATCATTTCTTGTCACTGCAACACAAAAAATTCCACTTTTATGCTTTAAGATCGGTGATGGTTTGATTTTCAGATGTTTTTATTACTGAATTTTGCATTAAGGGATAATAACGTTGCAATAATTTAGTGTCTTTTTTTTTTTAAGTAACACTATAAGTAGTTTTTAAACAATATGAAATATATTTCCAACCACCATTTACAGAATTGTACCGTGGTATCCAACACATACAAACTGAAACAAACAACGTGTAAGAATAAAAGATGCCGGGAGTTTGACGTCATTAATAACCTCGGACTTCTGCCTTCCTTTTCATTGGTTGATTCATTTACGAAACTATTAGGTCTCCTAATGTCTCACATACTTTTCAAATTTTGCAATTTGTTGACTTAAAAAGTTTCTCTTTAATTATAATTGTTGTAACTTTTGTTTTGTGTCTTTTTTATATTTCATATGTTCGTATTTAAAAACCTACTGCATTAAAGTATATTTCCCGCCACATTTTGTGTTGAGCTGCATTATTCATGCTTGTGCACGTAAGAAGAGTTTTGTTCGTGTACCAATTAGAGACTGACTTAAATTTAGTAAATAAATAAATACTTTATATTTTCTGGTCCATTTGACACATTTCCTGTTTCTCTGATGTAGATTCTACAATGAAACCAAGGTACTAACTTTTTCCCTTTCAAGGGTTTTATTAAACACACCTCAATGTGTGTCTTGTCTATGAAACTTTCCCTTTTCAAGGGGTTTTAAACATACCTCAATGTGTGTTTTGTCTTTGAACTTTTCCATTTTCATGGATTTTATTAAACATACCTCAATGTGTGTCATACATTTCCATTTTCAGGGGTTTATTTTAAACACACCTGTGTGTATGTAACTTTCCTCTTTTAAAGAGTTTTTTTTAAACACACCTAAATGTGTATACTTACACTTCTTCTCAAGGGTCTTATTATTTACCACACAATGTATAAAACATCCAAATAAATTGTTATTTGTTGATAAAGAAATCTTGTTCATTTTAAATTGCATTGTTACGTCTGTTGCATTGGGTTAAGATTGCTTTATTCTGGACAGCACTTGGAATAATTATTAATTGTTGCCACTATCTTATAAGTTAGTCCCAACGACCTAACACTTTCTGCACCCCATCAATCTACAAGTCATATTATAACGACTCCTGAGAAAGTCTGCTCCTTCAACACTTCTCTAACCAAAAAGTTCACCAAATTTCTCTACTTATAAAATTATCATTGCTTCTTTGCCTTTTGGCCAGGATGAAAGCAAAGTATCTTTCTCTCCTCATTTGAGACCAGAGAAGAAATCCAATCACAAGAATCCCAACCCTGTGGCAGCACCTTCCTCATTGCACTGAGAACTTGGATCAGTGTAATATTGATACCAGTGTGACAGTGGTTGTGAGGACAGGGCAATTTTTTCCTTGGTCCATATGCATGTGTAAAAAAGATCTTGTGTTATATCCTTGCCATTGTAGGGAGATCAGGTAAATAACTTATCATCTCCTTTTACCCTTAAAGGCTTTAATAAACCTAATCCACAAAGGGATACAACAGCACTTGGTGACAAACAGAATCTCCCATTAAGAAAACATATGAATATCCTCCTTAGACCTGTTGTCATAAAAATGCAAGATGATTTAAATGATGTGCGCATCCTCTGAAATTGATAAAAATAAAAATACAAATTAAACTAAGGATTTGACTAAGGAAAGCCTTGATTTTTCTGTGTCTACAACATTTGTCTCTGTAAGACCTAATAGAAAGGCTTGCAATAAAAATCAGGAAACAATGTCTTGAAGAGCCTTATATTTTATATTGGAAATGAACATACCTTTATTTGTAATTACAAAAAAATATATAGTGTTAATGAATATATATTGTTAAATGATAAAATATGAAAAATCAGGCAATAAACTAAATTTGTTTATTGCATTTTCTTTTGAAAGGAGAGTATAAATTTATATAAATAGAAAATGTTAAAATTTTATAAAAATTAATTAAGAAAGTGATTTTTCATGAAAATAAGTTCATCATAGGATGTGCAGTGTGGTGTAATGGATAATTGCTCGAGATGAGAAATCAGAGTGCAGAGTTCAAATTCCAGTTGAATTTGTTACATTCACTTACATGCAAATACCGTTGGGGAAAGATATGATTCCATTTCTTCTTCCTCCAGTTATGGGTTGAATAACAGGACAGACTGGGTCCTATAGCCTTGGTTTGGCAACCACTTTACTGCAGAAAGAAACAGCAACCTTCTACAAGAAATTTTCTGCCTAGTCAGTTATAAATCAAGAGAGACATGGTCATTCAAGCATATATCATGTATGGTACTTGACTTAGGTTTCTCAAATACACTGTTTATTTCTCTTTCCACTATTGATGAAAGCTTCCTTCCTAACCTGTTGTTTGAAATAGTGTGGCATGTTAACATCTTGATTATGTTATTATTTTCTATTATTGTGCTATCCATTTTTTAGTTGTTGTTGAAAGTCCTCAAGTGATGAGCTTTCTCTCATTTGGTACAGTTCTATGTGATTCTGTCACACTAGTCCACTTGGTTCATTCAATCCAAGCTATTTTTACTTATTGACCTGAGAAAGCAGCTGTATACAGTTGACAGTTTAGATATTTCTGAACAGGTTGACATCTATATAAAAGTCTTGATTTGACAAGAACATGACAATTTTGCTTTAGTCTTTATAACAATTGTGTTGGGTGAAACTACCTCTTTGTTTAATTTCCTTATTTCCTATATTAAATTTGTTATAACTGATCCATCTACCAAGGTACTTGAAGTGTTTGCTATTTACTAATTTTATATCCTGAATTTTTATGATTGATTCAAGGCATGTGCCATCATTGCTTTTAAACCATTGTTTCTGTTTTGGAAAGGCTTATCTCAAATTCTATTTCTTGAAACACTTGGTTGAGGATGTTGATTATTTTGTTCAAGATCATTCTTATTGCAACTATGAATACCTATGTCATCAGCATAGCCCCCTCCCCCCCATCAGTACATTGGACTTGGGAGGGAAAGCAGGATCACTGTCTTTTATTAGTTAAATCATTTTAATTGTCGAGTATTTTCCCTTCTATTTTACTTCCTCTTTTTGTTTCTTTTTTGCATCAGTTTTTTTTTTAAACTACAGATTGTCATCTCATGAGTGTATCTTTTCCATCTAGGTATTCTTGGAATGGTCTCACATGCTTCAGCTAATGAAGATACAATAACATTTGATTCCACTATCTTTTTTTTATCAAAAGTTATTGACACCATCACTAGAATTCTAAATTTACCCTTTCATTTTAAAGAACTTGGATTTTATACCTAGGTATTTTTCATGGTTTATGTGGGTGGAACAAGCTATTTATATTTATTTATTTATTTATTTATTTTTGTTGGCTCATGTTGTCAGTTTAGTTACAAGTAGTTGGTTCATGCTGTAAATTTAGTTATATGTAGTTTGTGATCAGATTCAAAATAGGAGTTGTATATTCTAACATCTGTCACAAATTGCTTAATCCAAGAGTCTGTGATGCTGAAATCTGTAGTTGATAGTTGCACTTAGCCCAGTCCAGAACAGGTCAAGTTCTGTAGATCTTCTCCCTGTTCATCTGTACAGCTCACCTTTTATTCAGGTTTTTGACCATGCATGCAAAATAGCACTAGAACCATGCATGCACTTTACCTAAATTGCAAATGGTAACTCTGATCAGACAGGTGAGACATCATGGCCACTTAGCCACAGGTAGGTTAGAATTCCTTGATCTTATTTCACTACAAAATCAATAACCTTTTTGTTGTTATCTGGGCTATACCATGTGATGCAGTGTTTCATGGGATAGTTGAACCAACCATGTGTAAAGGATGGAATATCTTTTGAAATAATAAAAGTTTAACAAGAGTTCCCCATTGCATTTTGAGGCTGTTTTTCAAAGGATGATGTCTTGGCATTAAAAAATACTTGAGGTAGGATTAAAATCCCCATTAATACAGAATTTTCTGGGGGTTTTTTTTCTAATATATAAAGTTTACTTAATCCTGTGTAAATTTTCTCTTTTTCTGTAATAACTCCCTTCAACCACATTTTATTAAAATAAAAAGCTAATATTTGTCCTGGAGATTTGTCTCAAGGTAAATTAGTAAATGTAAAGATAAACTGGATTTTGTAAATATAAAGCTTACTTTTGCTTAAAACATAGTGAAAATAACATTGATTTATGCATGGTAGCTAATGAGCTGTCATCAAGGTCACAACAGTAGTCTTCTACTGTCACCCCATAACACTTGTAAAATTTAAATAAATACGAAGGACTAAAACTACAATCTAGAAATTTCTATTGTTTATTTTTTAAATTATCTTTAATCTTATATTGCCAATCGATTACAAATATAACTTTTTATTCTATCAGCTTTTATGAAACTTAGAATGAATAATTTTATGTTTTATACTACATTAGGAATATAAAAAATAAATTAATTAAAAACTAGTTAAGTGATACTTTTTGCATTTATGTTTGATTATTTTCTTACCTGTTTGATGTTATAAAATACTGTATATACTCAGCTTCATATAATGTGACACCTGAATATTTTTGCATGAATTTTAACTCCTCTAGAAAGAATTTACCTGTGTATAGTGCAACTAGTCACTGAAAATGTAGGATATTTAACCTCATCAAAAAAACTTACCTGTGCATAGTACAACCACCTATTTTTTGCATAAAAAAAAAATGATCATCAAAAATTTGCACTATACTTGAGTATATATAGTATTTAATTGCACCTAATGATTTTTTAAAATTATTCTAATTTCAAAATTGATTAAAATAAAGGAAATACGACAAAAACGGGTAAAAATTGATAAATATATATAAAAGACCTGGCCACATGCTTAATAGGCTTTTCTGTATTGTTGGCAAATAAGCGGGAAATAGCTGCACCAACTCTCTGCCTGGAGGCATTGGTAGCTACAAATATTTTCTGGGAGGTATCAAAATGTAGCCTGAATGAAATAGTGATTCTCAACTGTGATGTTTTCTGAATCTAGGCAACAACCTCAATTGTCAATTAGTAATACAAGGAATTTAATAGATGTTAAGCAAAACTAATGTTTTTCAGAAAAAGATGAAAGCTAAACCTTTTAATGTGACTGAAAAGATTAAAAATCTATGTGAGTTTGTTGTTTGACCAGCCTAAAATAAAATCAAGATGCAGATGGCAGTGCCTTCCATGCCTGTCAACATAGTATCTATCATCTGTTAAAAAAAAGAATGGAGGGTTCTGATGTCAAAAGGCAACCTAGTATATGGTGAATAACCTGCAATGTGTGTTAGTTATGAGGAACTCACTGGATATTCATGTTATCATCTTGATGTGTTGATAGGTTTTGCAAAGGATGTAGCACTATTAAGCAAGGTTAAAAGGTCTTCCAGAGTAAGCAGTTTTTGAAGACAGTATTGAGAAATCAGCACACAAGTGAATGAAGTTTTTGCTTTTATTAATGATAACAATTGGTGCTGCTTAATTAAAAGACCAGTGTGAATACACCTGTAACAGTATTAGTTTACTAGTTTATAACAACATTGACAAATTTGTGTCTGTATTTCTGGGATGAGAATTTATCCCTATTTACTTCCAGACTATTACCCTCATTTTTTTGTTATTATGATAACGTTTCAGCTGTTGTGTGCTCTGGTATTAATCAAGTGCTTGTTAACCTAGGTAATCATCAAGAAACTTAGAAATGAATACTTTATTTAATGTATGAGGGTAGATTGTTCTCATTTTTCTGACCAGGAATATTGTCTAGTTCTTATTCAATATTTCTCAGTTATTGCTTGCTCCTTTTCCACTGAGTCCAAGTTTTCACTACCTGATCCAGGGACTGAACTAATAATTACTATGTCTGCAAATTCACCATTGACCAATTTGTTGAAGAGGGATTTTTTAGTGTTAGAGGGAAATTACACATATGTGTCTGTGTGTGAGTGCATGTGATAGGTTGTAGTGGAGATATTACTGTAGTTGTATAAAGTATTTTTAAGCAGGTGGTAGTGTAGTGATAATATTGTGTTGGATACAATGTGGCATGGGATTTGCTGGTGAGTCCTCTGTAAGGAAAAATAAATGTCTTGTCACTGTGACATTCTGTAGGTTCAACACTATGCAGGAGAACATGATTAATGACTGTGTATATATTATCCCATGCAGCTGTGACAAATATAAAGGAGAAACAGGCTGTCTCCTTACTGTAAAGCACATGAGATGAAATAGAAAAATCAGGTATGGCTGACCATATATAGAGGAAAAGGGAGATCACCTCCTTCTGTTAAATGAAGATGAAATCATAGAGAGAGAACATCACTGGAAAATACAAAAACTTAAGGAATCAGCACATATGCTAGGCCACAAACATCTCCTAAGCCAGCCAAGAATAAACATGAATACAATATAGGAACTAGTAATACAGAGAGTAAAAACAGCAATAACATAAAATCATAATATGAGCTTTGGTACTAAGACATTAAGTTTATAAGTCCCCAAAATTCACTCACTGATGTCCCCAAGGACACATGACCCAGTGGATAAAAGGGTTGGTTGACTAATCCAAAAAGTGACTTGACCCAAAGAGTTGGGAGTTCAAAAGAACAAAAACTAGGAGAGTTACTAAAGGAAAATAATTGAAACTGAGATATCCAAAAAAGGCATGGCACATGGAAATAGAACAATCTACTCCCCCATGGACTAAATAAAGTGTTCTGCTCAAAATTCCAAAATATATCACCTGAAGAAGGCTGGAGCATATAATGGCTGAAATGTCATGAATATGAGGACAATAGTTCAAGCAATGTAAATAACCTCATCTCCATTAACAAATTGTTATATATTGTTCTAACATGTTTTGTATAAAGTTGTTGTATTTGTCCAAACCATATTCACTTCTCACATTCCCCTCTTTTTAAAGGAAAAAGTTACAGTTACACTTTGATCATTGTCATCTGGGTTGTGGAGTGGTACTTTTTGTTTTGAGTTCATTTTATATCCTGGATCAGCTTAACAATGATTAATGGTTAAGCTTTTTCTTCTGATTGTCATAGTGCTAACAGGATGACAAGACCCTCTCCTAGATAATTGATTTTATCAATTAATAATGTATTCATGTTTCAAGATGTTTAAGAAAAGTGATTTTCCTTCCCAATTTGGTCTGTCTCATGATATGTGCATCTGGTTGTGGTTGTGGGCCTGGAGCCAGATTTGTGTTTGGTGACGTCTTTTCTGGAAATACTGATTTGGTCCTGTTGCTAGCAATGGTGCCTGTAATGTTACCATGCTTGACTGTGACATATTTATCAGCTTGGGTGATAACTTTGAAGGGACTTTAGTAGCTGGGTGTGAATGGTTGTTTAACTGCATTATTCTGTATAAAAATATACTTGCAGTCTTGAAGGATTTTTGGTAGGTAAACGTCCTTTATGGTGTGTCATGTTGATGTGCAGCCTAAATCTTCATTAATTGCAGAGTGTAGGATTATTGTTAGGTAGTGGTGTCAGGTCTTGTAGCCAGGGAAGCTTTTAGGGATCTATGAAATCTTTCAACTAAACTGCACAGGAGTGACAAGCTGTTGTTTTGATGTGCTTAGAACCAAAGAAATTGTTGAATTCCCAAAATAGAGATGATTGAAATTGTGCTCTGCAGTTGGTTGTAATTACTTGCAGTGTTCTAAAAGTTGTAATCCAGTCTTTTAGAAACTTGGAGACTGTGTTAGCAGTACTATCAGTGATTGGTAAGATGGTTGGCCATTAGGAAAATTGATTTATGATGGTCAGCAGGTACTGGTAACCCTGAGACATTGGTAGAAGTCTGATGATAGTGACGTGTATGTGTGTGGAGTGGGTGTCACAATTGGTGAAGGGATTTTGTGCAGTGATGTATTTTACACCTTTGGTATTCCAGGCATGTTGTAACCCACTCACGAATGTTAATTATATTGGACCATACAAAATATACCTTGGTGAGCTTGACCATGGTTTGTTTGCTGAGGTGTGGCAAACCATGTAAATGTTCAGAGACCATTTTCACGAGTTTGGAAGGCGTATAAGGTCTGGGGGTGTTTAGCGTAAGATCACTCTTGTTGCTGAAGGGGACTGGAAACTGGTAAAGTTGCAGTGAGGTACTCATTCATACTTCTTGTAATGCTGACTTCATCAACTATTAAATCATGACTCAGTATGCCATCAGCAAGTGTATTAATGTCAACTCTATAGATTATATCTGCTACTGTCTTATCTTTGCCTTTTATGTCATGCATTTTTGTGTAGAATTATAAGATGTAGTCTAAATGTCTAATTTCTCAAGATGTATATTTGTCCAAGTTATTAGGTTGGTGCAAAAATAATGGCGTTTTTTGACGTTAAAAAATACGTCAAAAAACGCCATTATTTTTGCACCAACCTAATAGTATGGCTATCCATCATCAGCAGTTTGTGGTCGGTGTAGATGACAAAATCTTTACTCTCGAGCAGATGGGAGAAATCTTTGATGGCTAAGTAGTTCTCCAGAGAAGATACTGAATCTGGTTTGAGCTGATGTGAGTTTAGCCAAGAAGAAGGCGATTGATTTATGCTGGGACTTTAGTTTTTGCTCAATGACTGTGTCTAACCTTTGTGTCAGTCATATTTCCATCTGTGGATTTTGTCAATGAATGACAATTTTGTGAAGTCAGCAAGTGTGGTTTTTGCAGTATTGAATGCATGCATGACATCATCCCCTCCCAAAGTGATGCTTTTGTTCTTACACCACTACTAACCATGGGTATATCATACCCAATTTTGAAAATATCAAAAAAATATTAAATATAAATCTTTATTTGAAATATTTTACATACAGGAACTTCAAACTTTTTACTTTGAGTTAGCATTAATAGGAACTGAAAAACATTATTTAGGTAAGAAAATCAGGTACAGAAAAATGTAATTAAAAATAGGAAAATTTTTCAAAATAAAAAAAAAATAAAAAATAAAAATTATCCTCCGATGACTTCCAAACTCCTCATACAGTTTTCCAGGTCCTGTGAACCACTGCTGAAGTGGGGTACTGATCCCAAGCTGCTGCGGCTTCTGTAGAGACAAGATGTGGAAAAAGGTCTTATTTTATCTACCACAAAAATCATTTTTTTACACTAATAATTTTATTGTAACTAAAATGACTGTAGCAACTGACTATTTGTTATGTACAAGTAAGTAAAGTCTTCAGGCGCATTTCTACTTAACTCAGCCTCATATACAGTTGCTACACATGGGGTGTAATAGTGTTTGGGACACATAGATCGTTGACAGGACACACACTGGAAGCATGTTTTTTTGTCTGCCTTTGTGGGACAGACAACACAGTGTACCATAGACTCCCTCATGTCTGCTGCAGGTAGTCCAGAAACTCTTGAAGATCCAGGGGGAGTGGGCAGCTCAAAAACAGTGCATATATGATCTGTGAGCTGCCTTGGCAGAGTGTGACTTGAGAGGCAATGCACTGCCCAGGGTTTCACCACTTCTTCAGCCAACAACTGCATAAACTGCTTCCTCTTCATCTGTCTGCCACCTGTCTTCTGCATATTTTCCCCATGAATGATCCAGGAGTTGATGACTCCAGCATGCCACAGAACACACAGAGTGGACACCTCTTGGTCTTCCTGCCACACAAATATTGACCACACATTTGGTTGAAAGTGTCCACTCCTCCTTTTGTCCTGTTGCAGTCCTCGATGATGGTTGGCTTTCCACTGATGTCCAAGGACTTATCTCTATGCATTGAAGACATGAGTTGGACAATTTTCTTGCTGGAAGAGGTGTTGGGCACATACGACACCAGTGTCATGTCCTTCGTGAACAGGAAGGTACTGGAACCTGGAGCCCATGCAGTCTTGTCCTTCATCTCTTCTGGTATCTCTGACTTATTTCCCATGACTGTCCCAATCAACATCATCCTACAATTGTGCAGCATATCCTGGATGAGGGATACAGAGGCGAACCAATTGTCGGTTGTTACATTCCTGTTGGTGTTGTGGTAGCACTGTGTCAGGTCCTTGGTGAAGGAGTGGCCAAGGTTTTACCCATCTGTTGCCCATATCCCTTGCTCCCCAAGATAGGGGATCTCTGAAAGCATGTACTTGCTCTTGACATCATTTACCATGATGATCTTGATGCCGTACTTCGCTGGTTTATTTGGGATGTACATGCAAAAGAGGCAGCAGCCATGGAAGGCAAGCAACTGCTCATCAACAGTCAGAACTCGTGTGGGATATAATGGGTGCCACAGGCCTTGATGAAAATATCCCACGCCTTCCTGATTGGGGCAAACCTGTCGGTTCCTCTTTGCTGTTCTCTGGCATTAGAGTCATCAAAGTAAAGTGCCTCTCAGACATAGCTGCCCTTGGAACCAACTTTAGAGCTCCAAACTTCCTTAATGGAGAGGTGGTTGTCTCTCCTGTAGCCACTAAAAATGAGGACCCCAAACATGGCATGTATCTCCTCAGGTGTTGTAGGTTGTATTGTGGACTTCTGATATTTGTATTTTGCTGTATCAGTGTTTATTTTTTTGGTTGGTCCACTGCACAATTTCATTGATGATTTCATCCACAAACAACAAAGAGAAAGACTTCTGTGGGAAGTCGGCTTGGAAAGCTGGTTGGGAGGGGCCAGGCTGGACACCATGTAATATATTTCTTGCAGGAGTACATACTGCTCCTTCATTTGGCCTAGTGCTCCACATAAAGCCTTTTCTAGATCTAATGGTAGCTGTGTTGAAGCGTACAAGCTCATCACGATCTGTTTGAGGTACAGTGTGTTGTTGTCCATGGGGAGCAGCAGGGGTAACAGCAAGTGGAGCAGCAGGTGCAATAGAAGGGCCTACCTCAGGCAAGGTAGGTCTAACATGGACTACTTTTTTTTTCTTTCTTGGAGGTACATCCTCCAAGTTGCTATTGTTACTGCTGTCACTAGGTTCTTGCACATATCCAGCATCAATGTCACTGTCATATAATTCTTCAAACTCTAAATTGTCCTCTTCATCATCAGAACTCTCATATAAAATAGCCTCTATTTCACTGTCTGTAATTGATTTCTTACTCAAATCCATTTTGAATAAACCTGTACTCTGAAAGGGTAAAATATATTTGTAAGTAACACACAATTGCTATTTGCACAGCCACATAATCCTGTTTTTCATTCCACCATTGATCACTAAAATAGCACGTAAATACTATCTTGGGTAGGCTATACCCGCCATGCACAACACCACGTATCACCAACCATGGGTATGCCTTACACAAACACAGGCCTACAGCCCTGGGAAGTAGAGAGAGCAAGATAGCACAACCTTCCCCTACATTGTCAAATGGGCAACTGAAGCTACTAAGCAGCTGGGACCCCTCAGGGCACGGGAACCATATGCATGCTCAATGACATCATTTGCGCTGGGTACTATATACCCATGGTTAGTATTCTAAGGTTAAAAAGTGAAATATTTCTGAACAATTTGGCACAAATCTTCAGTAGAAATTAACCATTCAATGAAATGTCATAGTTGTTTGTTGGCATAGGAAAGTCCTGGATGGCTAATTTTCTCTGGTAGGGGGGAGGTACCATCAGTATCAATGTTATGCCCAAGGAAGTTGATGCTTGGTGAGCCAAAGACACATTTAACTAAATTGATCCTAAGACCAAAAATGTAGGTTAGCATGGCCTAAGAAGAAGTCTTTTGTGGTTCTGAATAGCCAAAAATAAAAAGGTCTGATCAACAAAATGGCAGTCAGTCAGAAATGCAACAATTAATGATATCATGCAGCACTAAGTGAAGTGATTTGTACATGTAACAGGGTAACACACTCATACCTGGATTCATTTTACCAATAGAGTGCTCAGCAAAAACTCATGCCTCCCTTTTTTTGTTGACAATATAGGTCACTACTTGATTCTTCACTATAAAGGTTGATGATAATAACAAGCATACATACCACATTGACAAGCCACTAGATTCACATTTATCATGACACTTTTTAAAAAGAAATTGTTAGAGATAAACACTTTCAGTCAAGTATTTATCGTGTGTTTATACTTAGAATCAGCAAGAGACAATTGAATGTTTTAAGACAAATAAAGAGGAATTAGATAATTTGATAGTTACAGAACATATAGAAAGCAAGACAGATAAAGAGAAATAAGCCTTGTGTAAATGAATAGTAAAAGAGGGACAGGGAGTGTTATTAAGGAGACAAACATTGCTAAGAGCTACAAAAGAGAGGAAGTTGTGGACAGCTATGATCGACTATGTCTTGAAAGGACATTGCACATAAAAGAAGTTTATCATTAGCACCTTATTCTCTATTTGGACTAGTATCCTTAATTGTTTTTATTCACTTTTGAATAAAATATTTTACTTTTTAAACATTATTCTACCCAACATTGTTGGGTGCAAGTGAACCTATAATGAGAGATAAATAAACAGTATAAAAAATGGAATCATAAACTTTAGATTAGGTAGCAGAAGATTAATAAAATTGGCTTTCATAAGGAGGAAGAGCAAAAATGAAATATTTGACCCTTGAGATGTGAAGCCATTTACCTTACAGACTCAATCATTTCTACAAATCCAAAATTGTTATATTTAGCTTTGTGTCTCTTGGTAATTTTAACTTTGTCTTTGAAATACAAATTAGGTTATTATCTGGTAAGTAAAAACAGAAAATTATCATTTCATTCTAATTGCAGGAAATTATTTTCTGTTTAAATTAATATAGTATCTGCTGAATTCATGTATAATTTGATTACTTGCAGAAAAATTATCTTCAGGAGATCATTGATCTCCTGAAGATAATTTTTCTGCGTCAGTTGAGGATATTCTGGCCATTACTCATTTTATTTAGAAGCTAAAATAATTTATTATTGTCCATGATAAAAAACAAATTAAATGATTTTTTTCTTTGAAGAAGTGAAAAAAATATTTTTAATATTTTGTTCCTTTACATAAAATTTCCAGAAATTTATAGAAAAGGATAAATATTTGGAGGAGTGAAGCCTACTTTTTCTGTCTTGTTAAAAAATGAAACAAAAATTGAAAAATTTTGATCATTTAAATTATGTATTTTCCCCCATTTGACAGACAAGATAGAAAATGTAATTAATTCAGACAAAATAATTCATTAAATTATGCTAATGTAAAAAGTCAGAAAATGTAAAACAAAATGGACAATTTGCCTTTGAGTTGAAAAACAGAGAGTTGAATTCTTATTTCATAAATATAATTGTAATGTTTTACAGAAATAGATTTAGTTAATATATTTCAATGCATGATCATGAAATTAGTGCCCCTTTGGGTTGTTTCTGCGAGAAGAAGAGTATCACTAGTGGCTATATATTCTTACTTGCTGTTGGTATATGCTGTTATTGGCTGGTCACTTGTAATTTTATCTTATTTTCTATGCTAGGGTTGTTTATAAAATTGTTCTCTCTCCAAGTATCTCTTTTATGAGTTCCTCCCACAAGTCTGTGCTGATACATATCATTTGTAGACATCTTTGTCTTTCATTGTCAGTAAATTTGGAGCCTTCTCTCTGAAGCAAGCTCACTTTATATCATCACAAAAGTCTTTGTTTTAGGAGTGTAGTATAGCCATTGATCCCTTATGACACTTTATCCTTTTATGAGACTTGGAGGAGGTGATAAAGTCAGTGTATGTGAAATACATGCAGCCTCTTCTCCTGGTTACTTGAAGTCTTCATATCTTGCTGGCATACAGAAGGGTTGTGATGACACATGCTTTGTAGATTTGGACTTTGGTGTGTGCTGTTAATGTTCAATACATTTTAGAAGGCTTGCAAATGTTGAACCCTTCCCAATATATCTACTTTGTCCAAGGAGAGACTATTGCAGATCGTCAATAAGAAAACTCCATGATTTTGAATTGATCTATGCAAAGATCCTGTTGGATATCATGTTGATAGCAAGAGTGAAATCCTTACATGTAAAAGAGAAGCAATCCATGGGTCATCACAGATTCTCTTTATTGTCTTCTCCTGCATCATCATTAAGGAAAAATCTTTCAAGTTCACTTTCATCTTTAGCTACATATTGAACAGTTTTCTATCTGAATTATCTGGAGAGCAGCACCTTCTGTTAACTTGTCAAATACATTTCCCAGGAGGATAATGAGGAAGAAGGTCAAATGTATCTAATATTCAACTACGACATAATACCTTTCCTTTGTGTTATCATGAAATGATTTCACAATGCTCAAGAAAGTGAGTGGACATCCAATCCTTTCCAAAGAAAAGGCTGGTCAAGTCACAAAATCACAGGTGCAATTGATAAGAGCAAGACTGGGTGGTTTTCCTTGCCCCCTGCACTTGTCTCATGGCAAATCCCATACTGATCAATGATTGAGTAGCTGAAAAACCATACTGTAACTCCATGTGTACTACAAAAGCAAAGAAATTTATGTGGGTGATCAATGAGTTGATCTTTGGTATACACGTGATCATTGGTGGAATGCCATCATTACCTAAGACTTTGTTGACTGCATGCTTCTATACTTTTGAGTTCACCTTTTGATCAGTTCAAAATTCAGGTATCAAATGATGGGATAATACTCAACAATGTCCAGATTTTCCAGAGATGCAATGTTTTCTCTAGTGTACAATTCAGTGCAGTACTTCATTTGAAATATAGCTTGTTTTTCATGGTCTCTTCAGTAGTTGATTTTAAGAGTGAGAGTTTTTTCAAGGTAGGTCTAGTAACTAATTTGATACTGTTATAACAACATCAATAATGATGATTATGATGATTTGTAAGCACTTCCAGTCCCACTAGGGAATTCTTGGAGCAAGACCGATCCAATGGGCAGTTTTGAATAATAAACTTGTTGAGTTTATATGTCTCATGTCATCTTTGTGCTGCTCTGACTTTTCAATGTTCAGTCTCATAAAATATAGCTTTCCACCCTAAACCCAATGGAACATGGTGTCAGAAAGGGATTCTTTCTAAAAGAAGAAAAATATTTTCTAGAAGAACAAGATGCAATTTGAAAAAAAAAAAAAATGTTTAAATTAACTACACCAGAACAATTTGATTTTATAAGCCCAGGAAATTGGCAGAAATGGTAGCAGAGATTTCAATGCTTTTGAGAAGCATCAAAACTCTGGGAACAAGAGAACAAAACTAAAGTCAGTAAATTAATATATTGCACGGGAAGAAAAGCTGAAAACATGTTCCAAACATTTTCTTTCTCATGATGAGAAGACGCAAACTCAGGTTTGGAAAAAATTCTATGTCTACTTTGTGCCTAAAAGAAATATAATTCATGCAAGGGCAAAATTTTAGCTGAGTTCCATTACCAAGAGAGCCAGTGGAAACCCTTATTTGCACATTGCATGAATTAGCAGAAGCTTGTGAGTTTCCAAAGAAAAATGACCAAATCAGAGACCAATTTGTAATAGGACTACAGAATAAGTACTTATCTGAAAGATTACAATTCCTGATTTGAAATTTGAGAAAGCTATGGAAATGGGCAGGAGCAGTGAACAAAAAATATCTCAAATGGAAGAAATATGCAAGAAAAATGTAGATGAACTAAAGACCCAGAGAAACCCATGAGATATGAAAAGAAAATGAGGAAACAGCAACAACAACTGCCATAAATGTAACAAAAAACATGATTTTAAAAACTGTCTAGTGAAAGAGAAACACTGCAAGAAATGCGGGAAAATAAATAATTTCACTTTAGACTGCAAAACTAAAATGATACAGACAGTAGTAAATAAAGAAAAGTCTCAAAATTTTCTAAGAGGGGGGTAACAGAAACAGATTTAAATAACCAGTGGTATAAACATTGTAAAACAGCCAAGAAAGAGAATGAAAGACTAAAAACTGTTCTTAAAACATTACAAAAAGCCAGACCATAGCTTAATAAAGAAAAGTGTGAACTCAAAAAGATACAATTAGAATATTTTGAACACAATTTCTGGAGATAATTCAACCTAGCAAGGAAAGACTAAAAGCCTTTCAAGAGTTGCCTGCACCTACAAATTTAAGTGAATGATGTTGTATAATCAGCATGGTTAGATACTTAGGCAAATTCTTACTGAATTTGTTTGAAATAATGCAACCAATGATTGAATTATTGAAAAAGTAGACTCTACTTGTGTAGAGAATTCTTTTAAAAGAGCAAAGGAATTACTAACTCACCAATTCTATCATACCAAACAAACCTGCAGTAGTTAGCACTGATGCTAGCAGTTATGGTTTCAGAGTAATTCTATTTCAAGAAATAGATGGCAATTTAAAAATAAGAGCATTTGCCTCACACACACACAGACATAATAGTGCCAAAAGGAAAAATTTACAAATTGAGAATGTTTGAGCTGTTTATGGGCATGTGAGAAGTTTGACAGATATGATGCAAGATCCAAATCCTTTAGACTGTTAATGAATCATGAACCACTTATACTGTTAATAAACAAACATGACATGGTGATTATGATGTCAAAGATTTCGGATGAGACTGAGAAGATATAACCCAGTAGATGAACACATTTCAGGGAAGGCACTAGTTGTATCTGTATGCTATCAAGAAATCCTTTATTCAACACTGATAGTAATACCAACAAAGATGTGGATGTATACACAGACTGCATGGCAAGAACCAGACCAGCATCAGATAAATTAATGAAATAAAAATATCAGCTAAACAAGACACAATGTTACAGGAAATAATAAATCTCACACTAAATGGACGGACACACAAAGAAGGAAGACTAAAAGAAAGCATAAGGCTATATTTTCCAAGTTGGAATGAATTGTCAGTTCATGAAAATTTACAATTGTCAGACCTGAAAAACTTACACCAGAAAAATTAAACACACTTCATAATGGTCACTTGAGACTAAGCAAATGCCAAGAGAGAGCCAAAGAATCAGTGTGGTGGCCTAAAATATTTCAGAAGTTGGAGGAGTATGTAAAAAAAATGCTTGTATTGTAACATACACAATTCAATAAATAAAAAGAAAAAAATAGAAGTAACACAACTGTTTCAAGGTCCATAGCAAAGAATTGGTACAGACATTTTCACTCACCAAGGAAACCAATATATTGCTACAATAGATTATATAGAAATAGCAAAGCTTAATCTAATGACAAGTGATTGCATTATAAGTTGAAAATTTTCTTCTCATGTTGGGGAATTCCTATTCAGTGATAATAGGAAACAATTCTCAAGTTACGCTTTCAAAGATTTTGCACACAGTTTAAAAACATAACATTAAATCCACATTATCGTCAAGCAAATGAAGGACCAGAAAGCGCTGTTAAAATAGCTAAGAGAATTTTGAAACAATCAGACACATTTCAAGTATTAATGGCATACTCCAGTATGCCAATACAAGCCACAGGAGTCAGTCCCACAGAATTAATTATAGGGCAAAAAATAAGAATCACATTACTTTTACATTCCTAAAAGTTGACCTAATTTCATATTAATGAGAGAGAGAGAGAGACAAACTGGCAAAAAACCTGAATGGAAATAAACATTTAACAGATTTCATGGTGCCAGAAATTTACCAACTCTAAAAAGAGGAAATAAAGTTAGAATAAAACCAGATAAAAAAAATATTGGAACACAGAAGGAACAATCAAGTCAGCAGAAACTGACAACAGGTGACATATTGTAACAATTAATTAAGGGGATTTCTGAAGAAATAGGAAACATTTCATTTTCATGTTCTGAAAATAGACTTTTGAGAAATAAACCAATTAGTAATCATTACAAGTATCTTTAAACACATTGAGTATCATCTTTATGTTGCTTCAATTTTTCAGCAGCTAGTCTAATATATTTTTTTGCCCAGTGGAACAAATACCATCACAGGTATTTCTAATAATGCTGAAGCCTGCCACTTGCTGGATTTTGGAATAGAAGTTGAGCTCCACACAATGCTCTTTGTGGATTGTAGGTTCTTGACAGTTTATGTTAAGGGATTTTTTGTTGGTTGCAAGAACAGAGTGCTTTTCTGCATTGGCAACATCTTGTTTAGCTGATGAACCTGATGTAAGTTTTTTTCACTTGTTAAAGAGCAAAAATTGGCATCACAAATGGTGTCCTAGGCTTCCACTGCATTGCAATCTCTCTCTTGTGGTAGAGTCTGCTTCTGTAGATTTTCACATGAGCATAGATTTGCTTTGGTTGTAACTTAGACATTGCTGGAGATTAATGGACTGGTTGGCATACCAGTCAGCACTTTGGTCAGTTTGTGTTGAAATTGCTGCATCTAGTGACAAAGAAGTTGGAGTCAATGTATTGAGCTTGGATGCATCCACACAACTCTAACAGATGAAATATGTGACTTATCAAGTTCCCCAAGCCCACTGTTGGTGGCGAGTAGGAATGGTCGCTGACCCACGCCACAACACTGCGTTCACAGTAACTTGATGCTTGGGCACTGGGATAGAGTTGGCTGTACACTCATTGGTGTCCATCAGAATGCAAGCGGACAATCACTTTCTGCCATGTGTGAGTATAATTTTGTTCTACCAGAGACGCATCCAAAAGCATCTCTCTATCTATATATATTCCAACGTATTCATGTATTTATTTATGTATTTTTTTTTATTTATCTATTTTTCTTTGTTCTCTCTCCCCACCCCACTCTGTGCGACTAATTTAACATTGATTCTTCGTCTAACCATTCTAACCTAACTTATATGTTTGTGTAGTTGGAACACTCTCTCTCTGGCCTCTGTACTAGTGCTGATGTGTTTCTCCCGTGATGTGTGCAGTCTGTGGCATTGCCTCTTCATTTTGAGGGTACACAGTTGACAGTTCACTGGTTGCTGTTTTCGACTGGTAGTTAGGAGCCCTAACTCTTGCATAGCGTTTTGAGCAGCCGCTCTGATCAACAGTTGTATAATACTGGGGTGTTTGTAGTGCCATGACATGCATGGAAAGGTGTCCCTGCTGTCACCTCTGGTGGGCAACCCACATTTATGATGCAGGCTGTGTCAACTCCTCTCTGCTCATGTCACGGTCAATAACCATCTGCTTCTCTTACTTCAGGCCTTCTCATCTTCCAACAATTACTCCACATGAAGACTCAAAAGAACCAAAAAAGTAAACCTAAACCAGCCCCCCAAAAATCACCTAAACCTCTCAACATTTCGTTCTCCAACATCTGTGGCATTAGAACAAATTTCTGCAGTATGGAATCTTTCCTTACTGCAAACTGCCCGGATATACTGGCTCTGTGCGAGACCAACCTTATCTCGTCTATTCCCTCCTCTGATCTCTTGATCCTCAGCTACCTTCCTCTCCCACATGCATGGCCTTGGTGTCTACATCAAGGACCATCTCCCTCTGGCCAGAGAGTTGTCTCTTGAATCACCAGACCATTTGTACATGTGTCTCCGACTATCTCTCTTCTTCCTCTATCGCTCTCCATCCTCTTAAGACTGTGGGATACTCGATAGCATATCTGATAGCATAGACAAGGCCCTCACTCTCCATCCGTTTGCTGGCATATTCGTGTTTGGTGACTTTAACACCCATCATACCAAGTGGTTCGAGAATGCTACTACTAACCGGGCAGGCATTCAAACATTTAATTTCTCAATCCCTCACGCAGATAGTTAACTTCCCGACGCGTTTTGCCCTCAACCTCTCTTCTCGATCTGTGTTTTACCTCCATCCCTGAATCTTGTTGCGCCACACAGCTCTACCCTCTTCGTAACTCTAATCATGCTGTAGTATCTGTTAACATTTCCTTCAACTCCACCCCCGCAAAGAACCTTCTACCACTAGAACCTCGTTCTATTATCAATGAGCGGATTGGGATTCGTTCCGTGACTTCCTCCGCGATGTCCCCTGGGATGTTGTCTTTACACTCCCTGTCCAAGAATGTGGTTCTGAGTTCTCATCCTGGGTTAAAGCTGGAATCGACACTTTCATCCCCTCAAGGAAATTTAAGGTCAAGTCGCACTCCTCCTCTTGGTTCTCTGCTCCTTGCTCAGCCACCATTGCCTGTAGGAACCACTTCTTTCACCTATTTCGTAGCGACTGCAATAGATATCTCTTTGCCTCTGCCAGTAATGAGTGTAAGCATGTCCTTAATGAAGCTAAGTCAATATTTGCTGCTCGGATGAAGGAGTGCATTGCATCTCGCAAATTTGGTTTCAAAGATTACTGGCGGCTCTGCAAGAGCATCCTGAACAATAGAAAACCCTCCATACCTCCTTTGTTCAGCCAGTTCGAAGTCCTGACCTCATCTACTGACAAGGCTGAATGCTTTGCTCAGAGATTCTCATTTAATTCAATGCTCGACTCCTCCGGTGTACCCATACCAGACTTCCGTCTAAGAAATGAGGCACTATTGAGCGGGTTACACATAATCCCGTCATTGGTATTGGGCATTATCTCCAATTTAGACCCCCACAAGGCTAGTGGTGGAGATGGCATACAAGCCATTGTCTTGAGGAAATGCGCGCCTGAGCTAGTTCTTGCCCTCTCTAAACCATATAACTACTGCCTCAATGAATCCTGTTTACCTGACTGCTGGAAGTCCTCATCCATTATTCCTGTCTAAGAACTCTGGAGACCACTCTAATTACCGTCCTATTAGTCTCCTATCCCTCTTTGGCAAAGTCTTCGAAGTCCTAATCAACACCGAAGTGGTTAACCACCTTACCTCACACGACCTGCTCTCAGACAAGCAATATGGTTTCCGCTACGCCCAATCTACAGCTGATGTGCTTACGGCCATCACTGAAACCATCTACCAAGCCCTTCAAAATAACAGTGAGGCATGTGCCATGGCCCTAGACATCTCCAAAGCGTTTGATAGGGTTTGGCATGCCAGTCTTCTTCGCAAGCTCCAGGGTTATGATATTACAGGTCAATTGTTTGACCTAATACAATCATTCCTGTCAGACCGTGAATTGAAAGTTATTCTCAACAGATTCTCCTCTAGTTCCTATCCAATGAACGCAGGTGTTCCCCAAGGATCCATCCTTGGCCTCACTCTATTCCTTATTTTCATCAACGACCTTCTTGATGCCATAGATTCCCAAGTTGGCATCGACGCGGATACACTACAATTTACTCCTGCCTCAAAAACAAATTTAATGTCGCTGACAAAACTAACCTGGTCTTGAAATGGACCTACCATCGGTTGTTAATTGGGGCAAGAATTGGCTGGTCAACTTTAATGCCTCTAAAACTAAACTACTCTCTATTAATCACCATAGAGATCCTTCCCTGCTCCCCATTAGAATGTCTGATAGTCAACTTCTTGAGAGCAACTCCCTGCATCTGCTCAGTCTCACGTTGACTGCTGACCTGAGATGGAACAAATACATTGAGTCAATTGCTTCGTCCACCGTGAGGAAAGTTGGCTCTCTGTGCCGCGGCAGGAAATTTTTCTCAAAGGAATCGATAATTCAAATATACAAATCAACCATTCGCCCTTGCATGGAGTATTGCCGCCATATATGGTCTGGTGCACCTTCTGTTTACCTCGGAGTTCTTGACAAGATCCAGAGGCGGATATGTAATATAATTGGCCCTGATCTGGCATCTCGTCTGCAGTTGCTCTCTCACAGACGCGCCGTCGCCTCTCTCTGTCTTTTTTACAAATACTTTCATGGCAATTGCTCCGAGGAGCTGCATTCGCTGCTTCCCAGACTTCATGAATTCAAGCGCCCTACAAGGCTGGCATCCCGCTCTCACCCTTTCACTGTAGAAACTACTAAATGTAGCCGTCTCTTCTACTCCAATAGCTTCATACCTCGCACCTCTCACCTGTGGAACACCCTTCCCTATTACTGTTTCCCCGAGAGCTATAATCTCCAACTATTCAAATGTAATGTCAATCGACATCTCCAGTTACCTTGATCTATCCACTATCCCTCTCCTCATCCTTTCCTCTATCACTCCTATCTGCTCTCGCTATAGCCTGCCAGTTGAAATACATTACTCAAGTACAGCACATGAGAGAGATTTAGGGATGAATGAAACTCAGAAATACATATCCACTTAATGCCACTGCAAAAAAGCCAAATGAGGAAAGTTTAATGTTGCATATAAGAAAATGGAATTAGAAAATCAAATTCAAATTCAACTTACATTATCTTTATTTATCGCTAAAATTCTTATGTTAATCCATTTTTCGTCTCATTAATAGAATGTCTTGTTATTAGCATGCTGCATATGATGCTTGATAGAGTAAGTGTCATCCATGACTATCACTCAGACCGTAAGAACTAAAGTGTAACCAAAAAAAAAAAAAAAAAAAAATCATATAAAAATAAATTTTAGAAGTTACTTCCATTGAGAATTTTAATGATTTATAAAAGATTTTTTGGTTTGTTTAAAAAAATATACCCCCACCTGTGCTAAGTAATTTGGGATAGAGTGGGGTGAGGGATTAATAAACTTCCATTTTTTACCAACTATATCCACTTATTTATTATGACATTGTGCAACTTTTTTTAACAAGTTTTTTAACCAACATTGACTTCTGTGTTAAAAAGAAGACACTAGTGATACCAACTAATTTTGAGACACACGAGAACTAAGAATTCACTACCCACCACTCAGGAATTCTTTATTTAGTTCACAATTTTAATGTTTTTATATAGTTCTGATGAAATAAATAATTTTTGTCTAATGCTCAGTAATTTGTATAAATAATTATGAATTCTAACCAAATTTATTACAGTTAAAAAGATAAAATATTACAATGCATTTTCTTGACATGACAAGGTTTTTCCTGCTTTAGTTATTCAAGATAGTATCTTCATCTTTGTTGTTTTAATAGGTGTACTTTCCAGTAAATCAAATCTGGTAATCTTCAAGAAGTTTTTATAGAACCTTTTATTTCACTAACCACTTAGCTGAACACAACTGTCTACAATTATCTGACCATCTCCAGATGTTGTGGAGTTATTTTTGCAGTGTATTTTTGTATTTGTACTAAATCGGTCCTAAATAGTTTGACGTACAAAACGTTAGGAACTTGCATAATAGGTATTATGCAGAGTAATCTTGTTGTGGTCGCTGACTACTTTCGTATTCAACTGTCATCCGACATTGACTGACTGTCGTCTCTATTACTACTCCTACTAATATTAGGTGGGAGAGTCTATTAACTATAGAATAGGTGTGTTTCACCACAACACCCTCCCTCCTAAAACTTTTCTCCGTAGAAGTAAAACAGTTTTCTTTATTTATTTTTTACCAGAAATATGAAGAAAAAACAAAAAAAAAAAAATTTTATTTTTTTAGCAACATCATAGCGTATCTCCTACGTTTTGGATCCACTTTCAAATGATCAGTTGCCTTTCTTTTTCTTCTGGATCGGCGTTCCTCAGGTAAAATTGTTGCAGGCGTTGTTAGATCAAAAGTATCGAAAATCACCTCCGTCAGCGTTTATTCCGTGGGACCACTGTCAACCACATCTGAAGAGCGTCGTCTGATCTGGTTAATGTGCCGTCTGCTCATGAATTTTTCGCCTTTCACCAAGTACATCATATTGCCAATCCGCTTTTCTATTCTTTGGTGTGTTTCACTATAACACCAGGTCTTTCCTCTGATTTAAAAAGTTTTTTATTCAATTGTACATAATGAGATTTTTTTTGTCAATTTTAAAAGAACATCGCATTGCAGTTTTTCCTCTTCACAACCAAACATTCAGTTATTGGATCTTTTTATTTTTTTTCTACAATTTCTTGCATGTTCAGGTTTGAAACAAAGAACACAACTAGATTTTCTTAACTAATTTTGCCCGATCTACATTCAACGTTTATTAAGTGAATAACCATAAAATAGAAAGGAAAATCCCAACAGAATCAATTTGTTTCTAAATGTAGTGCATTTGTAGGAAAAATTATTTCAAGTTTAACCGATTATAAAAACTTACGAGTTAACATTAATTATGATAATTTGTTATCCTAGTTAAGTAAAGAATAGTTTTTTCATTCAATATTTCAGTTTCTTTTTCAATCTAGGAATTGCAATGTGTCCAAAGATTAATTTTGTTAAACCACTTTAGCTTTTTCCAAGAGGATTTCTTGGATAGATAGGAGTTCTAACATTCAAATATTTTCTTGGCAATTAGTGAAACCAAATCTATTTTTGCTGTAAAAAAAAAAAATGAACAGAATTTTTTTTTTCAGTTTTCTTACTTTTAAAAATAGAACGGACAACAAAAGCAAATTTCATGAATAATTTCATCTAAAAAGGATTTACCTTTTGAACATGGAGGTGCTTAAAAGTTAAAAACTTCCCCCCCCCAAAAAAAAATAAATTGATAAACTTTTAATTATATATGTAACTATTTTGTTGCATTTTAGAAATATAAAATGTACAAAGTTTTTCTAATGTTAATGGTATCATAAAAACAGGTTTCAAAAGGTTTTGTTTATTTAACTCTTTATAGAATTGTAAATATCAATACTTAACAAAAAAGCATGAAAATGAAGGCATGTCATTAAAAATATGTATTCATTTCTTTGTATATTCAGTGTATTAAGAAAAGTTTTCTATAGGAGGTTTTGTCCTATAAGGTGAAAGGTTTTCAGCCAAGAATCACTTCTTTGCAAAATTCTGTTTAGACAGTTGGTCAGGTTTGGGAAAGTGGGTCAGCCTGAGAATTTTTCATACAACATTAAAACATTGTAAAAGTTGTGAGTCTGTCAAAAACTTTCTGTTTTACCATCTTGTATATAATTCTTCAGTTATTTAGATTTCAAATGAAAATTAATAATATATTCCTTGCTAATCCTGTTTGAGAATTTTCAATATATTGTAAAAAATGTTTTTATTCTTGCAACTGAATTGTAAATATCTAATGATTGAGCAAAATACTAAAGATGATCAGAATATAAAATGTGATAAGAGAACATCAGCTGATTTCTTTGGTTCAATATAGACAGACAACTTGAATGAAACCAATGACAAAATTAACGTTTTGTAGAGTATAATATAAAATTAGAAAAATATAGGTTTAATATTATCATTCAATGAAATGTGATTTTTCAAAATATAGAAATATTCTTAGGCTATTTAACATTGTTAAGTAACCTAAGATAAAATAACTATAAAAGCTGCAGGCTTGACACTGATTCTAAATTTATATTAATAAAGAATTTAATTGCCATAGATGCTATATTTTTGGATCAGGTATATTCTTTTTTAATTAGTTTTTATTAATAAATTTGAAAGAATTTTATTACTAGTAGGTTTCTTTGAAGTTTTAATTATAAAAAAAACTAATTTTCAATATTTTTAATGAAGAAATAAATTTTCCATTTTTGCAGACATTCTTGCATTTTTCCCCATAACATTAGAAAGTTCATTGCAATTGTCTAACTAGTCAGCATTGCCTTTGTTAAATTATATATATATATATATATATATAAATATATATATGCTTTGTGTTCTCTTTATTGTTTCACTGGCTGTTGGCCAGTTGTTGTGTGGTAGCTTGAACATGCTTTGTGAATATTGGGGATTATTTATTAGAGAGAAATAATTCATTCATTCATCCCCAAAATGGGAATTTAACACCAAATTAAATAATGAAAATATTAAGTAATTAAAAAATTTGAACATATGTAAATAGAATCCAGAATGTTTTTTAAAGATGTGCATCAGCATCCCAATGGATTATGAAGTATGAAAAAATATTTTTTTTTGGCCTATCTGTATAGGTATATTATCTAAATTAGCAAACGATGAGTTGTAAATAGCTATCCTTTGAGTGCTTTTCCTAATCTTGATAACAAAACAGCAGATTGCTATTTGGTCAGTTCACATATGGCTGAAGAACAGCTTTGATTCCCTGTTTAAATGGAGTCCGCTTTGGTTTGATTCCCATATTCTCAAGTCGGTCAGAACTAAGGTGGGCATTGTAAGGTCGAGGTGCTCCAGTACAAACAGTTTTATCAGCAATAATGTGATCAGGACTGAGGGAAAATACACTTGTCATTGCAATAGCCATATCATACTTTGTCATATTTTCATCTCCACTCCAATGAAATATTCCACCCATATTTTCCCCTTTGACTTTCCTTTCTGTCATGGCAAGAATAACAGATGCTACATCATCAGTGTGGGTTGGATAGCGACGCTCATAGTCAGACATTTTGCAAGAGACTGCATTTCTGATATTTTTCCATAAAATTGTCACTGCACTTTCTTCTAAATTCTCTATTTGTCCATACAAAATTGGCACACGAAGAATAGCAAACTCTGAAAGAAAAATGAAGGACAAAGTGATTTAAGAAAGATTAGTGGAAAAATGGGTTCATGTTTACAAATTTATCATTGTAATATAATTATAGTAAATTTTGGGTACCAATTTTCTTAGTAAAGAATCAATTTTTAAAAAGTCTAAATACAATAAAGGCCAAAGATTTTTCAATAGGTCCTAATAACTTATTGTCTTTAATCTTTTTATTTTAAGTGAAGTGAATGTTTAGAATAGTTTTATATTAAATACATGTGAAATAATTAAAAAAAAAAATAGCATAGATACTAATTACAAAAATTATAACATTTTAAATATCAAATACAATTGGAACAATTTTGCAAGTTTTAGTCAGTAACATTATAATAAACTTGTCCAATAGATAAATTTAAAAACAAATAATAAGTATGATTTCATCATGACTAAAAATGACTTTTGGTTCTCATTTACAGGAATAATATTTTTTTATTTTTTTCTTATATATCTACTGTTATGTCTTTTCCTTTCTAACTCTGCCTAATAATCCACACAACAACTTTTCTTTGATACCTAAAGTCTTTTAACTATCTAGAATTTTAAGTGATTCTGTGTTTCTTTCAGATGAAAACCACAACAATTCAACAAAAAGTTTAAAAATGATAGCAAAAATAAAACAATAAAAGTTGAGTATATGCATATACTCAACCAAATATTGTTACTTTATACACTGTTTTTTTGTGTAGTTTCCTCATCTTTGTTATTTTTATCATTGTTTTGGCCAATGCACACTTGCTTTCCTCAGATGTCTGTTGCACTTGGTAATCCTTGGGAACTATCAAATAGTACTCTTTATCTGTCTTACAGAGATTTTTTTCATTCTTTGTTGTGTCTAGTGCCTTTAGGGAGTTTTTAGAACTTATACTTATCAATTCTTCTTAAGGTCTGTTAAAACTAGGTTGGAAGAGAAATCGGCTACAGGGCTCTGATTATCTTAGTCATCAAGTGCATCTATAAACAATGGCATAGATGTTCACTAGTAACCTGAGAATGTTTCTATTTAGATCATTATTAAAAGGCAGAAAGGGAGTAGAACTGAGAAGAGACAGCACTTTTATCCATTAGCATATGTCTTAGCTTGTGGTTTTGTGGAGCCCTCCAATATAGTATTTATATCTATGCTAGGCTCACTGATTGGATAAATCACATGTGTGCTGACTCCTTTCCACTCATGTTGCTCCATGTCTGTGATAGAGGCTCAACTTTCTTGCATAGCTTAGTAAATGTGACAGGCATCTGCAGAGCAAAATTGATGAAACAAGACAAGGAAACTCATTAAAAAAAATTCAATGTATAAGTGTGTAATTTTGTAAGAATTTCAGGAGTTTCTTCCAGCAATAATGATGTGAATCTGATGTAAAAAAATTATCAAGAATACTATTTATTACATTCTATTTGCTTACTTTCACCATTTACAACAATTAAAATGTTTTTCTTTTGCTAGAACATTTCAATTATACTTCAAAATACCAAAATTTTCTTCACTGCTTTTAAACAATTTGCCATATCAGAATATTCTGCAATCCTATAAATGAAATTCTAAAAGATTACCCAAAAATTGTTTCCCTTCACTGCAATCAAAATTATTTACAGATGTATTCTTTGTCTGTTCATTTCATACAAAATCTGAATATTACTCATCCAAAAATGATTTTTCATATATGAAAGTACACTCCTCTTTTAAAAGAAAATTAAAAATATTAAATCCAGTCACTACAATTTGTTTGTAATCTAGAAACAAATTTACCCGCATGGTTCTTTTTAACAATCTCTTCTCCTTGCAGCTTGGAGAGGCCATATTTGTTCAAAGGATGGGGCTGGGCATCTACTTGGTAAGGAGGTTCTTTGCCATCAAATACATAGTCGGTACTGATATAAAGTAACCAGGAACTGCATTCAACTACAAGAGAAAATATAAACCATCACTACAACTGCTTGTCATATTTTAGATACTATATTGGTTATGCTTAAGCTTAACTAAGTCTGTCTGGGACTGTCCCAGATTTTGGGATCTATCACACTGATATAAGGCTATCAGTATTGATGAATGAGTTTAATCTGAAATTTTCACAGATTCAACTTGTAAAATAAAATTTTCAAGATAAGGAATTAAGATTCAGAAAATATCTGATTTGATTAAACTTCAAAATGTGATTTTTTTTTTTTTACATATCCATGACAAATTGAGTAAATGATTTTCAGACTAATTATCAAATAATTTTCACTTAGCAGTTTCATTTTTTAGATACCATTATGTAATCTCTTTTCATCTAAAGCAAAAAATAACAATTGAATTTTTTTATCTCAGAAGTCACATTTTAATTTCTTGATATATTAATAAGATTATATAGCTACTATTGAAAATCAGTGATCAGTAATCAAAGCATAATCTAAAATGTCAATCATGTTTGTATGAATCCTTTGAAACAAATATTTGGTATCATAAAGTATTACCAAATATTATATCATATTGTTTCTATTTAGCTTCACTACCCAAAATATTATATTTTGCAGTGTCATATTGACAATGTGGTAAGCACAAGTAGCATGTTTGATTTTTGCAAATCATTTGCATAGCTAAGTTCTTCTGTTGTACAGGATGGGAAGGAGCACTTTCCATCTACCAGCAGACATTCAATGCAAATCAAATAAAGAATGCCTTTGCAAAGTATTCATTTGCAGCATATAAACAATTTGTAATCTAGATAAATCTGTGACAGAACTGCAGAAATTAACAATACTTTTTTTTTTTAGAAGAATGCTTGAACACTGTGTTCACTAGCAGCATGCACATTAATAGCATGACTGCCATCCCATGCAAGGCACCTTTGTAACTCTTTCAGGATGAATGCATTGGTAGCCTGATTCTGGGCAATCATGAAAGACAAAATGGCAATAGAAGAAGGGCTACATCATTTCTAGCAGCTGCATAACCAATGACAGAGTTATTCTCCAAGTGTAGATCCATGTGCCAACATAATCTACTACAAATGCATTGGTCCAAATCATATTGTAAAGGATTATTTAAGTCTACAAGGTAGACGACAACACACATATTCAGCTAGCAATACAACTAGTACATGCTTTGAGAGTGTTTCAGAAAAGAGGCTAGGGACAAAATATTTTTCTTCCCCAGGCAAGTTTTTGCACCAACCTAATATTATCTGTCAATGAAATCCAGTCAATAACATATTGTGCTTGTTGGCCTTCCTCAACTGAAGTTGCTTCTGCTCAATAGTGTGAAGCTTAAAAAAAACCGTCAAATATGGTATGAGAAAATCCATTATTCTTTGATGTGTTCCTTGAAGTCATAAAGGTACAAGGTACTGGATTATGTTCACATTACACAAACGAGAGCATAAAATAGCCAGAGCTAAAATATTGAAAATATTTTTTAGCTTCACCTTTCTATTTAATAGCCAGTCAACTCATAGTGCAACTGAGGGTCAAAACTGTAGGCCTATTTCAAATCTTGTTGTTCAACTTGAAGCAATAATTTTCAGTTTCAGATTGGGTTTACAGAAGTTCACTGCTATAGTTAAGAAATCCAAAGAAAAAGTATAGAGACTAAGAGCATAATTACAATTCATATATAATTTGGCAGAGCTTCAGATCAATCACCCCCATCACCACAAAATTTTATATGGATTTTTAATCTTTGAATTATCCACTTTTAATGAAACAAAAATCATATTGGAACAGCTCCACTTACATAGATTGGTGAACAAAAATATGACATGAAAGAAAATAAACATGAAAGTGACTTATTCTATTGTTTAGAAATAAAATAATTATTGTTATCCTAACTTATTTTGTCATAAATATACATTTTTATGATTAGAGAAGTCTCTAGACAAAAATTGGCTCTTAAAAATGTGTGATTTAGCAGCAGATTATGTTTTCATACACCATGTTCCTAATATATAAAATTATCAAATTTATTGAATTATATGACATTTGATTTACCCAATTACATTCTTAATAATTGAATTTTTAATTAATTTTGTAATATAAAACTATTACATTTGCTCCTATTTTGTGCTTTTATTGTTAAATTTTAATTTAACATACTTATTTTAATTACCTATTACAAAAGAAAAATTACTAAAAAAATAAATTTTATATTTTAATATATTATAAATAGCAATATCATAGAGAAAAATATTAAACTTTGTGACAAAGAGCATTTTTAAATAAATTTTGTAATGCAAAACAGAATCTAGGAGAAAAGTTACTATTAAAAATTCAGAGTAACAAAACATTAAAATTATCTTTCTTGAGAGAGACTATGTAACAACTGTCTGAGTGAAAACTATTATGGATTTTGCCTTGTTAGATCCACAGCTGAGGTCTCAACTGTCATTACTCACAGAATCAGCATGGCACTAGATTAATAAATTCATCATGAGGACTATTGCTCTGGATACATCCAAGGTTTTGAGAAGGTGTGAAAACCAGCAGCTGCTACATATACTCTCCAGCTATGGAATTTCTACATTGGCTTTCTCAGTTACCAAATCCTTCCTAACAGTGAAGTCTCTGAAGGACATTGTTAATGACATTGGAAGCTCTTAAGATCGATGCCAGTGTTTCACAGGGTTTATTCCTTGGTTTTACCCTCCTTCTACTGTATATTAATGATCATACTCCAGTCATTGAGTATAGGTGCACTTCCAAAAATGTCGAAGGCAGCTATTCTAACCTAACCCAGGTGGCTCAATGGAGAAAAAACTGGGTTGTAAAATTCAATAGAGCCAAAACCAAAACTAGTAATATTCCACCACCACAACCAAACTTTCAATTATCATGATGGATAAGTGTTCTCTAAAGGAGTCTCCTAATCTTGAATGTCTGTTTGAACTCAAGATCTTTGCAGGCCTAAAATGGAACTTATATATCCAATCTATTGCTAATGGCGATGGAAAAATGGTTGGTTCATTGTACCACTCCAGTAACTATCTGGTTCCTCCTGCTATACTTAAAATGCTTTAAAAGAGCTAGATCAGACCAAAAGTGGAGTATTGCTGCCATATCTAGCTGGAACTGCCCAGTCCTCATTTGCTTGTCTTGATAAAGTTCAAAAGTGCTTATATGGTCTTGTGGGTGATAAATTATTTTCCACCCTACAACCCTTTTCCCACAGATAAAATGGCAACTCTTGCAGCTCTGTCCCACCAGCCTGGAATTTTTCAACTGTGAGCTGCCATGCCACTTACACAAGGATGAACCATCCCAATTCCCTTTGCATTCCATCAGTAAGACGTTCCACTAAGACAGCTTCTCTCCAAGAACTGCTGCTTTGTGGAACAGAGTTCTAGCATGATGTTTCCCAATCATTATAATCTTGACCTCTTTAAGTCTAGGGTTAACTATTATTTTTCTTGCATAATCTCACGAACTTCACTTCTAGCCCTTTCATAGGCTCATACAACACCACATATATCCAATGAATTTCATCATCTAAGACTATCCTCTTTGATATGAAATAAGCGCTATAAAAAATTTCTTCAAAAGAGCGCATGAGAATTCATTCCATAGTCCTTTTTCTTTAAAGAACTCAAAGTTAAACAGACACTAGTTAATAATGGTTTTTCAAATTACCTCATAGATCACAAAGTTAGGCTATTTCTTTCTAAGGTAACTAATAGCAACACTGAACATTTTCTATAAAAATCAAATAAAACAGTAACTAGACGCAGGATAAATTTTAAAGAAATACACAACTCTAGTTGGACAGAGCAAGAAAATTAAATTATCTACTAAAAAAATTAAAACAGCTAACCTTATCTTCAACAACAACAACTCACCTGCAAATTACAGAGAACCAATATTATTTATGAATTCATATGTCCTTTAAGGAACTGTGTTCCTTATCAAACCAAATTCATATGCTGTGTTTGGAAAAAAAAACAAAAAACATTCCTATATCTCTAGATACATAAAGAATCCATACATCTAGTTAAAAATAAAAATAATCCTTGATAATGGCTAAAAGAATAGCCAAAAGCATTTGGACATACAGAACATTTAGAAAATTTTTACATACTTTATATACAGAAAGAAAAATTATGTGTACACAAGAAAAAAATTGAATAAAAACTTAATTGCAGTATCTTGTCAGTCATTTTTAATGAAACTTGTATGCATGTATATATAAAATTTGCAATAAAGACTAGAAAAAATGTAATTATTTCTTTAAATTAAGTAAAATTAAAATATTAGATTATAGTATAAAAAGTATGATAAAAAAAAATCAACATCCTTTTTTGTACTTGTTAGAAACAGAAATATAGATTATGCAAAATAAAGTTGATCATTGCGGTATTTGCTTTTATGAATAAAAATTTCATAGAGAAGAATATTAAATTAACTTCCCAGTAACAACATCAAGATTATTACATGGCATTTTGGGTGGGGGGGTGGAATTTTGAAGAAAAAGTTTGTTTTGGTAACAAACATAAAATAATACTGCTATATATGAAGGAAATAAAATCTTTTACAAGGTATCCCAAACTAAAATTTACTTTCGATATATCTAAAAATTTTTAATACAGACCAAGAGCTTAACAAAACATTAAAAATTGGCACTAAATTTATCTTGGTCATAACTTTGAAAATTTTCCATCTCATATGCTATTGGCCTAGAAGCCAATTTTAACAGTGTATAACTGAAGATGCCAGCAGTTAAAAATCCTTATAAATGTAATGTTATATGGGTAGTCTTGAAGTAAAAGAAGTATAATCCTAATGGAATCACTAATTATTAGATTAGATCAACCTAAACTTTGTGAAAAATGGCATTCTCAAAAATGAAACATGACACAGAAGGACAATTCTGACTCTGTTCAAACAAGTTTCATTTCAACAGTTAATGAAACTAAATTTTCCTTAGTAGTATATCAATAAAAAAATCTCATATTTAACCATGTAAAAAAAGCAGAGATATAAATAGATTAAAATTATACAAACTGAAACTTTACTAATTTGGGGATGAGGAATTCAACAAAACAGATTGTTTGTCTGTAATAAGAAGTTATATACCTAATTTTGGAAAAGTTTATGAAATTATACAATACCAAAAAAACTAATGACTACAAAACTTAGAAATTTGTTTCATGAAATGAATCATTGGCCAATCCTTCAATCAAATGCTTATATTTATCTTCATTTATCTTCAAACTAAAAAAACTAAAATGAATAAATGTATAAAAATACATTTATTTTAACTGATTTTTTAATCAGTTAAAATAAATGTATTTTCTGACTTTCTAGACAGGAGGAATGGTCCTCCTCAATTTCCTCTTCTAATAGTGATTTGCAGCATGAATTTGTTTGTAAGCCAATATTATATTTTGTAGCTTATATTCCTGGAACAATCCATATCCTACTATATATATTTTTAATGTCATCACAGTTTTTAACTTTATTAGCATACACTGCAAGGAATTTGGAAACTACTTCAACTTAAGTGATAACTACTTCTCAGGGCACTGAACAGAAGATTATATGTAAATTTTATTAAACACCCAGGTAGGTCGTTCTGGTGTGGAAAGCACCAATACATTAAAAAAAAAAGTAACAGACACTTGCTTTAAAAGATGTTATGCTTATTATCTTACATAACAATGTTTTGATAATGGTTTAAGGAAAAAAAAACAACAAATAGACAACACAAGAACAAATAAAATGTATCCATTTTTTAAAAGAAAATGTAACAATTTCGTTTTAACTGCCAAAATAAGACTTAATCCCTAGAATTAGTTAACATTAGAAAGGGGAGAGGTGGTTTTATCTTAATTTTAAGTGTTTCTTCTTGATAGATTGTTTTTTTTGAAGTTTGGTCTTCTAACTTTAACTGAAGGAGAATGGGAAGTAAATAGACATTGTCACAAGTATCACTTACTACCCACCTGGATAAACAGGTGAAGCCCTGAATAAAATATCTACATATATGGGAAACATAGTTTCTGTTCTTATTTCTCAACATGGCATTTGTCTTCCATTGCGTTACCTTGTGAGCATGCAGTACACCCTTCTCCATCTTTCAATGCACACCAACAAGATAAAGAATTGGAATGCAACATGGGGTAATGATTGGCTGTCAGTGGAAAACTTGGGCAAGGATCATGTTGTATGTTTACAACTGTGACGAAGGATCATTTCAACCCTGAGAAATGGATACAGAATGCTAGAGAAAGCAAATAATCAGTATAAAAAGAAAGAAAAATGAATGTAGTAGGAAAAACCTTGAAAGAAAAGGCTCAGCAAAGCATCCATATGCAACAAAGAAATGAAAAAAGGAAAAGTAAACAGGCAGCAAAGAGACCACCCTGAAAAATAAGAGGAAGAAAAAAAAATAGAATGGAACACACATATATGTGAGATAGTGAAAGAAAGGGATATACATGCATTTGCATCACATCAAGAAAAAAAACATAAGCTCAGAAAATCCAACAAACGTTTTGACCAGATAAAAGAAAAAGAAAGTAAAGAGACACAATGTACTTAAACACAAATACACATACATGTTTACAAAAAAAAAAAAAAAAAAAAAAAAGAAGAAAAAGTAAGAAAAGTAAAAGCCCTATTCATATGGCCAGCCATCACATTGGGATGAGTAAATGGGTAAGCTGTTGGTAGAAGGGAAGATCTGATATAGAAGAAATTATCCCAAGTATCACCTACCTACTCACCCAGATAAGCAAGCGAAGCCCTGAATAAAATATCTTCATCTAATATGGCAAATAGGGTTTCTGTACATATTTCTTGATGTGGCATTTGTCTTTCATTGTGTTAACTTGCAAGCATGAAACATCCCTTCTCCAGTTTTTTGGTGCACACTGACAAGATTGAGAATCAGAATGCAATATGGGAGTGGAGTGATGATCATTGGTCAGTTGGTGAAAAGCTTGGGTGAAGGTAGCATTGTATGTTTACACTTTAAGATCAAACTATTTTCATGTGGTGGGAGACACAACAAGTTTGAAAAACACCATTATGAAATTGCCAGCTTTCAAAGCTGGCAATTTCATAGTGGTGTTTTTCATGTGGAAAAAGAAATGCTCATCATTAAAATAGGGATAGAATTTAAAGAGACATGAAATAAAAACTAATCAACAGATGAGAAAAAAATTGTATCTTTATAAAGAGAAAGATTAAATTTTGGTTACATACTAATTTTGTCAAAATAGCCAAGAAAATAAATGAGACATCAACAATTGGAATTTTCAAATAAGGAAATTTCACTATTTTGATACAATTTCACAATGTAAATGCAGACAGTTTGGAATACCTACTTTTACTTCAATTAAATGAACTAATGTTATTCCAAGTGTAAAAAAAATTTTTAAGGGAAGTGTTGCAAATCTAAACTGAATGTAAAATGTGTCACTCCTAGTGGAATAAGATTTGAAATAGGCTGAATTGAATAAAGAATTTAATGAAAAATAATATCAAAAAATTGGAAAAAAAAAATCTTTATATATTTATAATTAATTTGTACAGTTTACCTGCTGCTTCACACATTGTTTTTGTTGCCTCTACATTGAGTTGGTAAGTAGCTGCTGCTTGATATTCAACAACATCAGGACGTCTCTCAGCAGCACAATGGATAATTACATGAGGCTACAAATTAGAAAATCAGAATCACATCACTAATGAAAATCAATTTACTAACAACTAATCAAACAAGAACATGATTTATATAGCTACACATAAATTTATGTACACTGACATTACGTTAATTTATATGATACTTTAATTTGCAATAGAAACAGTGCACATAACATGCATATGTTCAAACACTCAGATCATGTGTCATGTGTATATATATTTCATTCTCTGAGGCTCACTTTATAGTATGAAACTTCAAGTTACAGTAAAATGTTTGTTTCTGACATTTTCAGATTGAATTACAGCTTCTGGTCAGTTTTCTTACTGGAAATTTCAAGATTATTGATCACTTTGTAGCTTATTAATTTAAGATAGCTTCCTTTATGGTTTTTATTTTTGTCTTCTTTTTCTTTGGTGGTTTGAGCCTGGTTTCTTTTATTGCTTTCAATGTTTTTCAATGTTTACAAATGTTTTTTGTAATTTTGGTTACATAGATACATGGGAGCTGCCACCTTTTTTTTTTTTTGTGTATGACCATTGCAAAATATCATTACAAGACTCAATTGTAACCTAAGATATCAAGCAATGCTTGTGCAGGAAATTTTTAAAGTGGAGAAAGGTGTTGCACTGAATCAACCTCACTCTGTAAAGAAGAACAGCATGTATTCAAAAAAGAAGAACCAGTCAACATCATAAGATGCTCTTGAACAGCACATGCTACATCGGAGTTTTCCTTCTCTTAGTTGGATACCATAATGAAAATTATGGAGCCCAACACTCCCAGTGAGCTTACTGTATGCCTGGTATACCCAGGTAACATCAGCCTGTGTACATTTGATCAACTCCTAGAGCAGCATTGGTTCAAACTCATCAATCTCAGAAATGGGGAAAACTAATACTTATATGCCTTAAAATCTCAGATTCTATATCTTGAGCTACAAGTATTTACTTTAGATCAAGAGAGATCAAAAACAAAAATCCTACCTTAAAATTTTGAACAGTTTTCAAAACTTCACTTTTCTGGTTCAAGTCCAATTTTATGAGATCTTCATTTGCTCGAGAAAATGCTGTTCCAAGGACTTCCCAATATTGCAGTTGAGCAGAGAAAGCTTTTTTTATAGCACGACCCAATAAACCAGATGCACCAGTTATCAGAACACGGTTTTTCACAAATGACATCTTGCTACAATTCTTGATTAAAAAAAATGGAAAATGCTTTTACAGCAGGGAAGTATTAAAACTAGAAATAAAACACATACTTTTCATGATACAATTGTAACATAAATTTTTTGAATAAATATACACTAAAATGTAAGTAGTGTTTTAAAACATGTCAATATCTAAATAGGTCATGGGATGTTAAACATTATTCTATTCAGAGTTGTTAAATTGAGGATTTTATTATTATGAGGTAATGGTCTGAAAAAAAAATAGATGTCAGTTTAAATTCTAAAATCAAAAGAATTAAAGTTACAAAACAAACAAACATGTAAAATAATAAAAACTCGCTGTACCTGTGGAAATTCTATGGAGTTTTATCACACTGATTTTTAGGTTAAATTATGAACATAAGTACTGTTTACTCACCATCAAGATTGACGTCAGAAATAAAATTACTTATGCATGCTTCTTTGCAATTTTAATTATTCATATGAAAATACTTTTAACAGGGAGTTCTTAAACACCAGGTGGTGAAGCGGACAGATCTGAAAGATAGATTTACTTATTCCAAAATATTTACATCAGTTTACACTTCTAAATATTCATTTTTGATATCGTTGGTAGAATTTGTTGCTAAGCATTGGGGTTGGTTGGTTCATTGACATTTCTTTCTGTATGAAATGAGTACTATGTTGTATCTGAAGAGATTTCCACAGCTACCATATGGTAGGTAGGAGGGTTCACAAGATGGAGAGCTCTGGCTTTTCTTCAGGCTTTCTTTGTTTCTTTTTATTTATTTTATGTTGTTTTTGAAGCATGTTATTTTTTTCATGGACTGTTCTTCTCCCATTATTTTTTCTACAACTTCCACCTCCCAATTGACCAGATTGATTTTTGTCTGCGCAAGGTGTTTTTAAGCTGATCTATGAATTGATGGTATGGGGCTCCACATGGTCTCTTGCCAGATGTGAACCCTGAGAAGAGGATTTGTTTTGGCAGTTAGATGCCTGGCACTAGGGCAAGTTGTCTGATCCAGCAAATAATGATGGTTCTTAGACTCTCCATTTTTGTGCAAAGAATAACTATGTTGTTCATGATCTATAGGATGTGATGAAGTTTCATTTGTTGGAGTTGCAAATGTCTCTTTGGTAGAGTACTAAGGTCTCATAAGTGTACAGGAGTTGAGATCACAACAGCTTAATAGACCATAAGCTTGGTGGCTTATGTTTGCCCAGGATTGCTTAACACTCTTTTGAATAACTTACTGCATGCTGCATGAGTGGCCTTGATTTGGTTATCAAAGTCTTTTTCAGTGGATGCTTTTGATGTTAATATGCTGCCAAGCTATGGAAATTGTTCAACATTCTCTAGGTCTAGTCCATTAATGGTATTTTTGCCTTTAGGTGGTAGTTGATGTTCCAGTTGTGGTTGAAGCAGGATCTTGATATTTGCCATGTTGATGGTGAGTTTGTAGTGCATGTATGCACTGGTGAAGTTGTCCGCTGAATTTTGGTGGTTTACAAGTCCATGGACCAAAGTGAAGCTCTGCAACTCATGCTTTTTGTTCAAGTCCTGGATTGGAGGCAAGCTGTGTTGAAGAGGCCACCATTGGTGTGGTATTGAAGGTCAATTCCAGGTTTGTCGTCTTGAGTCTCTCAAAGCATTCAAAATGCTTCAATATATATTCAATGAAAATACTCATTTTCCTCATGCTGTACAAGTAAATGTTCTAATAAAGTCTGTGGAAATTGTTAATAAAATTTCAATTAGTAGTGAACATTTACGTACATATAATTTTTTTCCCAATACTATATGATTATAGTATTGAAAAAAAAATATTTATATTTATTTGAGGGAAAACATTTGCATCTACAACAGTACATCTTCATTTGTGTTCTTTGGTGCAAAGATAAATGTCACACCTTGTAGAGGAACATACTGATTTAGAATGCAAGGACTAACTTATTATACTGTCAATCTTCATTCTGAAACAGAACAAAGGCAATATGGCACTCACAAGTTAATTAAAATCAAAAAAATTTAAATATGAATCAACCAGATTTTTAAATGAATCAATTATAAATTCAATTAAATATCTTCATTTATGTAACTAAAATTTAAATAAATAAATAAAAATCAATTAAATATTTAATTGAATAAAATCTTTAAGAAATATCTCTTTATAAAAAGTTTAACATCAATTTCGGTTTTCATCAGAATTGGAATTGATAAGATTTAATTAAACTTTAATTAAAATAAAGGGCAACGTAAATTGCTCACATACAGTTATAGATGTTTAAACAGAGGATATCAGATATATTTCAAACCTAGATTTATACAGAGAGTTGTCTATTTGATATATTGCAAGGCTTGGGTTCCTGAGTACTCTTTAAAGTCTGACTTTAAATGAATAAAAACTCAAAAAAGGGCCTTTTTTTCAAGGTATGTTTGGAAAGGTAAGCAAACTAAGTAGATACTATACCATATAGAAAATTTAAGAGAGTATATTTCATCCTCTGATAGACTTTATCAAGTTAAATGTAAGGATTTTATTTCGTAACAAGTGTTTATATACAAGAACAAAAATGTTATTGGTTTTTCATCTTTTTTAAATTCATCAGGTTAACCAAAACGTCTAGGCTGACTATGGAGGATGCCAAATGATATAATTGAATGTCTAATAAATGAAAGTGAGTAAATGATGTTCTTGAATTTTTTAAAAATTCAAATTAGTATTTAAATTACTTTAGTTTGGGATTAATTTATGTGTTATATATTATAAATAATACGAGGTTATAGATTTAACCATTTTCTTTTAATTTTTTAACATTTTTATAGTCATGTATGTTGGCTTGAGAAAGTAGTAATTTCTCAGGAATGGAGATATTTGAAAAAATCTGGAGTGCAGATTTATATTTTGATAAGATTCAATAGCAGCACTCTTGAGATTTTTCTAAGTAAGTTACTTTCTCTTTTAATAAGTAACATTCTTTAGATCAAAGTTGTGGTTGAATTTATACATAGAAAATTTAGGTGGATGTAGGGGTCTTAAATAGTTTTTATTTGCAAAATAATCCTTGATCATATTTGTGTATGTAAAATGTGTACAATGAACTAATAGTCTTTATTTGTTGGGTGCAAAGGACTTTAGGGGTCTACTCTGTTTTCAATAGAAATTCATAGTAAATTGATCTCCTGGGAAATAGCCAATCTCTATAGTCAAGAAGTGAGATTGCTTTTAATTTTGAAAATATTTTTTTTCAAGCAGAGACAGTGACTTTTTTTTACCACAGAGGTGATTTGGAAAAAGCTGGGATGACAATTGATTGAAAATCAAAGTGGAAGTTATGAAAACATCTCCTAGGGACTAGCCAGGAAAGAATGCTGATTGAAAAGATAATATTTGGCAATTTTTAAAGGCAGGGCAGGATTGAAAACCTGATTTATTCCACCTATCTGAAAGGGGAAATTGTAAACAAGTCAAGAAATAGAATTTCTTTATGTAAAGACCCATCCCAGGATTCTTAGAGTGTGATAACCCTAACAAGATATGGAGATAGCTGACCGGAGGAAACAGCTGGTAAATTTCTGATTGTATGAACAAGGACAAGCTGGGAATGATAATTCTAATTAATGACCAGAAGCTAAGCCACACTACGTGGTTTGAAAACCAGATTTGTCAAAAGGACAACCCTGGTGGCAGATGTAGGTGAAATACCAAGAAGGATAGAGGAATTACCTACACCCATTGGAAGCTTATGGTATGAGGCACAAATAAGAGAAAGAAAGAGTTATCGGAATGGATCGGTGTCTGTGAATAGGAAAAAATATCTCCCAAATTTGAAGATGTAATTAATTTTCCAAAGCCAGATAACAAAGAACTCTTAGAAAATAGGGGAAACAATGGGCCCCTAACTATATCGACCCCCATGCTAGTCTTGGGTAAAAGTCAATATAAGCAGAATAGCGAAGTGACCAGACCAGTTCCAGAGTTGCCAGCCAGAGATGCAGACTAGACCAGATAGCTGGAGAAGCTGCTGAATTCCATGTGACTTGTTGCCAAAGTGAACTTCCAACTTAAGTCATAGTCCAGACTTAGCTAAATTAAGCATATAGAATAAAAACTTGTATTCTTGTTAGTTAAATAGGAGTATGATAATTTTATGGACAAAATAAAATTAAAGACACATCACTTGGATGCCAATGACTAATTAAGGAAGAACATAAAGTGAACACAATTAATTAAGATTGTCAATTTAATATAGGTACCTCTACGAAATCGCTAAAAAAAGAGCATAGTCTGATGAAAAAGACGCCAAACTTTATGAAAACAAAATTTTATCGTCTAAATGCTTATGTTTTTATGAAGAGGATAGACCAAATTTTTTTTTAATTATTTTTCAAAATTTTTTCCATCTTTTTAGAATATTCTAAATTTTGTTTTAAAAACTTTGTTTATCTTTGTTGCAAAAAGGGGTAGTAAATAACATAGATAATTTTAGCGCGTTTTTTTTGTATTTACACACATTAATTTTGAAAATCTTGTAAAAATAAAAATAATTGTCAGATGTTAATGAAAGTTTCAGAAACTATTCACAGATGATCGAAATTATTATAAATATGTTGTTTTTTATAAAAGTCATGGCAGAAATATTTTTTTTTCATTTTTATTAACACCCCATAACTAATTTTATGAAAAACTCTAGAAATTAGATCTTGCCGCCCCCTACAAATTGCAATAGTTAAAAGCACAAGGCTTTGAAGAATGCAAATCATGTATTTTTTTTTTTTTAATTGTGGCCAACGTACCTGAAAATCAGCTCTGAATTGTAACATACAAAACTCAATAAAACAAATATATTATTTAATTTCAAATGCTTTTATTTGCTTCTATTTGTTTTTATGAATATGGACAATATTTTCTGAAAGCAAAAACTTTTTCCAATGAAAATTGAATTTTTAATACAATTATTTGTTATTTCTTTTAATTATAATAGATTTTTACATTAAGTATTTAAAAATATTATAAAATTAGTTAAAAGCAGTGCCTAGCTTTCAATTGTGTCCAGATGAGACCGCCATTGTCTAGCGCTTTGAAAATTGTATCGTTTGGACCAATCGGATTAGCCAACGTCATTAAAAATGTAACTTTTATGCTTATAATAGAGCGTTAATTATAAAGTACGGAAGATCAACCAGGATACAATCTAGTTGCATTATTTGAGTTCAGCATTGTTCTCCGCTCTTAAGGCCTTTACTTTTGCGAAACACGTATGGAAAAATATAATTATATATAAAATTATAGTATTTTATGTACACTTCTGATAAAAATTCATAAGGTACGTATAAATAATAGATACCTCTTTCTTATGAAATTTAATCTCACTCTTAACAGTCTTATTTTTTAATTTCTTTATATTTTCCATAAAGCATCGTAAACGTAAAGATGAAAGCTAAGTACAAAAAAAAAAAAAAATGAAAAATTAGAGCGCTGAAAGTTTTTCTTAAAAGTAACGAGGTAAATAATTTGTTCATTTAAATCTAAATAATTTCACTTACTTCCATCCGTAGAAAGAATTATCCTCCCGTAAGTTATCTAAACGTCATAAATCACAGCTGTCAACAGCTGTCAACGAGGCGAAAGGTTATGACCTGCTTTGTTTTATTTTCAAATTACATTTTTTCGGCGCAGAAGCTAAGTTAAGCTTGGTTCAAAATGTTTTAAATAAACATTATAATTTCTGATTTTATTAAAATCAGTTTTGAAAAAATGATAATTGATTTTTAAAAGAATATCAAAGTCAGATTTTCATCTTTTTAACAAATGATTGAAAATGATTGATTATCTGTCCTTTTTTGGTGACAAAAAAAAACAAAATTTGTAACGAAAATTTCGGACGTGCTAGGAACGATTAAAAAATGTAAAAAAATACCCCCAAAATACTTTGATCTTTCCTCTTTAATAATAATATGAACATTAGACGATAAAAAATTGTTTTCGTCAAGTTCGGCGTCTTTTTCATCATGCTATCTCTGTTTACATTTTCGTGGAGGTACCTAATTTATAACTCTTTACCAATTTTGACATTTCTTTTTCTTAGTAGCAACTCTGTTATTTTATTAATGCATTTTCTTAAATTCAGAATAATTTTTAAAATTCACATTCAATGTAATTATATTTTATGGTATGAAACAAGAAAGAAAATAATAAAAAAAAAATAAAATAAAAAAAAAATAAAAGTAATGAATTAACCTCAAAAGTATAATTTAATTTGATATTTTTATACTTTCCTCCTCACTTCTTCCCAACTGATCTTGTACTTTAAGCATCAGCTTTAAGTCAAGATTAGGACAGAAAGGCGGCGGCTCACTTCATCTGAATTTGGCAAAAGGTGGGTGCATCTTGCGCGTTTGTGTCATGTGAAAGGGGCTGACCTTGAGTGGCACATTGATGCTGGTTAGGCATCAGGATATTTTGCTCTTCCTGGGTTGAACTTGTGTAACCCATCCTGAAACTAGGCTAGTTTTGGGTTTAATTTTGATGCTTTAGTTTCTTTTACTTTCAATTAACTTAGCTAGGGTATGTATGCTCATTGGCCCCTTTTATTTCTGTCCCTATTTTTATTTAAGTTTGATTCCTCATCCCCTCTCTTGTTAGGTGGTCGGTGATGTCAGTCTGCTGGTAGATGCGGGGCGCCTTTCGTTTCGCGTGAGTGTTTTTTCGTTTTTTTTGTTGTGCTTGAATGAGTGCATGTTAGTGTCAGTGCTTGGGATGAATGAATGTTTTTTATACTGTTATAGTCTTGCATCGATTTTGGCTAGTTAACTGATATTTCTGCCACATTTAGTGATTGTTGGGGGTTTTATTACTAATATTATTTTCTTTAGTTTTTTGTAAATAGTTTTGTATTCATATTGTAAATACTCATTGGGGCTAGTTTTTAGAATTGTTGTTTTATTCCCCTCCTCCCACAAACAATGAATTGTAAATATGGGGACTAGTTAGTATTTTCATAGAGACAATGAGGTATTATGGTGGATGTAGTAAGAAAGGTACATATAAATGTGTTGTTTTGGTGTAAGGAATATTGTTCATATGATTGGGTCAGTGTTTGCAGCTAGCTAAGTTATAGTTAAGACAGAAGAAGACCGTCCTTTCTCTGATCCCCCTACGCCCTTGTGCCACATTTCTGTATTGTACAGAATAAATATCACTTTTCTCCTCACTTTTTCAGACACATACATGAAGAAATCACATTTCTTTTCATCTTAACAAACAAGAACAATAATTAACACTTATACATGCTAAGAAAATTTTAGTTGTAAAAACATGAAAATAAAAATATCTTATATTTTTATAGTTAAACATGTTTTTCATCTTTTTCTTTGTTGTAGGTTGATTCAAATCCACAACAGAGATAATGATTTACTGATACATGTTTTTGTGGCCAACACAAGTATTTCAGTTTTCAACCGGCTTGAGTAGCCATTGGTTAAAAAATAACATTTATCAAAACAATTTATTGTAGCAGAAAAAAACATTTGGTCAAAGTGCTTTGCATGCGAGGTGGCATGGTTCAGGTTTCAGTAAATTATTTTATTACCTTCGCAAGAAATTACCGAGAACCAAAATTTAATCAGCATGAAAAAATAATTTTTAACAATAAAGTCATCACTTGGATGCCAATGAATAATTAAGAAAGACTTCAAAATGAACGCAATCAATTAACATTATCAATTCAATAAATCTATACAAATTTTGCGCATTTTTTGTTAGTATCAACTCTGTTATTTTAATAACAGTTCTTAAATTCAGAATTATTAAAAAAAATCATATTGGGTGCAATTATACATTTTATGATATGAAATATGTAAGAAAATAATAAAAAAAGAAAAGAAATGAATTAAACTTAAAACTGTCATTTAGCAAAAACAAAACAAAAACTATTTCTCATGTAGGTACCTCCAAAGAAACGATATACTCAAGAGTTAAAATGAATTTAAAAAAATTAAAAATCTTTTTGAAGTTTTTATTTTAGTTTTAATTTCAAGCTAATAGATTAAATTTAATATTTCCAATAAGCAAAATACTTTGCTGTATTTCAAAACAAATTTAAATTGACTGGAAGGAGATTTTTTAGCATTTGTCTTTCATTGCAATGTAATTAATACTTTTTATTAAAAAATCTTCCAAAAATAAAATATATTTTTCTGAAACTTTATTTAAGGAAGATTTGCTGAATTAAAGTTTAATTAATTTGATTTGAAACAAATATTACATACTTTAAAATACTGCAGAAATGCATTTATGGGAATATCTGTTTATTTTAGGTGTTAACAGGCTGACAGTTTGAATGACAGACAGAAGTTTATTTATGGTAGATATATCTGTAAAATTTATTTGAGGAATATAATGGGAGTGCCTCCTTTATATAATTTTTTTAACTACCCAGTAATCTTAAAAAATTAGGAAAATATTCTCTGTAATCTAATGTTTTATTAAATTTTAGGTAATTTGGCCTTAAATTTACTATACTCTTATTTTCTGATAATGATTTGTAAATATAGTTTTTATTTAATAGCAATATCACCTAAATGGCACAAATTAATACAGAATTTCAAAAGATTTAAAACTTTATAAATTATTCTAATTAAAAAAAAAAAATTATTGTAAAAATTAATTATTCATTGAATTTTTTTTTTATTAAGACAGTAGTGTTCAAAATATCTTATTCATAAAAACAATTAAAAGCTTTAATTAAATAATGTTTTAGTTTTATGGCATTTTTTATTTTACAATTCAAAGCTTTTTGATAACTAGTGCTCGTGTTTTACAAAAGAAATTGAGGATTTAAATTCTCCAAGGACTTCTGCTTTTATAAACATTAAGTGAGACAAAATTTAATTTCTCAAAATATCATGAAATTAAATAAAATAACAGATGTAAAAAAAAAGAAACCCTAAAATAATTTAATTCACTTGTGAATAAGTCCTGAAAGTTTGATTAAAATCCAATAATTATTTGATCTTTGCAAGAATTTCCAAATCAGTGTTTTCACTGCAAAAAAAAGATGCTAAAATTCCTTATACTGCATTGATGAAAAAAAAAAGAAAAAAAAAAAAAAGAAAAAAAAAAAAAAGAAAAAAAAAAAAAGAAAAAAAAAAAAAAACAAAAAGAAAAAAAAAACAAAAACATTTTAACCAAAATTTTGAACATACTAAAAAGGATAAAAAAGTATAATTTAATAATCAAAAATCCTTCAGACTTTCCTCTTAATAATAACAAAGATTTTCATGATAAAACTTTGGAAATTTTTTCATCATAGAATGCTAATTTTTTAACAACTCAGTAGATGTACCTATTCTCATGTATAGAAAATAAAATTATTTATTCTAAGTTTAATAAAAACATATAGAATAAAATGATATTGTTAAACTATTGATTATATAAAGTTAAAGGAATGAAGTTACGATAATAGACAGAGAACATCACTAGAAAATACAAAACTTAAGGAATCAGCATATATGCTAGGCCACAAAAATCTGCTGAGCCAGTTAAGCACAGACATGAATACAATATAGGAACCAGGAATACAGAGAGTTAGAGAAAAACAATAACAAAAAAATTGTAATAGAAACTCTGGTAAGAAATGGTTACTGAGACATTAGGTTCATAATTCCCCAAAATTCACCCACTGATGTCTCAAGAGTGCATAAAATCATTGGTTGAGTATTCAAAAATGTGACTTGACCCAAGAAGTTGTGAGTTCAATACCTGGCCACAGCAAAGGTAACAAAAACTTGGGGAGTTGAGTTACTAAAGGGAATTAACTGATACTGAGATTAAAAAAAAGAAAAAAAAAAGAAAAAAAGAGAGGCATGGCACATGAAATTAGAATAATCTACCCTCATGGATTAAATAAAGGGTTTGGTTCAAATCTTCAACGTTTTTAACTTTTGGTCCCATAGGCTACTGTGCATAATTAAATGTTATTTTCATAAAGTTTTAAGTAAAATGTAAACATTACTTTTACAAAATCCACTTAATCTTTAAATTTACTAAATGACTTTGAAACATCTCTAGGACAAATATTGTAGTTTTAAAATTTGTTATTTACATTCTTCGTCTATGATGATGGTTCAATGAGTGTTGAATGAGCATGACAATGTTTTAATGAGCATGACAATGTTTTAAAAATTACTAAAAATTTTAATTAATTTTTCTTTTAATACAGATTAGCTTTCAAATAAAACCCAAAATTTCCGCAGTACTTAAAGTAATACATCCTATGATTTCTAATATTTTTAGTATTTAACTTTGTAGTTTATATATATGCAAATGTGACATCTACTGCCCTCAAGAGACCATGGATCGACACCCAAAGAGTTATGTCTCAGCTGCCAATAGCGGTGCAGCATTTGTTATATACAAATTCACAGAGGAGTGATAGTCTCAGTTGCAACGAATGTATGTGAAAATGCCCTCCCCCAATGTCATCATTTTTTCTTTCCTTCAAGCATGCTTCCAGGCTTTCCCCAGGCAGCAAGCCTCCATTTCTTCTATCCTCAATGTAAATTTTTTTTCCAGCATAAGCGATCATTCCCACCTCTCGATAACCATGTCCATTGCCCTCATGTTCCTTTTGCAGATGTCCTTGAAGCAAAGATGAGGTTGCCCTCATGCCCTTTTGCCAGTGGTCAGTTGCTTCATACAGAAGGACCTTCAGAATCATCCTATCAGTGGACTGTTGCTTCCCATGTTTTGCAGTTGCAGTGAGATGATGCTGGAGTATACTCCCCAGAGTGCGTTTTCTTTTATCTTTTGCTTTTTTTAAATTACTCATTTAGGCGGCTTTCATTAGAAACAAAACTGCAGTTTGGTCAGTGAAAAATGAATGATTCCTGATAAGGAAATGGCTAATTTAACTTATAACCTTTTAATTAGGTAACTCCATGAGATCGCTAAAAAAGAGCATAGCATGAAAAAGAAGCCAAACTTGATGAAAACAAAATTTTATTGTCTAAATGTTTGTTATTAAGAGAAAAGACCAAAGTTTTTTTTAATTATTTTTAAAAATTTTCCCTTCTTTTTAGAACAGTCTAAATTTTGATTAAAAAAACCTTATTTCTCTTTGTATCACTGGAACTTGTAAAATAACATATACAATTTTTAGCACATTTTTTTTTTTGTATGACAGACATTAATTTGGAAAATCTTGCAAAAATAAAAATAATTGTCGGATGTTAATGAAACTTTCAGAAACTATTCACAGATGATGGAAATTATTATAAATGTTTTTTTTTTTTATTAAAGTCATGGCAGAAATATATTTTTTTATTTTTATTACCCCCCATAACTAATTTTATGAAAACTCTAGAAATTCAATCAAATACAGTTTAGTGATTACAATAGTTAAAAGCACAAGGCTTTGAGGAATGCAAATTATTATTTTTTTTTTTAATTGGATCCCTGACATGAAAATCAGCTCTGAATTGTAACATACAAAACTCAATAAAACAAAGATATTATTTAATTTCAAATTTAATTTGCTTTGAGTTATTTTTATGAATATGGACAATATTTTCTGAAAGCAAAAGATTCTTTTTGATGAAAAAGGAATTTTTAATACAATTATTTGTTATTTCTTTAATTATAATAGATTTTTACATTTAAGTTGTTAAAATGTTATAAAATTAATTAAAATTAATTAAAAGCTGCATCCACTTTCGTAAATGTCTTTATAAGATAGATCTTTTTTTACTACATTGTAAATTGTATCATTTTGACTAATCAGAAGACCTGCAGTAATTAAGAAATGTAATTTTGTGTTTATAATCTGGCTATAAATATAAAGTACGGAAGACCAACCAGAATAAAATTAAGTTGCATTATTTGAGTTAAGCATTGTTCTCTGCTGTTAAAGTAAACTTTTGCGAAACGTGTGGAGAAGTTAATTTGATTTTTTAATTTCAACTGAGAAGGGTACCTACAAGTATCAGTATCATCTTATAAAATTTATATGATCTTATTTTTATATTAATCTCAGTTATGACATTTTTCCATAAATGAAATATCAAAATTAATACAAATAACAGAGTAAAATGTAATAAATGTACATAAAATTATAGTATTTTATGTACACTTCTGATAAAATTTCATAAGAAAGGTACCTATAAATTAATTAGATACCTTTCTTATGAAATTTAATCCCACTCTTAACAGTCTTATTTTAATTTCTTTATAATATATTTTCCATAAAACATCGTAAACGTAAAGGTGAATGCTAAGTACAAAAAAAAAAAAAAGAAATAGAGCGATGAAAGTTTTTCTTAAAAATAACAAGGTAAATAATTTGTTCACTTAAATCTAAATAATTTCATTTCTCTCCTTCAGTAGAATAAATTATCCTCAGTAACCTATCAATACGTCATGAAAATGTCTTTCGTCACCTGTCAAGTGATGCGAAAGGTTATGACCTGCTTTGTTTTATTTTCAAACTACATCTTTTTGGTGCAGAAGCTAAGTTAAGCTTGGTTCAAAATATTTTAAATAAACATTATAATTTCAGATTTTCTTCAAATAAGTTTTGAAAAAACTATAATTAATTTTTAAAAGAATTTCAAATTGAGATTTTCATTGTTTTTATAAAATGGAAAAAAAATGATTGACATGATTATTGTCAATTTTGCTGACTCAAAAAAAACAAGGTTTTTAACGAAATTTCGGACGTGCTAGGAATGATTAGAAAATGTAAAAAAAATACCCCCAAAATACTTCGAACTTTGTTCTTACTTATATTATTATAAGTGTTTTACAAAAGAAATTGAGGATTTAAATTCTCCAAGGACTTCTGCTTTTATAAACATTAAGTGAGACAAAATTTAATTTCTCAAAATATCATGAAATTAAATAAAATAACAGATGTAAAAAAAAGAAACCCTAAAATAATTTAATTCACTTGTGAATAAGTCCTGAAAGTTTGATTAAAATCCAATAATTATTTGATCTTTGCAAGAATTTCCAAATCAGTGTTTTCACTGCAAAAAAAAGATGCTAAAATAAAATTCCTTATACTGCATTGATGAAAAAAAAAGAAAAAAAAAAAGAAAAAGAAAAAAAAAAACAAAAACATAACCATTTAAACGATAAAATTTTGTTTTCGTCAAGTTTGTCGTCTTTTTCATCATGCTATGCTCTTTTTTTAGCGATTTGAAAACATCATTTATTATTTTATTATTATTTTTAATTTTAATTATGAGATTTTTGTGATAGCGTTATGATGTGCATGGCTGAGATATTTCACTATTTCAGAAATTGAAACCAATAAATTCGAATCGGAATACAGATTTTCTAAAACAAGAAAGCTTTCTCAGCTTGAAAGACTGGTGCAACACAATCTTTCTACTTTCATCTTTAATTTCAGTTGGTTGCGTGATAAACTTATTGAAATAACGAATTGGCGGCACTGGATGCATGATGTTTCAAAGTTTTTCAATCCGTTTGTCCTGAATTCAAATTTTATAAACTGGGAAAGTAGTTTAGTTTACAAATTTTCTAAGTAGTAGAATATTTTTTAAATGAAATAGCAAAACCAGTACAGTATGTAAAATACAAATACTTCTACGTATTTTGATTTTTTTTTTTTGCTTAAACTAAATTAAATACAAGGATTTTTTTAAACAAGCACGAAACAAAACTCCAGTTAAAAAAATAAATAAATAAAAGAAGACCGAGTTCATTTAGCTACAATGAACTGTCACCAATTTTTAAAAACACTTGTGAGAATATTACCGGTTCAATTTGAAAAAAAATAGTAGTTACTTTTAAAATACTAAATTTTAGCAATAGCCCACGAATATGACGTTGGAGAAAGAAACTTTGCTCGAAGGTAAATCTTGGAGGCTCGAGCATATTTAACATTTTTAAATTCCTCGTCTGAATCACTCTCGTTTCCTCATATAAATTAAATTTCTACCACGTCATCTTGTGATAACGAATAAACCGAGTTATGAAAAGTTAGGGAATAATCACTCAGTAAAAAAAATTAGAGAATAATTTTTTAAAACTTAAAATAAAATCGTATTTTTTATATTTGCATTTAAAACAAAACAATCAAGTTTCAGACGTCATGAACAATTTTTTTTTTTTTAGAAATATTTCAATTTAAATACCTTATGTACAAAATAACAACTGGTATTTTAAAAGCATTCAAGAAACCAAAAACTAACCAGAAACGGTATAGAAGATTAATACAAGGGAGATCATTCTAGATTACTAAAGTTTAAATATCAGCGAGGAAATTGTACTCATTATTTTTATGTTTATTTAATTTCTGGATCCGCGAAAATGCCGCGTTTACGAGATTTACGAATATTTCTCTTTTGCGGAACAGATTCTACTAAAAACTCCTCACCTAAAAATACACTCAACGTCTAATTCTCCTTCTTGCCTTGAACTGTACTTTCGTGTTACTCCAAGACCCGGATGTAAAACTCGGTCAAAAATGTATTTGGAGTTTCGATCACTGCACTAATCATCATGTGGCACTTTTAATGGGCAATCGCGACATTGCTAGAGATTTGACTCTTAATATCAGTCATAAACATTTAATATTGCTTCTCAAAGTGCATTACTCTCTAATTCCTGAGTTGATGTCATCAAATGTAGACGTGCATGCTCTCTCTCTCCGTTCTCCAAACAAATACGGGCATTTCCATTTGGTTTCAAAACTGGAATGATAGGTGACACTCATTCAGTTGGCTCTGTAATTTCCTGGATGATGCTGTTGTGGAATATGTGATATGTGTGTTGGAGAGGAATAGAAGGTTTGAATTATCAGAAGGCTTAAAATGGTGTGTGTTCAATAATCTTCCACCCACAACAATTAATACAAGATAGAGAATTGAATTTATTAATATTTGATATACATCTATGAATACAGAGTAAAAAGGTTAGACAGAGTTGTGTCTCTTAGATTAGGTAATATTTGTACCTAAGTTCATAAAGTGAAAGTGTAGTGCCACGCCTACATTTCTTCAATTTTGATTGGTCGATAAATACATACTAAAAATAATAGGACAATTTATCGATCGCATTTCACCATACTGAATTTTTTCCTACACTTTGCTCACAAACAAGTTTTGCTATAAAATCACTGATTGGTCCATTTTTCGTCCAATCGAGTATTTTTCGTGTACATTCAAAAATATATCCCGCGTTTGTGCTGGGAGTCACCCTAAGTTTTAGGTTGGTGCAAAAACAATGTCGTTTTCTCACATATGTTACTATGTGAGAAAACGGTATTATTTTTGCACCAACCTAATAATATAAATATTGGATGCATTCCAAAAAACCAGTAGTAGTAGTTCCAGCACCACAGTCGAGTACATCAGGAGACAATAGATCTCAACTACTCACTCGTGTTATTCATCATCCTACTCACTCCGCACGTACATACACACAAATACAGAACTTTATTTGATACACCACCAGTTCTCTGAATCAACCCTGTAAGTTGCAACACAACTGAACAATTTCCTAAAAGAAATATTCTATTTCAACACTGAACTCTGAACTTATTACTCAGACAAATCTTCCTTAAAACATTTCCTTACAGTTAAAGGGAAGCTACTTTTTTCTCCCTATTCACTCATATTACAACTAATTTGTATTATTGTTGAATTTCAATATATATATATTTATTAATTAAAACAAATTGGTTCTTCATTGTTTTTCCTTGATATTTTAAATATTATGTATGAATGTTAAATGCCTTCTCAACACGCAGCCACATTTATCTATTTAACCACTTCAACATTGGTGACTACCTTCAACGCTCAGATTAACATTCTACAAAAGTAATTATTAAACTGTAGTTTAGAAGAATAAAGTTTCTTTAGCAAGTTTGGAATTGTGTCTTGTACAAGTTGGTAAAAGTTCAGAAGAGATTTCAGAGTTCGTACTTGTGTGAATGTTGGTAATGGTCTTTAACGTCTGACCGCAAAGGTCAAGACGGGAGTTCTTGAAGATTACATCTTGGTACTTGGTAGCAGAATGAGACGCCAGTGAGAGATGAAAAGAAAAATAAGGAAGTTTACACGTGGTCTGTTTTTATAAGATAGTGTATCACGTGGGAGGCTCCGAGCATATTAAGCGGGAAAACGTGCAGGCGGTTTGATTGGTTGTAACTGACCATTCAGCGAGCTAGATTGAAGGTGATTAACCAATGAATGCTTGTTATATATTTTCTAAGATTGTGATGGTGAAAATAACAACAGGAATAGTGCATTTCCTAGCAGGGGTTAACCAGCTTGCTGTGGAAGATTCCACAATGCCATAATTATCCATATGCAAGAGTTCGCACTCAAATGTGATCTAATTTCAGCTTTCATCTATTATACAAATTTTCTCACTTGCGGGGAAATTTGTCCCGGCTTTCCCACATCAAAGAGTTGAGGTTAAAAAATTGCGACAAAACGCGAGTAAAAACAGCAAGATTAGAGCAGACAAACTCTCTCTGTTTATTTACATATGCAGAGAAAAGGGGGTAAAGGGATTGTTGCGGAATTTGTGCTAATTTGGATCTGTCAGAAGGTGTAATTGTGTGAAGGCTTAAAAATGTGCGTTTTCGTTAAACATTCATCCACAATAAATAAAATAAACAAACATTTTAAGGCAATTCAATTGGAAGAAATCAAGGAGAAACAACGTAGTTATAGATTTCAATAAATAACATGAATTTATATACATTTGACATACACAAAGTGAATTTATGATTGCTTGTTAAATGTGGCAAGTGTAAGGAGTGACCATGCAGAGATTTGGTGTATGAAAGCCTGTAATTTAAATTTGTCTATGAAATTAAAACCGTTTGAATTCTGCAAGGTGAAATGTCACTTGTGTGAGTTCAAAGGTAAGTGTGTATGTGTGTGACAATTGTATATATTGTTTAAAGTCATAAGGAGTTGTGTACCTTTGACTGATATGGTATAAACTGATTAAATATACAATTAGTACATGGTAGTGATAATGTCACTTTTTCTAGTGAATTGTAAGTTGAGTTAATTTGCGCGGCAAGACTGTGTGAGTTGTGTTGAGTTGCTGAGAGAGAATGGTGGTTGTTGAGTCAGTGTGCTGGCGCATGTGGAGTTTGTTGGCACCTCTCAAAGACTCAGTTCCTGACAATATTTATTCCTGTAAAAATACAGCAAATATGGCACAAGGCCGAAAAAGTGGGGTGGAGAAAAGGACTGTCATCATTTGTCTTAATTTTAAAACTTAGCTAGTCACAACCACTGACCCAATCATACAAAACAATATTACTACCACCAAAACAGCACATTCATACTTACCTTTCTTACTACATCCACCAAAATCCTTCATTGTCTCAATGAAAATCCTAAACAGACCCCATATGTACAAATCGTTGTCTGTGAGGGGAGGGGAATAAAAAACAACAATCTAAAACACACCAATGATATATATATTTAATATAGTTATAAACTATTTACAACAAACTAAACAAAATCGTCTTAGTAACCCCACCACCACCACCACCACCACCACCACAAACCTTAAACTTACATGTGGCAAAAAAATCAGTTAACTGGACGAAATCAACGCGGGACTATAAAAATATAAAAAAACATTCATCCATCCCAAGCACTCAAACACACACGCACTCATTCTGACACAACAACAAATACGAAAAAAACACACACGCGAAACAAAAGGCGCCCCGCATTCACCAGAGAACTGAGATCACTGGCCACCTAACGAGAGAGGGGATGGGGAGCTAAACTAAAGGAAAAAAGTACAGAAATAAAAAAGGCCAATGAGCAAACACACCCTAGCTAAGTTTATTGGAAAAGAAATCGCGGTTGATCTTGGCCCCTGTCACCATCTCATAACCACTGATCTCTTTACTGACTTCGTCAATCTCGGCTCTGCTCGGCACAAGAACCGAAACGTCATCCGCATAGGCAGAATACCTGACTGAGGTGGTAGCCCCAGGCAGGGAAATTCCGCGCAGGGCCGGATTCGCCTTTAACTTGCGAAGTAAAGGTTCCAACGCAAGAACGTAAAGAAAAGGTGAAAGTTAGAACCCTTTCCGCATTAGAAAAGTTTTGGGGTTAATCTATGTCCTTGTCTGCGAACTGTTTGATGGATAAGAGATATTTAAAATTTTTAATCCTGTTTCCATAGTCCCTTACTTTTTTTTTTTAGCTTGGATGGGCGAAATTTTACAAACGTCTATACCGGGATTGAAAATATTTTTTTTTTTTGTTCCGGTTAATTCATGAGTGGGGCTTCTAAGACTTTTGTTTTGGGGAGGGGACATCTCTGGGGTTTTAATGGGAGAAGAACTGGGGATGTGGCGGGGTGTATATGTTTGTCTAAAAGGGCTGGGGTCTTTACTGAGAGGGATTGAAGGATGGGAAGGAGAGACAAGTGAGGACTTCTCTCTACAAAGAGGGGTTGAGGGATGAAAAGAAAGAGGTGGATCAGAGGTTGTGGAGGTAGTGGCCTTCTTTGTGGAGATGGACTTGGGCTGACTGGATGTAGAGGGTTGAGGAGACTGTACTGAATGTTGGACAATGGATGCAGAGGGAGGTGTTTCCTTAATGTGGGAGGATTTTTTTCGCTGGAGGTCTAATTTCTTTTTTAAATCCTTGATTTTTTCTGTCTTCCCGTATGAAGGGTCATATTTTTCTTGGAGTTCTTTCAGCGTCGGTGATGAGGGCGGGACGTCGCCCTTACTGTTGTCAGAGGGAGTGCCTTTTGTCCTAGGGGCTTCAGGGGACTGAGGACCCGCTCTCTGACGCTTCTCTCTGGCCCTGCCAGCAACCTGCCATTCCCCCTCTCCCTCCTCCTCAACTGCACTTGCAGTGGAAGAAGGCTCTTCGGGGAATGGGGGCTTTGGTGATGGCCAACCGGGGGTTTGACCACTCCGGTCCCGGAAGCCGTCATGCCCATTACAGGCGAGGCGGTTTTTAAAGACTCGGTCAGAGGGGGAGTTTGGTTGAATGGGGCCTGACTTCCAGAGGCCTTCTTCTCTGGACAGGAAGAGGAGAGGTGACCAGTCTCTCCGCACTTCCAACAAACTGGTTTACGGCCGGTCACGATGACCGGCAGCTTCAGGCCGCCAACATCCAGTCAGTTGGGGATGTAGATGAAGGCCTTACGATCCAGTATAACCTCGAAGCTCCATTCCCCAGTCAGGCTATCACAGGAAGCCCCCAGAATTTCGCCGTAGTGGGACAAGAAAGCCGCCAGGTTCATCCCGATAACTTTAGGAGTGACCTCATATACTGCCATATTGATCCGCCTTCTGCCTTCGTATTCAGTTCGGAGAATCAAATCTTTTGTGATTAGATCTCTACTTGTTGCTTTTACCCAGTGTTCGACAGTCGGTAACAGCACGTCTCACATGAAAAAACCCTTTCCCTTAACGTTACGAAGTGGCTTAAATCCCAGGGACTCCAGTGTTTTCACCACTGTGTCTTTCGTCGAACGACAAATTTTGCGCGAACACTTATCGACGACAAAAACGGACACTATTCTTTTGTCGATTTTCTTAAGTTCGATTGGATCCTCTAAGCGCCCACCTTCTACCACAAGGTGTGCGTGACTCTTGACACGCTCCAAGAACTCTGCAATATCGATAATGCATTTAGGTGGGGGTTTCCAACAAGAGGGCGATTCCCCGGCCTCTGCATTCTCACTTGACTTGTCTTCTTCCTGATCATTATAGGCTTCTATGTTTTGGTTCTTTTCTGCCTCCATAGACTTAGAAGTTTTTTTTAAAAACATTTATAATTTCTTCATTCGTTGGAATACTTGATAAGACTGGGTACACTTCTAAACTGTTTTTATCAGGCGGGTCTTTCTTTGGATTGAAGAGATGCTTCCTAACAGATCTCCTGAAAGTCGCCATTTTAGGTTTCTTTTTTAAAACTAAGAAAGAAGGTACTTTTTTTCTTCTTTTCCATTTTTAAATGAAAGAGGAGGGGTGAAAAGGGTAAAAATTGTTATAAGTTCTACCTTATAGGCGAAACTAAAAAAACAAGAAAAAAGAAAACAGACAAAAACAGTAGGTGACAGACAAAAATCAAAAAAGGAAAAAACACAAAGCTCGCCCGAAACCGAGACAGCAAATAAAAAAGTACAAAAACAAGGAAGAAATAAATTTACACAAAGGTTTTACAAAAATCAAATGACGAAAGAGAACAAATAAAACAAGGTTCATCTAAAGGCAAAGACAAATTTAAAATGTACAATAAAACATAGACGAAAAAATAAAAGAAGCGAAATAAAAAGAAAAACACAAAAAACGAAAATAAACAATAAAACGAAAACGCTAGACAAAGAAAAAGGAAAACGTTATACAAAGGAAATACGAAACTTACAACAATAGACTGAGCTAATCACAAAACAAAATGCCTGACGCTACGAAAGCGAGTCAACCTGATAAACAAATAAACAAAAGAAAATAAATAGACAAATTAGACAATAAAAGAATTAGACAAATATCGCACAGAAATTTTTTAAAAACAAAACACGGAAAACTTAAAGGATATTAAAAGGAAAGAAACAAATAAAGAAATAACACGTAAAGAAGAAATTAAAGTCAGTCGTAAAAATAAAGCGAAATTCTGGCAGGGGTTACAAAATAAAAACGAAAATATACTTAAAAGAGAAATTAAAGAAAAAGAAAATCAAAATCAAAAAGAAGACTAAAATAAAAGAAAAAGAGCAAAAATAAAGGGGTAAAAATAAAAAATGGGGAGGGTAAAAAAGGAAAAGAAAATATCAGAATCCTTTTCAAAACAGTCATAAAAAACACAAAAAGGCGGTAATAAAATCAAACTCAACCAAAAATTTAGTTCAACAAAAAAGCGTAAAGTCCAAAAAAAGTCCGGCAAACACCAGTCAGAAAAGGTCAGAGAGTGTCCACCAAAAAAAAAAAAAAAAAACTCAGTTCCTGACTGCTTGAATCAAGTCAAGCGGTCCTATTTATTGACGTTTTGGATTTCAAACCGGCTCCAAATAGGTGAGCGAGAAAAGGTATTTGTCTCAACTTTTTTTTGTGTCCTTTTAACCAATGGGAAGCCAAGTTTGGAAAAGTGAAGTGATCATTGATCAAAGTTGATTTGAGGGAAGAGTGCATTTTCCCACAGGAGTGACTGGCAAATATGCAGGATTCCATTAATACCTCCTCGAGATTAATGGTCAAGGGCAGCATGAGCATTAGTATGTATAGTAAGTTGTAAATTTGGCAGGCCAGTGCACATGTCTAACCGACCTAGTTCGGGTAGGTGGGCTAACTTCCGATTCAGGTGTTGAGGATGGGTGTGTATGAGAAGGTTCTGAATCAGTTGTTTGTGGTGTGGTCGAAAGCTTGTTGTCAGGATTAATGTATGCTGGCTTCAACCGATCAATGCTGACCGTTGTATGTTTCCCTGCGAGATTTGGTACTCGAGAGATGATTTGGTGTGGTCCTGTGTAGTTAGGAGTCAGGGGCTTGAGAACCGTATCTCCGCGGAGGAAAACAAAGTCAGTTTTGTGTAGGTCAGCGGGGACATAATATGGTTTATGGTAAGCCCGAGTTGGCGTATAGATAATGTCAGTCATCTTTCGCCTGAGATCGTTGACGAACTAACTGGAAGGAAGATTGTCTGTTACTGGGCTGAAAATTTGTCCGGGCAAGGTTAGAGGTGTCCCGAAAACCTATTCGGCGCTAGTGCACTTTAGGTCCTGCTTAACGGCACTGGGTAGAACTAACATGATGAAGGGTAGTTTCTCAACCCAAGTTCGCCCGTTTGTCGATGCTGTTAGAGCGTATTTAAGTTGTTGGTGGAATCTTTCCACCAGGCCGTTTGCACATGGGTGGTATGCTGTAGTAGAAATGTGCTTGATTCCCAGAAGGTTGGTGAATTCACTGAATAGTGTGGATTGAAATTGCTTACCGAAGGGCATCCGAAAATAGTGATCCAATGTGTGAAGAAGGCATTGGCGACTGATTCAGCTGTTATTGACTCGAGAGGTATGGCGATTGGCCAACGTGTGAAACGGTCGATGATTACGTGTTCTAGCGGACCAACTAAGTCTGTATGCAAGTGAGTAAAGCGTCCGTCTGGATTGGGGAAGGTTGACGCCGGTGTGTCTGCCAACGTAGACACGTGCGGGATCACTGTTTTATGTCACCTTCCATACCAGGCCAGATAAATCTGTCTGATATGGTTCGCAACGTTGCCTTGTCTCCTGGGCGTGCTTGAGAGTGAAAATGATCAAAGACAAGACGGCGCATAGTTGGTAGTATATACGGACCGCGTGTTACCCGTCCTTACGTCGCAATAGACTGGCCTATCTGGGAATTGAAGTGGTCGTTTCTCAATATGCAGGGAAGTATCCAATCGGACATCTGGTAAAGTATCGTGGTTCATTTGTTCGTCCGCCAAGGTGTCGAAGCTTAATGTTGTAGGTTGAATTGTATTAAGGGTCGTGCGAGATAAAGCATTGGTCACTGTGTTTCTGGTGCCACTAACGTAACGGATGTCTGATGTGAATTGCGCTATGTAGTCCATGTAACGGATATCGCGCGGATTATGTTTTTCCGATTTTGCATGTAAGGCGTATATACGACGTGCTTACGTCGCAATAGATTGACCTATCCGGGAATGGAAGCGGTCGTTAGCGGTTTGTGGTCAGTAAAAACTGAGAAGTCGCGTCCTTCCAATATATGCCGATAGTGTCTGATGGCTAAGTTAACTGTATTTTGTTTGGGCCGAATTAAGCTTGACGGAGAAGAACGACAGCGATTTTTCTACACCGTTAACAACTTTGAAAGTACTGCACCGACCGTATTAAACGATGCGTCGGTGGTCAAGGTTAATTTTGCGTCGGGTGAAGATGCTACGTACGATAGCTTAACGCAGTTTTGTAACGCATGTTTGGCTTTGTTAAAAGAATTCAGTTCGTCTGTAGACAATGTGATCTTCGGATTCTTTCTCTTATGTTTGGACAGGAGATTTGTCAATGGCATGAGTATATCGGCACAGTTGTTTATGAACTGGTGATAATAATTCACCATCCCTAGGATCCTCTGTAGTTGGCGTTGGCTGCCAGGGCTGATAGTAAAAGTCGCTAATGGCGTTGACCTTCTCGTCTAAGGGAGTTAATCCATGTTTATCAATAACGTGGCCGAGAAAAGTCAGCTTAGGGACAGTGAACTAACATTTTTCGACATTTAATTTCAAGCCAGTGTTGTAGTCGCTGAAATACTGATTGGAGATGGTTGTGGTGTTCGTCGGGGGTTTTGCTGGCTATCAAAACGTCATCAATGTAGGCATAGGTATAGGGTAAACCTCGAAGAACTTTATCAATGAGATGCTGAAAAGACTGTGCTGCATTGCGCAGACCGAAAGGCATCCGGGTGAATTCGTACAAGCCAAAAGGGTTAGTTATGACTGTCTTGGGAATGTCGGATGGCTCTATTGGGATTTGGTAGAAGGTTTTTCTTAGGTCCAATTTGGTAAAGACAGTGGCGCCTTCTAATAATAGGGTGAAGTCCTTAATATGGGGGATTGGATATTTGTCCGGCACGGTCTGGGCGTTCAAAAGCCTTTAATCCCCGCACGACCGCCAATTGTCAGCATCGCGCTTTGGGACCATGTGAAGCGGTGTAGCATAAAGACTGGAAGATGGTTTAATTGTGCCCAGTTTGAGCATATTCTCAAATTCGTCCTTAGCTACCCGTAATTTAGTTGGATGTAATCGACGAGGTGATGCATGAACTGGGGGTCCAGTTGTTTTAATCGCATGGGTAGCATTGTGTTTAATATGTTCTGAATAGGCGAATGGCGATAGTAGTGACTTATATTGTCGGAGTAGACTTTCATAGCCGTTCGCTCAGGGTATTAACGCAGTTAGACCGATCGTAGAATGTCTGGACGATGCTCCGCGGCGCTGTAGATTTGTGCACGTGTCGGTGAGTGTACGTGTAGACAGTTCGAAAATCCGCTCCAAGGATGGGTGTCTCAACATCGGCTATTGTGAAGGTCCAGGTAAATTCCCTTCTTAGGCCAATCTTGAGGGACATAACGTGCTCGCCATAAGTGCTAATGGGTGTGTCGTTGGCGGTTTGTAATTTTAGTTGAGTTTCTTTAGGTGTCGCTATCGATCTGCTATCGATCTGCTACAGTTGCTCTGCCTGACACTGATGTGTGCGACTGTGTCAACCAAAAATATAAGGTTGCTGTTGCGGTCGTGGATATAGAATAGGCGATTTTTACTATCAGCACTGGCAACCAACGCCTTTAATGAGTGCCAGGCTGGTCGTTTCCCTGTAGCTTGGTTGGAAGCGTGCTTTGGTATGTGTATGGCGGCTGACATCTTTTAGCGCGCGCGCCAAATACCTCGTGGTACCAGCAATAACGACGCTGATGGTGACGGTGGCGCCGCGACGTTGAACGTCGTCGATGAGTGTTGTGTTGGTTTGTTGAACTGCTTCAACTTCTTTTTGGTGCATTTTGAATGTCGTCCAGACGTAAGGAAAGTCTTCTTAATTCTGATGCTAAAACTTGTAGTTGTTGGTTGGTGTCCGGAGGTAAGTCGTCTGACGACACGACGGAGGAAATCTGAGGAGTCGGTCAGGTATCAATAATTTTGTCGGTTATTGTTGCCAATTTCTGAATGTCGACTTCGCCAGTTAATGCAGCTAGTATTTGAACTATGTCTGGATTTAACTTGTCCAGTCACATTTGCTTTAATACCGTCCCAGACAGAGAAGCAAGGTTTGCATCTTGCGTAAGTGTTGGGACGGTTTATTATTCCTCAGGGTAACATTAGAGAGATCTTTAATCTAGCGCTCTTTCGAGCAACCTGTCCGTTGTAGTGTAGCCTGTCTAAGCACCTCGTACGGTTTATCTGGCGGGAAATTTGTAAGGGTGTCCGCTACCTATGCTGCCACGTCAGCAGGTAGTTTTTCCACCACAAATGCGAATTTGGATTGTTGTGAAGTGATATGCCTAGCCTGGAAAATTGCGTCAATCTGGATGAACCATGTTTGTGCGTTGGTGTTATATGTGGGAAGCTCCAATCTGAGTGCGGCTTCAGTCGGTGGCATGGGTTCAGCCATATTGATTCTGTACCTTTTTGGAGGGAAAGAAAAGGTGAGTTTGGCGACTTTTTAACGGGTAAACAGTTTGAGATGAGTGACAGACGTTGTTAGCGCTGCTAGGTTCGTTAATGATGTATAATGTGCCGGGAGTTATCAATTTTCGTTACTTGAAACGACTTCGTGGTCTCCAATTTTCGTGCTGGTTGAGACGTCGGAATCGTCAATTCTGTTGTTTTCTGTTTTTTTTTTCTCTTTTTGTAGGAACGTCGGAGTAACCAATTTTTACTGCAGGTTTAAAAGTCGGGGTCATCAATTTTGTTGCGGAATTTCTGCTAATTTGGATGTGTCAGAAGGTCTAATTGTGTGAAGGCTTAAAAATGTGCGTGTTCGTTAAACATTCATCCACAATAAATAAAATAAACAAACATTTTAAGGCAATTCAATTGGAAGAAATCAAGGAGAAACAACGTAGTTATAGATTTCAATAAACAACATGAATTTATATACATTTGACATACACAAAGTGAATTTATGATTGCTTGTTAAATGTGGCAAGTGTAAGGAGTGACCATGCAGAGATTTGGTGTATGAAAGCCTGTAGTTTAAATTTGTCTATGAAATTAAAACCGTTTGAATTCTGCATGGTGAAATTTCGCTTGTGTGAGTTCAAACATAAGTGTGTATGTGTGTGACAATTGTATATATTGTTTAAAGCCATAAAGAGTTGTGTACCTTTGACTGATATGTTATAAATTGATTAAATAAATAATTACTACTTTGTAGTGGTAATGTCATTTTTTCTAATGAATTGTAAGTTGAGTTAATTCGCGCGGCAAGACTGTGTGAGTTGTGTTGAGTTGCTGAGAGAGAATGGTGGTTGTTGAGTCAGTGTGTTGGCGCACTGGAGTTTGTCGGCATCTCTCAAAGACTTAGTTCCTGACTGCTTGAATCAAGTTAAGTGATCCTATTTATTGACTTTTTGGATTTCAAACAGGCTCCAGATAGGTGAGCGGGAAAAAAGATTTTTCTCAACTTGCTACATTTTTTTTTTTTTTTTGTCATTTTAACCCAAGGGAAGTCGTGTTTGGAAAAGTGAAGTGATGATTGGTCAAAGTTGATTTGGGCGAAGATTGAATTTTCCCGCAGGGGTGACTTGGCTAATGTGGAGGATTCCATTAGAATAAAGACAATTAGGAGTGAAGAAAGAGAAAATGTCCTTTAAGGAAATAGAAAATGTTCATAACAGAAAAAAAAGGCTTGCTCAAAATATTTCTCTGAGCGCCTAAAAAGTTCTTTAAGCGAGGAGAATTTTGCTAAGGTTTAGAAACACTCACACTTCTTGTAGAGTAGGAAAATTGTTGGTAGATATAGGAATCTTGCAGTTGAGTTAGTTCGTAGGTCGACGACAGAAGTTCAGTGGGCGCAGAAGGAGTGGTGAAAGGATGCAGCTTTCAATTGGTTTTTAGTAGTGGGCTGACGGTTTGTCTTTCCAGCCCAACGGGAATTTCTTCTTTGGTTGAAAGTGGTTTTGAAGTTGACTGGAGCTCCCTATCGTCGACCTTAGAGACTGTGGACTGAAATATCATTACCAAATAGGCAAAGATTCTCCAAATTTATGGAGATTTGGTAGGCTCCGAAGAATCGGGGACTTTCCCTCCAAAATTGTTAAACAAATTTCCTGGCCCCTTAATTAGCCAGAAAATATATTCTTATCTCTGATAAGAATCAGGGCTCTGGGAGCCGGTTTTGAAAGTAATGAAAACAGGTTGGAGTGAACAAGCTGTGAGGTTTCCCCCAGACTTTGTGGCACCATGGAAAGAATAATGGTGGTGGAATTCCTTTTTATATTTTCCAGTTCTCTCGTTAGTCAGAAAATATATTCTTATGTCTGACAAAAATCAAGGCTTTGGGAGCCGGTTTTGAAAGTAAAAAGAGGTTGGAGTGAGGATAGAAAAATAGCGAGAATGTGAACTTGTAAAATATAGTTCTCAAATTAAATTCCAACACACTTCTTCACCATCAACATTATCAAAGAAATCACCTATAAATTTTTTCAACTACCTTAATTCTCTGGCACCTACAAGAAGATAATTTATTGCAATTAAAGCTTATAACAAGATCAATAAAGCACTTAAAAGCAAACTAAGGACAAAGGAAGAAGTTTTTAACTGTGACGATAAAGTAATCTTTCAAGATGAAGTAAAGGCCAAATTTAGTGTCTATAGTACCATTTATTATTGACTCCATTTGGTTACAGTGTTTAAAATGGTTGACTATCGTCATAGTTCTTTTTTGTGATTTGAGAGTTCATACAGGGTTGTTGTGTTCCTTCTGGTTGACGGAAATTAATTCGTTGCATTCATCCTTTCTTCTTTCTCTTCTGGAGTTGTACGTCAGGTCAAACTGACAGCCGATGAATCACCAAGCCTTGTGTCTCGAACTGCTACCTCGAATCAAGTTTCTCTCCACTACGGCATCCCTCTAGTCTCGTACGTGGTTTTCTTCTTTTTTATTTTGTCCCTCTATGAGGTGGAGAAAATTCAGCGCGGAGAGATTATCTGCGAGAAGTTCTCGATTGATCGTGGAATATTTTGTCTGTGCCTGTGAAAATGTTTTGGAAAAGAATCTGATTGGTATAGGTTTGTAGAAGCCCGTTAGTTGATATGACCTCCTCTCAATTTATATTTAACGCAAAATACCACAAAATATGAAACAAAAAGAAAGAACACAAACGGTTTTATAACAACAAGATTTATATTTGTCAAGCAAAGAGGTTACTATTTTTGTTGGTGTTGTGTCCCTTTGACTGAATTTAAGTTTTTACTAATGAAATTGAAATATTATTATCCGAGCTCACAAAAGTTGAATGGACTTTTAGCTTTAGAAGAGTATTTTAAAGAAAAAAATTCTTGTTGTTGGTTTGGAAATGTTTCGTATGTTTGTAACGTAGTTTGGTAAATTTCGTGCATGTATGAATATGTTTTCATGGCGTCTGACCGCACATGGTCAAGATGCGAATCCTTTAAGGTTACATTTTCGTAGGCGAATGAAGAAAGATGGATAGAAAACACGTGTCTGGTATTTAGGTGGATTGCAACGCCCACTTGTGTGTTTATTGACCAATTAAAAGTTGAGATTTCCTGAAAATATGTATGAAGCTGGGAAAGCACTTTGATCCACTTTTTGCACAGATTTGTACAAAATTCAACATGCTAAAGATTCTTTGTCTAATATTTGATGTAAAGCTGCACCCACTGCGTATTGATTGCCATCAGTTACTAACTGGTACTCTGTTATTAAAGACTGGGGATGTGCTAACTTATTTTTTATATCATCAAATGAGTTAGATTCTCGATCATTTCTCAAATACTGATCTAGGATTTAATCGCATGCGTTCAGATAACGGCAATATAATGTTTGCATAATTTAAAATAAGTTTTCGGTAAAAACCTGTCATGCCTAAAAATCGTCTTAAGCTTTTAGAATCTGTTGGTTTAGGAAAATTTTCAATAATTTTAATTTTCTTTTGTGTAGGTAGTAAACCGTTTTTATTGACGTGAAAGCCTAGACAATCTAGTTCCGTTACGCTAAATATGCACCTATCTATTGAATTTTTTAGGTTATTGTCATTTAATAATTTTAGTACCTTGTCCAAGTCTTTTTTTGTGTTGCTATTTATCATTGCTAAAAGGTAGTGTGGGGAAAAAAGGAATGGCTTACCTCCCAAACGCCCTCGCGTCTGTCTGGCCTGTGGGTTAAGAAAGGAAAGGATCCAATATGGCGTCCGTGACTTTTAATATTTACGGTCTCGTGCGGTCACGCAAAGTCGCGTTACACGCATGGTAATGATGTGTTTCTGGACTCCATAAAAGCAGGTCGCTTGGAAAAATGAACAGAACACCATTTCACCAGTGTTCGGTGTACATGGCTTTGCGTTGCAGCGTGTGAGACATTTTCCGACGGAAAGAGTTGCGTCCCTTTCACCCTTGAATTTGACACCTTTGCTACAGGTAGGATATCATCCAGATGTATGAATACACAGTCCAGTTTGAAAAATATCCTATCCATGTAACGCTGAAATGTAGCAAAGGCATTCTTCAAAACAAAAGGCATGTATAAGAATTCGAACAACCCAAAGGGTGTAGCTACAGCGGTTTTTGTTACATCCTCGGGGTGCATTTTTATTTGATGATAGACAGACAGTAAATCTATTCTGGAAAAGCATGATTTATTTGCCTATCGTGCTGTAAAAGAATTTATATTGGGTACAGGATATCTATCTGTTTTTGTGATACTATTTAAGGCGCGGTAATCATCGCAAACTCGATAACTACTGTCTGGTTTTTGTACTAAATGTAAGGGAGAAGCCCATTCACTATTTGAAGGTCTAATTACGACTGTATTTAGTAACTTTTTAAATTTTGCTTGGGCGGCGTCTAATTTAGGTCCAGAAAGTTGTGCCTTGACAAAAACTGGTACCTGGCTTTCAGTGTCTATTCTATGATAAACGCCACCATATGTTTTATTTTTATCTATTTGTGGCGAAGTAACACTTTTATTTTTGCCTGATTTCCATAATATGTGCGGCCATATCCACCCCATTCACTACGGTTCCTATTATCGTTTTTACTGCCGCTTTTCTCTCTCTTATGCTATCGCTTATACACTTATTTTTACAGTCTACGACTAATTGGAATTGTTTCAAAAAGTTTAACCCTAGCAATAGATTGGTAACGTCAGTGATTTCAAAAGTCCATTGACTAGCACGCCTTAATGAAGGTATTCTTATTTCCAAATTAGCTTGACCATAGCATGTCACCACCAGCAGATGAAAGGTGAACTGGTGTCGGTTCTAAAAGTACACCAACAACAGTTGAACGAGGCAAAATGGAGACACTAACTCAAACAAATGAATACAATAGAACTCTAGGAACATTGTTATTATTATAAATAATAATAATAATAATAATAATAATAATAATAATAATAATGAAAAATACAAATAAAATAAAATTCAAACCTCGTTTAAAACAAATTAATTAAATAAAAAATAAGAATAATAACATTACTCCCAGCATGCAACAGGGAATGTTCCTGTCGGAAGTGTATACATCCCGCCAAAATACGTGAAATCCAATCTCTTCACCCAAGAACTGTTGGGATGACAACACATGCGTAACTTTCCTCCACTTTATAACATGAACATTATCACAATTGTAATGTAAACCACACACACACACATACACACACAAACCAATGCACACATACATAAATAAATTTGTGTGAAATTACCATGCAATTTACCATGTTTTTATTGTTATTGTGTACGTTTGTTTGTATTGTTTTTCTTTGTGAACTGAACACAAGCCCAAATTTATGACACCTATGGTGTGAATGAATACCCCCACAAAATTATGGTGACCACCGATGTGTACAAGAAAAACATACGAATACACCATAAAAATATGGTGACTGCTAGGCGTGCAAAAACAGAAAAATGTTATTCACCACGCGACTTTTTCTTTTTTTTTTTTTTTTTTTTAAAAAAGAAAAAACGTCGTTGAAAAGGAAACCAACAACACTAGTTGAAAACGACGTACAAAAAAAAAAAAAAAAAAGGAATAAAAAAAACAAAAAAAAAACTTTGGAATTCCCGATGTTTAAAAAAAATTAACCAAGCGAAGGAGCGAAAGAAAAAAAATAAAATAAAAGTAAGCATCTCTTCTTTATCCAAATTTTTTTACTTGCATACACTCGACATGGAACGAGACAACATAAGTTCTGGAATTTTAACGGAAACTATGAAAATACAAACAAATAACAGGTTCGCAAAATTTGAAACTGTATAACATTATACCACCCGCAAACCAACGGAATAATAGTGCACCAGCATAAGAAAACAACTATAATGGATAAAAGAAAAAAGTAAAGAAAAAAAACGCCCTGGAAAAACGCCCTACAAATTGAAATGAAAACTGTACCTATCGTTGTCACTGGAAACCAATTACAACCTCTAAAACTGCGAATAGAACCGAACATTTCTACCGCTACAAAAAAATAAAAAATAAAAATTAAAAAAAAGAAAGCAATTTTCTGAAGGATGAGTAAGTGGGAAATATCACTCCTTTATGAACGACCGTTACACCCAGCTAAGAAATCTTCAGTACTCTGGACACTTTATCAGACATAAAAATACCTAATAACAGAAAAAAATAAAAATAAAAAATATATCGCGAAAATCTCAACTAAAAAAATGTCCAGAGACGGTACAGGCCGTCGAAAGGAGCAAAAGTACTTAAGTTGTGAAAAAATATTTCCTTCCGTGATGTAGAATGCCGGGGACAACACTTAATCACATTAACTAGAAAAACATAAGTGTCTAACTTAACCAGGAAACCCCCCCGTTGCGTCAAGGAGACTTAAAAGAGAAAATCAAGGCTAGCCCTGTCCACACGCTTCAGTCACCCACCTTTCACTGAAATCTGTCGAAATCAAAAGTTTTCGATCAGATCTGATTTTTTACCCTAAGCTGTTGCATAAAGAAAACATAAACAACCAGATCCTGGTGCGAATAACGTTTCCGCAAGATTCCCTCCTTTCGCGACGTCCACACCAATTTTTTTTTACGTTGGCAAGAATTGCCAACGTAAAAAAACACCATCCGTTTTACCCCGAACAGGGGCGACATAGTCTCACACGCGTACGTGAGATAAATGGACACGAGCATGCTGGGGAGTGATACGATCCGTCAAATCGCCGACATAATCCCGAAAGTGACGCACCGGAGGACAATGGTAGAAGGCGTGCGAAGCCGTTTCTTCTAAGCCGATGACAGTCTGGCAAATCTGCCTCGCCCCATCTGAAGAGTACGTCATTGAGAGGTAGCACATTCTGATCAATCGCCAGCTAAGCGAAAACTCAGAGTTGCTGAGATAATCCACCGGTGGTGCCCAAGACCATAAGGAGCGCAACTCCGATGCAGATAAGTCGAGCCGGTCACACAGAGGATCCTTCGCGACCCCCTCCACTAATTCATGATACAATATGTAGCAAGGGTGTCAAATTCAAGGGTGAAAGGGACGCAACTCTTTCCGTCGGAAAATGTCTCACACGCTGCAACGCAAAGCCATGTACACCGAACACTGGTGAAAAAATGGTGTCCTGTTCATTTTTTTCCTGCTTTTATGGAGTCCAGAAACACCTCATTACCATGCGTGTAACGCGACTTTGCGTGACCGCACGAGACCGTAAATATTAAAAGTCACGGACGCCATCTTGGATCCTTTCCTTTCGTAACCCACAGGCCAGACAGACGCGAGGGCGTTTGGGAGGTAAGCCATTTCTTTTTTCCCCACACTCCCTCCTGATCTCATGATCACAGAGGTGACAGGGAGGCGGCGATCGCTTTCGCCGGGTGCTTCTTCGAAGAGGGACGCTGCGAGCCTCATCGCCGCTTGCGCTCATGTCCGCGGTCTGAGGGTCGAAAAACACCGCGTCCCTTGGAAGGCTGTTGATATCTGAGTCACTGCCTGATGGAGCTGGCATGAACCAGAGCGATGCCTCACTGGTCTCAGATTCCGATTCGCTCCCGTCGTCCAGCGATGGTTGCAACTGCGTCGCCGGCCGCAGGTCCTTAACGTGACGGGGCACACCGTCGACCCGCACCGCCTGTGGACTGATCACCTCAGTGACGCGTCCGGTTCCGTATTTCGTCGTGCACTTGCCGCGCGGGTTTTTAACCCAGACGACATCGCCTTTCTTCAGCCTCTCTCCGGTTACTTTCAGTTCCGTCAGCGGGTTGGTCTCTATGCCCTTCACTCTGACGTGGTACCTATGCAATGTGTCGGCTGGAGTCGTAGAGAGTGAGACATCATCCTTCGGGGTCACGTTGTACAAGTAGACCGCCTCAGACACCGCGCAGCCCGTCCTGGCTGCGATGGTCTTGACGGTCCTGTGGTTCCGCTCGATGATCCCATTTCCACTCGGTACGTGGGCGCACCGGAACCGTAGGTGCACTCCCCAGGCATCCGCAAACCTCCTGAACTGCTCACTGTTGAATGCGGTGCCATTGTCGGTTAATATCTCCGTTGGGGGGCCACGTTCAAGGAAGATACCATTTAACTGACGGATGATGGTGGCTGAATCCTGCCGACGCAGCAGCCGCCATATCGCAAACCTGGATGGACCGCAATCAATGAGCGTCAGGAAATCCTTGCCGTTGTGGTGAGTAACATCTATCGCCAGCCGGCTCCAGTGGTTCCTCACGCTCAGCTGCCCTTTCTTCCAGCGAACGGGTGCTGGGTCTATAGACTGGCACGCCACGCAATTTCTGACCACTCTTCTGACGTCTGTCTTTTGTACTCCTGGGTCAACCAACTTGGCGAAATACAGGGTCCGCTTGACTCCGGGGTGCCCGCTTTGTTGGTGGACTTCTTTGATCCGATTAGATCGAACGGGACTCATGGACGCAGCGCAGGCGGGTTGCACGGGCTCAATAGCTTTCTTAGTGGCGTCAAGCCACCTTTGGGGCACCCTCGTTAAACAATCTGCCTTGTTGAGGCTAGATTTGACCAGGGACACCTCCATTGTCAGTGCGTACTCTTGCACCAGCTTCACGATCGTGTCGAGCCGTCGTCGGATAAGCATCTCGCTGGCGGCTTTAGTCCGCACCCTGGCCCTCCCGGTAAGGGTATCCGAGATCCACTTATAGACGCAAGCGGAATCCGTGAACAGACGCAGGGTGGTCGACTTCCAGAGGATCGCCAAGTTGATCCCCTTGATGACAGCATCGAGCTCTGCTAGGTTTATGTGCTGGGAGTCCTTTTCTGGACGTAACGAGCAAGCATCTTCCACCACGGTTCCATCGTGAACTATCGATACACCAGTTGCAAGAGAGCTTGCGTCAACCCACACACTGAGGTCTTGGCTGTCGACGCACCATCTGCCCCGCGCTGGGTCTTCCTTGCGTACTCTAGCGAGGACCTCCCTCATCATGGTGAGGAGAGGGGCGTCGTGAACTTCGTCATCCCATCCAGTGGTGACATCAGATGCTCTCCGCTTGATGAACGCCACTGCAACACGCAGCCAGCCACCTACAGGAAGGTGCCCAACTAACTTGCCGCACAAGGAAAATATGCTTCGCCGCGTGACAACGGTGGGCATGTCTGGGACCTCGTTTCCCCGTTTCCAATACAGAACGTCATCCTCTCCCCAGACCTGCAAACCAAGCACTCGTGCACCATCCTGCAGCCTCTCCGGTTCCTTGCTGAGGAGGCCAAAGTTGTAGAGATGCTCCTTCACGCGCGCCGCAGATATGACTCCCTCGTTCACGTACACGTCATCAATATATGCAGATGTTGCCCGCCGTATACGCTCATCCTTCGTCAGAATGGCGTCAACAATCATCTGCATAATTGATGGCGCCACATTGAGTCCAAACCCCATGCGGGTCAGGCAATACCTTTGCCCCTTGATAAGCACAGTTTGATAGGGCCACAGTGATTGGTGCACACGCACTTGAAGGTATGCTTTGCGAAGATCCAGCACAGATACATTTGATCCTGCCTGTCGCCATTCCCTTAGCTTCTCGGTACACACGTCCGCGCGGGCTGTAAAAGGGTCCACGTGCTCGTTCAGTTCCCGATAGTCGAGCACCGGCCTCACCTTTTGTTTGTTGTGCTGGAGAACCGCCATTAGCGGGATCAGGCCCTTCGGGGGCCCCAATTACTTCTCTGGATAAGGAACCAACCACCCGTTATTAATCCAGGCTCGCAACTCCTTGTCGTATTCCGCACGAGCTAGCGGGGGGATTTTATACTCTGGCACACTGTTGTACAGCTTCTCTGGCGGTTGATCGTCCGACCATTTCCAGGAAACTGTCCAGGACTTTGTGCGCTGGTCGAATTCCGCACGAAAGTCAGGCCGTTCTAGCTCCATTGCTGCACTTAGAGCAAGACCAGTTTCAGTGAAACGCGCCCGACCCTCTTCGTCAACATGGACGCCACCCACTTTTTTTGATGACGTCCATTCCCAGGAGCAGATCATAGCCGAGCAGTTCTCCGTCCACGACCAGGGCTTGTACGGCTACTGCAGGCCCATCGCCGATGCTTGCGCGGATGACGCTCACTCCACAAGAGGCTAGCGAGCCCCCGCCAACAGTCAGAATTGGAATCTTTTTCTCATCCCACGTGTCACAACATGCCTTGCGCACAAGGGTCCGGGTGCACCCGGTGTCTACAAGCGCGAAGCGCTCACGCCCGTTAATCCGCACGCTCACTGCGGGTAGCGCCTTGTTCAGCGGTGATCTGGGGAGAAGACTGGCGCTGTAGCTTACTCCCCTTGCCCGTTTCCCGGACAGCTTCTTGCTACGTGGCCCAGCTTGTTGCACCTGTAGCAACGCATACGTCTCCGTGTTCCTCGGTTATGCGTATCCTTCGCACTGCTTCGGCTTCGGCAGTCTTTGGAGAAGTGGTTCAGTTCGCCACATTTATAGCACCTTGTGTCCTCAGTTGGCGGTGCGGGTGCTTCCACAGTTGCTGAGACAGGCTCCGCGTCATCCTTCAGAATATTCCGGGCTCTGGCCAGTAACTCGTCTAACCCCAGCTCATTGAGCCTTGACGATGCTCGTAGCAGTCGACTGGCGTTGTCTGGGAGTCCGGCCAGAAAGGCGCATCCTAGGATTTGGTCGCTTGCTCCACCGAACGGTGCGGCCAGCTTCCTCAAATCGGCCAGATAGACATCTACCGTTTCATCTGGCCCAAGCCGCCGTTCGGTGAACTGCCTCCAGGAGACAAAGGGGTCCGCACCGAATGCCACGTATAGAGCCTGCTTAATTTCCTCCAAGTCTGCGTCAGCCCTGAGCTGCTGATACACGGCGTAAGCTCCTTTGGTGAGCCTCAGAGGGATTACCAGTGCGGGATCTTTAACTTTACACAGCCGGCAGACCCGCTCGGCCTTTTCCCACCACTCGACCACAGACGGGCCAGCAGGGGAACCGTCGAACTCTGGTATCAACTTCAAGTCGAATCTGTCCATGTTGTAGTAATGGCCGAAATAGCTTGTAGCAAGGGTGTCAAATTCAAGGGTGAAAGGGACGCAACTCTTTCCGTCGGAAAATGTCTCACACGCTGCAACGCAAAGCCATGTACACCGAACACTGGTGAAAAAATGGTGTCCTGTTCATTTTTTTCCTGCTTTTATGGAGTCCAGAAACACCTCATTACCATGCGTGTAACGCGACTTTGCGTGACCGCACGAGACCGTAAATATTAAAAGTCACGGACGCCATCTTGGATCCTTTCCTTTCGTAACCCACAGGCCAGACAGACGCGAGGGCGTTTGGGAGGTAAGCCATTCCTTTTTCCCCCACACAATAGTCTCCGAGGCCGAGAAAATGACTGGACCGAGGAATGAAGGCCGACCGACACTCGCTGAGGAAACTCGACAACCTTCCACGACCGCGACTGCGCTTACCCCAAGAAATATGAGGAGTGATGGTAAGGCCAAGGAAGGTGTCCTTAACACTCCGCACCAAAATCTAGCCCTCTAATGCGGCGTAGGAAAGCCAACCTTGACACATGGCGATGACTCACCAGGTCCTAGCCCTCCACCCCCACCCCCATGATACAGACGCTGCTAACAGGTTTTCTTTACAGATCCAAAGTTTGCGACCACCCCAACAAACGCTCGATCACCTCCCAAAGGGACATGCAAATAGGAAGTACAGCCAAGCGGTAAAGGATGAGAGGACAACCTTCTTCGGAGCCAAGTACGGACCGACGTTTCAACCTTTGCCTGTACCTCTGACCAATTCTTCTTTAGTTGAAGTCCGGACTCGAACCACACTCCAAGAATGCAGACGGGTCCATCAGTTCAACCAAAGAGCCCCGAAAGCGCGACCCTCTTCCAGGCACCTAACCGCAAGCCGGAAGACTTGTTACAGTTAATCTTGGCCTCCGTCACCTTCTCGTACTGTTCAAGCGCCTTCTGCACCACCTTAATGTCAATGCGGCACGACACGAAAATGGATGTCATCGGTGTATGCAGAAACCCTAGTTCAAGCTCTACCAGGGAAAACAGCGATTCTGCGTAGGGCCGGACTGCACGTCCTGGCCCTCAATCAGCGAAAGAGGGACTCCAACCCAAAGCATAAAGTAAGAGTGACAGCGGATATCCCTGTCAGACCGACCGAGGCAGCGCAAAAGCGCTCGATCACTTCCCGTTCACCTGTACCGCAGCACTGGGGGGAGCGATACAGAAGGGTGATCCACTTGTAGAATCGGGTGTGAATCTGGTGGTCTGCAGGACAAAGCTAGGTCAACCCTATCAAATGCCTTGGACTGATCTAAATTGATCAGCGCGGCTCGCTTGTCGTCTTCTGCACCGTCTATGATCGTGCGCATCAGATGCCGGTTGCTTTGAATTGTTCATCCCCTCACAGCACAAGTCTGCTCGGGTCCCAATAAGCACGCAACAACTGCGTCGGGAACTTGGCCAAAATCTTTAACTCTGTGTTTAGCAGAGTTATGGGCCTGCAAAAAAACCTAAATCCCTCCTTACACCCTTGCCCTTTTTCAACAGCGTGATCAGGCCCCTGGAAATCCGGTTGGGGATGGAACACGACAGTTAAAATCGGACAAAGATGTGCGACAGCCTCAAGTACATTTCGTAGGGAAGACCATCAAGTCCTTCTTCAATGCTAACTGAACTTCGCCCTCTGTGATCTCACCCTCGCATCTAGCCGCTTCAGTCGTCGAAAACCGAGGAAAGTCAGCCAAATAGCTGCGAAACTCGTCGCCACTGAGACCAGGCTCCTTGGTAAAACGGCTCTCGAAATGCCGCCGAAACGCCTCGCACATGTCCTTGGTCGACCCCAGAAAACGCCCCTCGGGAGTAATGACCTCGCGAATCTATCGATCGGAACCTCGCAGATCTCTTCCTTGAGTAATTTGCGCCCATGTTCACAGCCTCGTTAGACATCTTGTTTAATCTATGTCTAACTACCTGACCCTAATAGAGCTTGCTAGCCTCACGCTTCAGTACTTGCCTAGCTACGGCTATCTCTAGAGAATCCCTCCCCAGCCACCCCCTGGGACAGACTATTCTCTAGAGCTTTCACCTTTTAGCCTTATCTAGAGCGAGTCGTTGGCGATATTCAGTGGTGAAGGACCTATTCCTATTTATAAGCCTCTCTCACCACTTATTTCCAATAACCGCCCCCACTAATTCCCGCTGCACTAATCTAGTCAGCTGCTGCTGAAAGCCCCGCCTGTCCGGTAAGGACAGATTGAACTTCCAGTGTCCAGGCATTTTAGGCCTAGCGCCTAACATCATCTGTGAACAAGTCTATGATCCGAATAGTCTAACCGGTGGAACATGGGACAATCTAACAAATCTAGATCGACCCTTCTAATTAACATTATATCCAGGTAGCTGGTTACCTGGAGAGATGGCCAGTTAAGAGCCTACCTCCACATCTCCTGCTCTGGATCATCGATCCAGTGTCTATGAACGAGACCACAGATCAACCAAGCTATGATCACCTGATGACCTCCTGCTAGCTCCCCGGCCCGGTTTATCTTGGGGTCCAGGACAGCATTAGAGTCCCCCAATAAGACTAAGCACAATGAATCAGGGACCTCGGCGGGATTATCTTTCACTACTACCTACTTGGATGTAGCTGGTTGAGGAATTGGTTTTCGATCAAGACACATTTTTGCCAAGTGACCGGCGGTGCCACACAACCAACAATGTGGGCTTCTACCCTCCACTTTGACAAAATCTTTCTGTCCATGAACATAATAATGTCAGGAATTTCCTGAAATTTCGTCCTGTCCAGGATTACTTGGACTGAGAAATCACCAGTGGGCACACCAGCTTTACTCAATATGCGAGCGACTTACTCTACCTGACCATATAAAGCAAAGGAGGCTCCCACATGGTCTTCGTTAATATCCATGGGTACACCATGAATGGTGACTCTTGTCCGACAGGTACTCATGTATTCGGTTTGCAACTGTAGCACGTTTGTTACCAAAATGCTGCCTTCTAGTTGTTTTGCAAAAACACAAAAAAAGTTTCAATAAACAGTACAGCAATTACAATGTTAAAAAACAGAGCAAAAACATGGCCACAAAGATTGAACTTACGACGACAGAGATTCAGTAAATGTAATAACAAAATCATTACACAACGCAAGTGGCACATCGTGTGGACAGTTGCTTGTAATGTTACAGAGTAAGGCCTTAAAACAATACTCGCACTGAGTTTCAAGAAGAGCGAAAAAAAAGGAGGAAAAACCCTTCCTTTATAATCACTTCAGGGATCACATGGTAACAAGTCATGAGACCCTGTAACTATAAAAAAAATTTAGTAAAACGGTAACAGCTCTTAGTCAACAAGAACCAACAACCAAGGTAAGTACATTACCCTTTCCTTCGCCTGAACCATCAATTTCTCCACAAATAAAAAAAATAAAATCTCACAACTATTACTGTGAGATAAAAAAACTGATAGGAAGAAACAAACAAAAAAAAATTACCCTTGAACAAACCAAAAAAAAAGTCAACACTCCTCAAAACAACCACCTCAACAAATATCACAAAAAAAAGTAAATGAAAACAAAAAACAAAAAGCAAGGACTATTTTATTTTAAATAGGTATACATCTCTACCGATTAGCTCTGGTATTTCATGGGTATGCTATATGTAGGAACGTTGTTGTTATTATAAATAAAATAAAAATTTAAACCTCGTTTAAAATAAATAAAAAATAAAAATAAAATTACTCCTAGCATGCAACAGGGACTGTTCCTACCAGAAGTACAGAAATCCGCTAAAAGACGCGAGATTCAATATCTTTGCACAAGAACTGTCGGGATGACAACACGTGTGTAACTTCCCTCCGTGACAGGACTTGTGATATTATGGAGTAAGTTAATCCCTTTTATAACATGAACATTATCACAATTGTAATGTAAAACACACACAAATACATAAATAAATTTGTGTGAAATTACCATGCAATTTACCATTTGTTTGTATTGTTTTTCCTTGTGAACACAAGCCCAAATTTATGACTCCTATGGTATAAGTGAAGACATACAGAACAAAGAAACAAATGGTCACATAGGCATAAAAATATTAATGCAAAATAATGTACCAACCTGAGATCTTGTCAGTCACCACCAGCAAAACATAGATATGATATATACATATAAACAATAATTAGTCATGTCCAAAAACAGGGGATTAAGGATTTGCCCTGGAATTGAATATATATTCCTTATCCTATTCTGCCAAAGATTTAGGATCTTGTGCTGAATGGTTAAAGAAAAGGTTAAGAAAAATCTTAACCTTTTCGCAATTTTCTAGTTCCTCTGCAGTTTCTCTACTGGTATATCCTGCTCCTTCACACATTTGTACTGGCGTTTGATTGGGCAATCAATCGGGTGCTGTTGTGTGTGGCGTGACCTTGTCTGCCAGAAGTATGACTTGGCTAAAACTGTCTGGTGGTGTTATCAGTTTTGGAGGGGAATATCTTTAACTTGTTACAGCTTGCTCTCAGGTATCTCCACAACAATATTTTTATATTTTAAATAGATGATAAAAGGGAGGAGATACCTAAAGATGAAATAAAATTAAAAAAATAGTACTATGGAACTCTCCTATCTAAGGACATAAAACCTACTGTTTTGAGGAGGAACAAAGTGTTAAACATTTTTTCTGAACTTGTTCCACTATTTTTACAAATGATAAGCAAAAGTTTTCTCTAACAAGGAGTATGGAAAAACAGTTGGAGGAAGAGATTTAAGTCTTTCTCAGGGCAGCCAAACCTGAACAACCTCCTCACCTAATCTGGAGTGGGTTCTTGAGTTAACTCCATCTCCCCGTATCACATAATTTCTAGAACAAAACCTCTGACGGATGATGAAAAAATGTTAAATAATTAAAAATATTTTAGCAGTTAAGATTAAAGTTTTTTTTTTTTTTTTTAAGCGTTTCACCCCAAGCAAGGCGGGAAGCCACTAGGACGCAAGGGGTTACAGAAGATTTGGAGCAAGATCAGATAAGGAGTGATAGAGGAAAGGATGAGGAGAAGGATAGTGGATAGATCAAGGCAACTGGAGATGTCGATTGACATTACATTTGAATAGCTGGAGATTATAGCTCTCAAAGAAACTGGAATAGAGAAGGGAGTTCCACAGGCGAGAGGTGCGAGGTATGAAGCTATTGGAGTAGAAGAGACGGCTACATTTAGTAGTTTCTACAGTGAAAGGGTGAGAGCGGGATGCCAGCCTCGTAGGGCGCTTGAATTCATGAAGTCTGGGAACCAGCGAATGCAGCTCCTCGGAGCAATTGCCATGAAAGTATTTGTAAAAAAGACAGAGAGAGGCGACGGCGCGTCTGTGAGAGAGCAACTGCAGACGAGATGCCAGATCAGGGCCAATTATATTACATATCCGCCTCTGGATCTTGTCAAGAACTCCGAGGTAAACAGAAGATGCACCAGACCATATATGTCAGCAATACTCCATGCAAGGGCGAATGGTTGATTTGTATATTTGAATTATCGATTCCATTGAGAAGAATTTCCTGGCGCGGCACAGGGAGCCAACGTTCCTTGCGGTGGACGAAGCAATTGACTCAATCTAATTGTTCCATCTCAGGTCAGCAGTCAACGTGAGACCAAGCAGCTCTCGAGAAGTTGAGCGTCAGACATTCTAATGGGGGGCAGGGAAGGATCTCTGTGGTGATTAATAGAGAGCAGTTTTGTTTTTGAAGCATTAAAGTTGACCAGCCAATTCCTGCCCCAGTTCACAACCGATTGGAGGTCCTTTTCGAGACGCGCGGTCAGGTTAGTTTTGTCAGTGACACTAGATTTGTTTTTGAGGCAGGAATAAATTGTGGTGTCATCCGTGTAGATGCCAACTTGGGAATTTATGGCGTCAGGAAGGTCATTTATGTAGATAAGGAATAGAGTGCGTCCAAGGATGGAGCCTTGAGGAACACCTGCGTTCGTGGGATAGGACCTGGAGGAGAATCCGTTGAGAACGACCTTCAATTCACGGTTTGACAGGAATGATTGTATTAGGTCAAACAATCGACCTGTAATGCCATAACCCTGGAGCTTGTGAAGAAGGCCGGCATGCCAAACCCTATCAAATGCTTTGGAGATGTCTAGGGCCACGGCACAAGCTTCCCCGTTATTTTGAAGAGCTTGGTAGACAGTTTCAGTGATGGCCGTAAGCACGTCAGCTGTAGATCGAGCAAAGCGGAAGCCAAATTGCTTGTCTGAGAGCAGATTATGGGATGTGAGGTGGTTAACCACCTCGGTATTGATTAGGGCTTCGAAGACTTTGCTGAAGAGGGGTAGGAGACTGATAGGACGGTAGTTAGAAGGGTCAGAGGGGTCGCCAGAGTTCTTGAAGACAGGAACAATCGAAGAGGACTTCCAGCAGTCAGGAAAACAAGATTCCTTGAGGCAGTAGTTGTATAATTTAGAAATGGCTGGTATCTCGTCTCCACCACTAGCCTTGTTGTGGTCTAAATTGGAGATAATGCCCAATACCAAAGACGGGGTTATGTGTAACCCATTCAATAGGGCCTCAGTTCTAAGAGGGAAGTTGGGTATGGGTACACCGGAAGAGTCGAGCGTTGAGTTGAATGAAAATTTCCGAGCAAAGCATTCAGCCTTGTCGGCAGAGGAGGTCAGGACTTCGAACTGGTTGAACAAAGGAGGTATAGAGGGTTTGCAATTGTTCAATACGCTCTTGCAGAAACGCCAATAATCTTTGGAGCCAAATTTGCGAGATGCAATACGAGCAGCAAATTGTGACTTAGTATCGTTGAGGACCGCTTACACTCGTTACGGGCGGAGACAAAGAGACGTCTATTGCAGTCAGACAAGTCGCTACGGAATAGGTGAAAGAAGTGCTTCCTATGGGTGATGGCGGCTGAGCAAGCAGCGGAGAGCCAGTGGGAGGAGCGCGACTTGACCCTATATTTCCTTGAGGGCATGAAAGCGCCGATTCAAGCTTTAACCCAGGATGAGACTTCAGAATCACATTCTTGGACAGGGAGTGTAAAGACAACATCCCAGGGGACATCGCGGAGGAAGTCATGGAACGAGTCCCAATCCGCTCGTTGATAGTAGAACGAGGTTCTAGTGGTAGGAGGTTCTTTGCAGGGGGTGGAGTTGAAGGAGATGTTAACAGATACTACCGCATGATCAGAGTTACCAAGAGGGCAGAGTTGTGTGGCACTACAGGACTCGGGGATGGAGGTAAAACACAGATCGAGAAGAGAGGCTTTACCTTACCGGTTGAAGGCAAAACGAATGGGGAAGTTAACTATCTGCGTGAGGGATTGAGAGACTGAAAAATTGAGCGTTTGAATGCCTGTGTGGTCAGTAATAGCATTCTTAAGCCACGTGGTATGATGGGCGTTAAAGTCGCCAAACACAAATATGTGAGCAAACGGGTAGAGGGAGAGAGCCTTGTCTATGCTGTCAGAAACGCTATCGAGTATCCCACAGTCTTGAGAGGATGGAGAGCGGTAAAGGAAGAAGAGATAGCTTACCGCATTGAGAAGAGATAGTCGGAGACACATGTACGACTGGTCTGGCGATTCGAGAGACAACTCTCTTTTCTGATGAGAGGAAGGTTGCCTGGGATCGAGAGATCAGAGGAGGGGAGACAAGGTTGGTCTCACAGAGAGCCAGTATATCCGGGCAGTTTGCAGTGGGGAAAGATTCCATACTGCAGAAGTTTGTTCTAATGCCACGGATTTTGGAGAACGAAATGTTGAGGGTTTTAGGTGATTTTTGAGTGGCTGGTTTAGGATTACTTTTTCGGTCTTTGTAAGTCATGTGGAATTTTGGTTGGAAGATGAGACGGCTATAGCGAAGAAAACGGCGACTTACCTCGTCAAACCAAGCGACAGCGTGTCGCGTGTATTCTACGACGGAAAAAGTGGCGAAAAAGAAAACTACTTACCAAACAGAGGGGCACGTATTCCGCATAACATACTGAAAATGGAATAATTGAATTAAAGAAAAAACAAGTCAGTCGCAGAAGTCGCTATAGTATAAAAGTATTTTGATATGCAAATTACGGAAAATCCAATCCCAGCTGTCGACGAATGGAAAAAATAGGTTCTGCCGATAAAAGCAGTTGGTTTTCTCAATTCGAGGAGAAAAAATTCGGGCATTTTTGGTTTCGGCGTTTGTTAGTGAACGAGTTATTTTTCTGACTGGTTACACGCATTGTGATTTGAAATAGTACCGGCGAATCGAGTTTTCAGCATTTCTTTCTGCCCACGATATTCGAGTCTGGACTTACAGTGATTCTTCTTTGTCTTGTGGAAGTAATCTGCGACAAATACTTCCTTTGCTTTCAGAACGCTTACAAAGGCCCGAAGTAAAAGAAGCAGACAAATATTGACCGTGACGCGGGCGGAGAGTTGGCACAGCTTGCATAATAATGTGGCCTCAGGGTTGCCCACCGGAGGTGACTGCAGGGATACCTTTCCATGTGTGACATGGCACTACAAACACCCCGGTATTATACAACTGTTGATCAGAGCATCTACTCAAGACGCTACGCAACAGTTAGGGCTCCTAACTACCAGTCAGAAACAGCAACCAGAGAACTGTCAACCATGTACCCTCAGAATGAAGAGGTTATGCCACAGACTGCACACATCACGGGAGAAACAGAGCTGCACTAATACAGAGGCCAGAGAGAGAGAGTGAGAGAATACCGGGAACCCCTTCCTAAACAAGAAACAAGGCGTAAGCCTCTACTCACGTCCAAGAGAAGGGGGAGGAGTGTTGACCGGGCGGTAGGAGAGCCTAGTATTAAGTTAATTCCTTTCTAAGCTGTACAGTGGATTTAAGAATATTTTCTTTGATAATACTTTTATGAATTCTCATTAAAAATTAAAAAGAAATCATTGTCATGTAACAGAGAGAGGTATATACACACACACACACACGCAAATATAACTTTTATTGACTGGAAATGGAAACGGTGTTTATATATCAAAGTACAATTTAGGTTAAGATGTGTGTTTCCCGATGAGAAACACTATCTCAGGGCAGGAGGTGATGTTTTAAACCTGGGTCATTAGTAAACAATGGGGATGGGCGAGATACTTGGTTTTGTTTAACAGTATTTGTTTTTATTAAAAGGTTGAATCAATGTTTAGATATCCCAAAGTATAATTTTGGTGAAGTGTGAAGAACTCGTGATTGAGATAAGGTAAATAATTGGAGAATAGGTTTACATGTCAAGGGATAGTTTTTGGCACTTGTGGTAGCTGTGTGCTGAGCTGAGGGTCAATTGTGATCAGCTGATCCTTTTTCTATATTAACTCGAAATTTTGCTAATAAATCGGAGTCGCGGAAAGAGACTAGTCGAGAAAGTCACGAGACTATCGTCACAGTGAGTCAAGAGATTTGCGGAAGAATTTTGGAGGAGAGACAGAAGACTAACCCCTGTTCTGCGAAGTCTGTATGAGACTGAACTATTATTCATAAACCTACCCCAGGCGATTCAATACGCGTTTATCACACACAGACCCTCTCTCTGTTGGGAATTTGCTGGATGCATTTTGTCTTTCTTTTCTCATTTATTTTAAATGTTTTTATTCTCTCTGTAACCTCTGTCCTGATGTTATCTTCTTATAAAAAAGACGTCAATTATTCCCCTCATTATTGTCTAGATTCTGCAGATATTATTTCTTGTTTTATTTTGCCACATTCTAAAACTTCCTAGCGCCAACTCTCACAGCTATGTCCACATCCCCAGTCGACCGTGAACGTATGGACAACACCCCGCTTACTGGATCTAAAAAATAACACAGTGTGGGCAGCGAGCAGGACTTGACCAGTTGACCAGTCGCAATAATCTGCCGGTACTCAGTGAGCGTACGGCCAGTTATCCCTAAGTTCGGTTCAGACCGAGTGGACACCTCAAACCAAAGAGGAAGATGCCAGAGGTTGAGGGGCTGGGGACGAAGCGGTAGAGTCATAAAGCAAGTCATAACAAGTGCATACGTTTTGTATTCATTATAATATAAAAAACAAAAACCATTTCAATAACAGAATCATTTTTATTTCATCTAGTATCATTTAAAACTGTACAAAATGATTACATTTCTATGATCTGTAAATGTTGAAATAGATGCCTCTGATTTATACAATCAGGAATCAGAAAAACTAAGAGAACATTGACACATTAGAGGAAAGTAAAAAACAGAACAATAATTTCATTGATAGTATGAGTCACAAAATGGCAAATTCAGATTGGGTAGAATAAAACTAGCAATGGATTTGGTGGGAATTGTTTGTGGGTATTTTATCTTTTATGAGTATTATTGAAATATTTTCTACTTTGGACCTTTCAAATGATTTCCAAACACCAAGAACATTTACAAACAAGATTTATCCTACAGTTGATTTACTTTGCACGTAAATCTGGAATAGCAGTAACAAATAAAAGAAAAAAAAAAAAAATTTAAAAACAAGATATAAACATTCTCATGACTAAGTTTTAACAATAATCCAGACAAGAGTTAAAACAATTTCGTAGTTTGAATTGATTTTTTCTTTTTGTTGATTGGTAGAAAATGGAAGTAATTTATGAAGCATCTTCAATATTTAAAGTAAGAATCAAGACTGACCTTTTGCATTCAATGAAGTCACCTCAACATTTGTTTTTTTTCTCTGCGGCATGAAAATAACAAAAATTTTAACAAAAATAGTTTTCCATAACATTTGAGAGAAAAAAATAACAGGAATAGTTTAAAAACTTTTAAAATTAAAAAATATATATAAATAAAAAATATTTACTAGGAAATTTAATTATAAATTTATAATTCTTAGGTTTATTACTCAACACATGTATTTTAGTGAGATTGAAATCTTATTTTATGATTTGCAAATGTAATAGCTGCATACTGAAAAAATCAATGGCATTATTATTAGAAGTTGTCAGTTGAGAAACTGGTTACAAAGTGTATGATCAAATAAAAGGCATTTTCAGGTAATTCCTTTTTTACTCTATTTCACTATATATATATATATATATATATATATATATTTATTACTGTTGGTAGTTTTCTGGAAGTTGGTGTATTGCAGAAAGCAAAAAGGCTAAGATAAATCAATGTTGAATGTGAGATGCTTTCAGAAGGAATTTTTCTAATGCACTGATAGTGGGTAAATACAATAAAAGACTTTATTAAAAAGATCTTACACCATAAATATTTTGCCAAAACAAGTCAATGGTCCTTTTTATAATTTCAGATAATGGAAACTAAATTAAATTTTAGAATAAATGAACTTTTTGCTTTCAATTAAAAAGAATTATGATTGATATAAAATTAAATAAATTTTAGCCTTAAAATAAATTAATTTTAAAATCCTTTGAACAATATTTTTGAAGTTCCTAAGTATTTTAAATGTGATAGTTGAAAGCATTTGTATTTGATTAAAATAGTTTTTAGAGTTAAGTTACAATAGCATGGAAATTGAAAGGAAAATGGTAAAGAAAATTGTCTAATTGCTCTAACTTTTATTTTATTTTATGCTGTCATAATAATGAATATGAAATATTAAAAATAAAATTATTCTGAGAAGAATGAAAATTATTGCTATGTCAGAAAATGAGATAAGGGGAAGTGTAAATGGATTTCAGCGAATAAAGATGAAAAAGTTGTTCTAGCTTAAAAACTAAAAGTCATTAAAAATGATACAATTTTAAATTTTTACAGTAACTGGAATTTGGAGGTAGTAGTAGCATTCTGGGAGTTTCAAAGTAAACAACAAGGGCATACAAAACATACTTATTCCTTTTTGCTCAGTGATTATATGGATTGCTGAAAAGTTTTTCACTCAACCCATTTACCTAAATTTAACCAAATGAATGAAACAAAAATTTTTTAATCCCTTCTTTGTCAGGCTGAGTACTTTTCAGCACCTGCTTCATAAAATGCTTTTAATGTTCTAAAGGCAGAAACTTGTTGAGAGATTTGGTTTCATGCAGACACAAAATGTTTAATTAGAAAAAAAATATTATCTATAAAAAATGATCACAATATATTTTTGTTGGAAACATACCAAAAGGATGAGCAAGGCTTTCATTTCTTGTTTGCGGGTTAACTTAAGCTGATAAACTATTTGGAAAAGTAAATCAATATTTGGGATGTTAAGAAACAATTACTTATTTTTGTAGGACAAGCATATCACACAAGACCAACTAAATATAACCCATGTCTATAAAGAATTCTTGTAAAAAATATTCTACTTCAAATAATTGGAGAATTAAAAATAAAATTACATAACAATATAAAAATAGTATCTTTATTACCTTCATCACAAAAGTTCATTTGTTTTTATAAGAACTGTATTTAATTGCTGTTTTACAAAACAAGAAAATTGCAATCACATTTTGACATAATTTTGCACAGCTGAGTAAATCAAATTTAACAATTTGATAGCACAAATTTTTTTCAATATTGCAATGGAAAATGAAAATGGCAGTAAAATACATGATTTTATAATAAAGCCAAAGAAACACTGAATCTGGATTGAGAAATTCCACTAGACTGGCATTCTAACAATTTATAAAGTAACCAATGATCATGATTATCAGGAGGATAAGATGGTCAGCTTAAGACACTGGGGTAGTAAACAATGGATTATTCTGAAGGCTTATTGACAATTTACATTTAAACAAACTGAAAATTGGTATTTTTACAGAAAGGCTATGTAGATAATTTTATAAATTATTCAACAAATATAAAATCAAAATTTGTTTTATATTGAATCTCTGTAGCGATACAAACTTTTGTGGAAACTTTATTGTTACAAGCAAATATTGAGGTGACTTTAATTAAAGTTAGCAAATAAAAAAATAATTCATGATAAGAAAACAAAAGTAGTAATATCAATAAATTATTAAAAGTTGCAGGTGGAATATCACTGAGTTTGGAATAAAAAAAATCTTTGGCAATAACAAGTAATCAAGTCAGTTTTGAAAAAAATTCTCTGGTTGCCACAGCAACAGAAAAAAACAAAACAAAAAGACAAATGCAAATAGAATTTAAAAACTGTTTAGAAAAAGCCGGGAGGTATTTATCAGGTAATGGTAAACATGTTTCTAAAATTTCATCATTAATAATAAGGAAAGAAGCATTAAAGAATGTGACATGTGACATGGAATTATTTGATACACTTCTCTTTGAAGTTTAAGTGTTAAAGTGATGCAAGTTGCTTTATAAAGAACCCCTGAAGGAGTTAAAGATATGGAATAATGTTTGGAATTTTGGTTCCACTGCAATGAAAAATTCATGTAAAATATTGATGAGCATAAAATTAGAAGTAACTTAAAAGATGTTAAGATACAATCCAAAATCAGATGTAAAACGGTTTACACAAATATGAGAACACTAAGTAAATAACTATGAGAAAATTAACTCCAATATTGCTGTTTATTTTTAAAAAATCTGCAAAATGAAAAAATGCAAACATAAGAGAATGCTGGATGAGAAATTAGATTCACAAATTTTTTTAAACAATTTCAAGCAAAGAATATATTCTTATATGAGAAGAAAAAAAAGAAAAAGAGAAACAAAAACAACCTAAAAATATACAAAAATGGATGAAATGTATGTGAAATTGAAATCACTATGATATAAATGTTACACAATGTGGTTACTAGAAAACAATCATGTAAACATCAATCTAGGAAGATCAATTGGCTAAGTATCTTGTTCTATCAACAAACCTCTAGTCATGACAATCAGAAAGATGGAAATAACAACAGAAACACCTAATTATTTCCAAATTCTTACTAAAATCTTCATGGCATTAGATTTGAAGAAATTTCTCTGCAGCAATGAGAAAAAGTATTTTTTTCAGCAGTGGCATAGTTAGATTGTAATGTCAAGAATTGTGGATACACACAAAAAGGAAACCATTGTAAATAAAATAGATAATTGTTTTGTTGCATTTTGTATAACTGAAATTAAAAGAAAAAGAACGTGTAATTTAATTTTGAGTTTAAATGTAGTTCAGGAAATAATATTTATAAAAAAGAAAACAGCCTTTCAAATATGTCTAATATAGAGCATAAAAACATTTCTTTGAGTAAACTAGCAAGACATACATAATGCTCTGCACTTTAAAGATCTTATTTAACATCAGCAATCTTTGTTATCAATTTCCTGTGCAAATCATTTAAACTTAACCTTAAATATTGAAGATATAGTGGGAGAATTTTTGTTCTCATTAGTAATTGTGGAACTTCTCTTTTTAGAGTTTGAAAACAATAACTATCTCATTGGAAATCATTTAATGTAGTTAGAAAAATGTATACTTTTAAAAAATATGTAAATGCATTTTTCCTATCCAATATATGTGCTATATCTGCATTACAAAATTAAATGCAATATAGCAAATAATAATCATAAATTTAATCATAAAATTAATTTATTATGAGAAAGATAACATGTTGAAAAAGAATATCTATTTTTTAATTCTTAGGTATACCACTGTTTCTTGGCTTTTATTAATGAACTGGAGCAAAAAAACAAACAAAAAAAAAAAACAAAAAGAAAAAAAAAAAACAAAAAGAAAAAAAAAAAAAAAAGAAAAAAACACAAGATTGGATAAAAAAAAACTTTGATGTATATGAGCAAAATGATGCCAGAGATAAACAGTTATTTCTTAGCATAAAGTGTGTCTTCATAAGTGTTCTCAATTGCCAACTTTGGTTCACACATTGTGTTCAAGTTTGGATTTTCCTTTGTAACATCTTCTTGTGGCATCTTGGCATGTAATTCTGTGTTCATAACTTTCACCTTCATTGTGGCTGCTTTGAGATTGACTTTATCAAATTTCTCCAAAGCTGCAGCTCCTTCTTCAGCATCACATGACTTGTCCAAATTATTGCAGTTTGAAACAAAATGCGTGTCTATATCATTCACTCCATGGTTTACTTGTTTGTTTACTTTTTCATACAGCATATTCACCTTATTTGTATTCCAGTAACTATTATTAGCAGCTAAAGTGCTGCTTGTACTTCCATCAGCAGCAGTAGCAGCAGCATTATGGATTTGAGCATAAGAAGTATTTTGAAACAAAACGGCTGGTTCTTTGGCAACATATTTCTTCTTTAACCTTAAACATAAAAAAAGCATTTTAAAACATTTTAGAATACATTCATATAAAAACAGATATGATAGTTTTTCATCATTTTATGATAATTTTTTTTCTGTCAAAGAACATTTAGAAAACTTAGAGAGTAAATTTCTCAATGAGAAGAGTTTATTTTTAATAGAGTTTGAATTTTTCTGAGTAATTAATAAGTATTCACAAAATTAATAAAATTGGAATGGTTGTGTCTCTACATGAATACAATGAGAAGAGATGATGACAGCTGGATAGACCATTGTTTCTTCATATCTTGCTTATTTTAAATTAAAACCAAGACAGAATGTGTAGTGATCTTTGATAATGATCAAGAATTCTGCTATATATAATGGCTTTAGATATCTTTTGGATACTATCATTATTTTGTTTGCACAATACTTAGTAACAATATTATAAAACAATGGGATGATCTTAAGAAAAATAATAATGAAAATGGCTATCAAAAGCAAGAATTGTTTCAATAAAAAAAAAGAAAAAAAGAAAGAAAGAAATGGAATCTAAAGTGGTTAACAATTCATTTTGAAAAAGTTAGAAATTCATTTTCAATATTGAAAACTTTGACACACTTGATGACAAAAGAATAATGGACCTCAAATAAAACTGAAAGTAAGAAATTCTTTCAAGTAGGTAATCAATTCATAACTAAAATGTTTTAATACTAGTAGACAGTATAATTCTGAAAGACAATGAGAAAGTACTGAACTGAACACTCTTTATATTTAAAAAAGCAAACAGTTCTTCTGAAGAGCCATAATTTTCATTCACTTGTGATCTGAAAAGAAAATGTTTCTGAAAATAAATAGCTAAAGTATGTTTTCTGTTTTTCAACTAGAGCAGCATATTTGCAATGTTTACATAGAACATGTGGAAATTGTGTTATTTGTTAAGGTTCATTTCAGTGTTAAGATTTGTGAAATTGAAAACAATTTTTTGATATTAATGTCAATATTCTTTTATTTAAAAATATCTCTTTTATATGTTTATAGCAACACTATAAAAAATGGAATAACATCTTCAAATAATTAAAACAACTACTATCTACTCTGTTCCTACTTAAAACTAAAATGTTTATATGTGGTTATGGAAATGACAACATACTTATTTTTCAATGGAGCTATATATATATATATATATATATATATATATATAGATAGATATTAGTGGTAAATATACACATACATATGCAAAATATATAAATATATATTCATACATGCATACGCATACATATATATTTTGTATTTAAAAAAAAAAAAAAAATTCCAAGAGGATAGAATCCAATGTCCAGGACAGAGTAAGGATATAATAAAAAGGCTTAAACACTAATATTCCACAGTCATAATTTATTTCATTGGAATCGTAAATACAATCCAATTCATCAGACCTACAAATTCAAAAAGAAAACAGAAAAAACAACTCTGGAAATAAAATTTAAAATTTAGAGAGATTGTATGTATGAGAGTGTGGGACAAATGTTAGAGCTATAGAGAGGGGTAACAGATGAGAGAAGGTGGGGGATTAAAATTTAACAGAGAGAAGTTTTAGAGAGGGGAGTCAAAGATGGTTTAAGTGAGAGAAATATGAATGTTGTCAGATGTCTAATACATTAAAGATGTAACCGGAAAGGATACATTTTGTGGTGACATACACACACAATAGACGATCTAATCCTAAAGATCAGAAGAGGAGGGAGGGAGAGGAAAAGAAAAAGGGGTGGGGGAGAGATATGGGGCGGTGGGAACTAAAACTAAAGGGCATTTATAAGAAGGGCTGCTGTGTAATTAAGAAAATTTGACAAAATTAATACCGACTACAGGTTACAAATCAAATATAAACATATAAAAACTAAATATAACGATTATCTAATCTAGCAAGGACCTATATTTCTATGTTCAAAAACATAGTAGTAGTTTCTGCAGGGTTTTCTAATACACTCTGCATATTAAGTTATTTCCAGAATAGTACCGAGTGCAATTTGTGAAAGGTCTATCAATATGGCTCTTCGTATGGCTAATGAGACTTGCATTGAAGAGGTATACTCTACTCAATTCATCAAATGTAAATTGCTGAATTAAAGACTTCCCTTTTCCTAGTGGCATGCTTGACATTTGCCTAATTCACTGTATGTTCATGGAAAATCTTAGTGCTTTTATGAATTGTACACCTCCACTTGTTTTGATCATAAACAGTGGCTTCCACAACAGTATCTTCTATATGGTAGACTGCAAGAGACACTTTTAAACAATCCTTGAAGTGCTTCCTTGTTTAAATGCTGAGGTCAAATGCCATAAAGTATTTGTTTGGGTATTCTATTGTTGTCAGGGCAACTGACATGGCTTGACCAATGAAGTTTGTGGTGATGATGCTAACTGCATTGACTTTTTTTCAAAAAAACCATGTAGGTTAACCAATGGATACCAACAATCGTTAAACAGCATTGGTAGAATTTCTTCAGAGTGTTTAAATGCTTGCAGTCTCACAGGAGTATAGTACGTATGTCAGCACACAGGAATGCCACCTGTGCATTTCTTAAGTCCTCTCTGAAAACTAATTCAACATTTTAGAGCTTCAAAAGCACCAATTGTTTTCTTCACATTAACAGACATTTCTATTGTTCATAGTGCTCCCATATAACTGACATATGAACAGCAGAAAACAGGTTAATATGTTATTTCCGATCAAATCTTAAGTTAAAAAATGAAGAGATTTGTTGCAGAATGTAGGATGGATGAAGAATGGACGATGCCTATCAATAAAATTTGGTCTGGTTATGATCTTTGACTCATCCTAACAAGGTAAAAAGCTTACTTTCCTTTTTAAGCATAAAGGAGGAAATGTCATATCTTCATTTAAGTGATAAAACTTTTCATAAAATCATCTACACACATTGACAATTATTTTATATATTTATATATATTTAAAAAAAATAAATTATTTATTACATAAGAAAGGAACATTCATTGATTGGGTTTTTATATATTTTAAAGATATTTTTATGTTTATAAGAAACAATATTAAACAACATTTACTGGCCTGAATGTCCGAGAAATTTTCATAGAAAATATTTGTTCTCCAACAGTAAATTCGACCTTGCTAATCTCTGTGACTCAATTGGTTAAATGACGGTTCCGTATAGGATACAGGTTCAAATCCTGTCGGAGAACGAATATTTTCTATGAAAATTTCTCGGACATTCAGGCCGGTAAATGTTGTTTAATACTGTTTATTATAAACAGAGCATTTACTTAAATATTTGTATCTATAAAAAGAATGTATAAACATAAAAATAATTGTTGGACTTTGTCCATTTCATAATATATATTTACATTGGGTAATTGTATAATGATCAAGATGAAAACAGTACTTGAAACAAATTAAAGAATATTGCCAATTCGTCATTTCTAAAATAAAAAATAAAATGAAAATACATACCAGCGTCTATAATAAAGCATAATGAGACCCATAATAATCATAACTGCAGCTGCAAGACTGATCACAATTCCAAGCACATTTCCTGGAAAATATATAAATATGTAACAATAGATTTGTACACTTATAAAATGTGGTATAAACAATAACCAAGGCAAATTATTTCCTTGACATTCATAATTTTTCCAAAGAAAATATATTAAGTGTTTAAACAAATAAAAAAAGTTACTACTATATATACTTGAGCAATATTAGATAGACTTAAAACTATGATTGAATATCAAACTATTGATCTCTATTTTCTAAGATAGGTCTATATAAATAAATTTAAATGTTTTCTGATTCTTAGTTTAAGTTTGTTGGCCAACAACTTTGACTCGTTACAGTATGAAGATTATTTTTACATTATAATAACAACATTGGTATTAACCTAAAAGAATTAAGTCACTTTTAATGTCAGGAAAGCAGACTGAACAAGTCTGACTGCATTTTTATTTTTTTTTGTTCTGCAAATGGATTGATGGCAATGACAAAAAATGACAAAAACTATCTTTATAATAATTACATTGTAAAAAAAAAAAAAAAAAAAAAAAATGAAAGAGTAAAGAGAAAATCTGCTGGCTTGAATTTTTGTAAAATCTTAACTGGAATTTCTTTGGAAAGATCAAAATCAAATGAAGGCATTTCCTTCAAATCACTTTGGCCAACATTTCCCTCCATTTCTTTCCCATCAAAATGTTCTGAATCTTCAACGCAATCTAAGATCTGATGACTTTTTTGATAGTGTTAGGGTAGGGTCCATTTTCATGACAAATGTGTTTTCTTTCATAAATGTTTCTTAAATGTCAATGTGGCTAGTCCACTGCTTTCATTCTGATGCAGAGGCATTCAATTCCTGTCTATAATAGAGGGATCAATGCCAAAATTTTTAATAAAATATTGTTGTACATTCTATATATTTATCAAATAATCTTCAACATTGATCTTTTGAGATTAGGAAGTGTTTATTTTCAAATCTTAGTCATGCTTTTTGCCATCTTTTCATCCCCAATTTAGAAAATTTTTTTAAAAAAGTTTTTCTTGCGTTTTACTTCGACTACTCTTCAGATAATCAAGCATGAAAAAGGAAATGTTCTCTTGAGTAATCTTGTATCCACAGATGCATGTACATCAACAAACCATTCAAAAAATGTTATTTGTGGCTCAGGTGCCTTGAATTCATGACCAAAACCAGGAGCACAAAATCTTTAAATTTTTTTTTTATCAGAACTATCTAATTCTTCTTCTTCAAACTTTGAGCATTTAGTCATTTTCATAGTGGAAATAAATAATCCATCATTGTTTTTTGCTATACTCAAATTGGAATAAAATGAGTGAAATATTTTGACAAAATATCTTTGTTTTAAAGTGTCAGGAACATTTTTTTCTTTTTTAATTTAGCATCTCAATGTGTTTTACCTTTTAATCATTCTGATTCAATTTTACATTTCTATACAACAGCTGAAAGGACTTTCTTTTCTTCAATAGATTATTTCTTAAAAGAGCCACCTCCAAATGTTCTTTTCTCAGCCATATCTTTGAAATTATTTTTAAATAATGAAGGTAGACAGCATATTACATGATAAAAAATTATTTTAATTATAGTCATAGTCTAATTTAAATATGTCTCTCCTAGAGAGTCCATATTCATTGTGTGTGACGAGTATTAATCCCTGTTGTCGATGCTTGCTCAGGCACATTTGTATTTGTTCAAGAGCCACAGATCCCAATTATGATTTATACTGCAACTATGCTGAGCAAATCTTAGTAACAGATTCTTAGAGTAAGCCTATGATACAGCATGATCAACTGTTTGAACAAAGATGGTATACGCTTAGTCCCCATAGCTTGTGATATTGTGCTAGCACAACCATCAGTGGCTTCCAAACAGTTCCCAATTTTACTCACAAGGCTTGAATGAACCCATTGTATGGTTTTTATTGTAACCTAAGGAAGGTTACTGAATAGAACAATCAAACAAAGGTTGGTAATGAACCATAATATTTAGGAAAAGAACAACACATATAAGATTGGTCAGCGGCATGTAGAAGTAGTCAACTGCTGGAAGTCAAGTGAATTCCACAATGAATCTAACTCTAGACCAACAGACAGTATTTACTACTGTAATTATGTGAATGTTATCGTCCGTAGGTATGCTACAACAGTTTTCATGCACTTTCTAGTGCTGCAAACTGGGATCAGCTCAGGCCAATAAGAGTGAGAAATTACCTCCCTGCCAAATTGATCATGGTGAGATTTGAACTCAGGACTTATGGCCAGAAAGCAAACATTCAAACCACTTGTCCTCTAGTATATATAACTTTACAACAGTTATGATTTGAATTATTTTTTTATAAAGTGTATAGATTATAATTTGAAAGAAATTTTACAATTTGTACCAAACGAGTTTTGCATTTTTAAATGAGCATCAGAACTAAAATATTTTTGTTGGAATAAAAGTGGCTGAGGTTCAGGGGTTATATGAAATTAAAAAAAAATTAACTATGTGTGTGGGGATGACTCACAAGTAAGGGGCATGCAAATCACTCTAGAATATATTAAAATTAATTTGAAAAAATGAAATTAAAAAAATACAATAAATAAAATGATTTACCTTCTGAAATAACTGTTTCTTCACTTGGTGCTGATTGTGGAGCAGGTTTTCCCCAACTGCTACCTTTCAGAGCTAAAAAAAAAAAAAAAAAAAAAAGTAAACATTCAGTTTCTAAGTTTTGCATCATTGTGTAAAAAAGTTGAGTAGGTGTTTAATATCTCATAAAATTCTTCAAATGGCCTTAAATTCCAATGGTTCAAGGATTTATCCACATTTTTCAACATTGTAAAAAATTATATTAGTACAAATAAAAAGCAATGCTTATTTTCCTTTGCAAAATGAATTCCTGTTTAAATTACACTTACCTGAAAATGAAGTGTAAAATTCTTACAAAAATATGAAGTATTAAAAATCAAGTCTATACATTTTTTGGTTTTACTATGAATCAAAAACTTCAATGTGCATGATATCAATAATATTTCATGTTCATCTAATAATTACACAAAAATTACAATCTATTGAATTATTTACTTTTGTGATGTAAGAAAATTAGCACTATTTTTAAAATACATGTTCATTCAGGATATAGATGATCATGGCTTTCTAAACATCTCTTTCCTTTATTCTCATAATTGCTATGACTTCTTTGGAAAGATAATGAAGTTGTTTCTTCTTGTTTTTACCATGGTTTTGAATTCAGAGTTGTCTTTCTTCTAGATGGGTTGACATCAAAAACTATAGAGCTCACTACTCTGCTATTTAATCCATAACTGTGGGGAAGAGATTCAGGCCTTTCCCAAGAACATCAGTGTATGCAACTGACATAGACAAAATCTGAACTTGGCTTACCTAGTCTAATTTCCACATTAATAACCATTACACTACTTGCATATCCTATAAACGTATATAGACATAAAATAGTTTGAAGACATAAATTTAATTGTTTTCCTTTTATTAACAAATATGTATAATGCATTCATTACTGGAAATAATTACATGATAGTAAAATATTTCTCTATTAAAAGAATAATAATTTGTTGTGAAGGTAGTAAGAAGGCAAAGACTGATTTCTGAAACAGTCAAAATAAAGGATTACTGGAACATTTAAATCAGTGACTTCCAAACTGGGATTCTTAAGACACTCAAAACCTGTTAAATCAAGACTGCATTTTCAGAAAATCATCTAAATATAAAATGTATAAATTTAAAGCAACATAGATATGTGGTGATAATAATAGAATAATGTATCTCCAAAACAGAGAAATTTTGCTGAATATTTCCAGTATTCTTTTTTTTCTATTTGCACAACTCATATTTTTCACAAAAACTATAAAAAAAAAAATGCCATCAATATAGATATTTAAATGGAGAAATTTAAATTCACAGAGATTTTGTAGTCCTTACATATTAAAAGATCTTTTCTGCTTCTTTTTTACTGAAGCTGCTAACTTTGACACTCAAGCAGGTAGATTTTATGTATTTTAAATTGCTATGTTTCAGTAGACTGGCTAGTGGTTATTAAGAAAAAAAAATGTCAAGAATTATATTTCAGCAAAGTAAATAGAGAAATCACTTAAATGGTCACAAGATGAAATGACATCTAACATATTACTGGCATTTTAAACCTTTTATATATGAAATTCTATTTGAAATTGTCTTTTTTGTTTGGACATTTTAGGTATTTTAAATTAGGGTTGAAAGATACCTGATTTCTTTCTGCTAAATTCTGTACAAGTCATCACACTGCATTTGTAAAGTGTGAACCATATTGTAGATCAAAATATGCCCAATTATTATATCCTTGGCTGTTATATTTTTGTTATCTGCTGCTGGGTTTCTGTCAGTGTTATAATTTTGTGATACAGGTTAATTTTTTAGATTTTATATGCTACTAACTCAACCAGAGAAAGATTTGACAAAAGCAGAAAATGAGAAATCATGTTCAAAAACTTTAAATTTAATTCTACTGGTATAATAGATTAGTTACCATGTTTTTATACATATGGAAATATTTGATAGCACAATAGCCAAAATTTGTCTGTCTGAGGAAAGCCAGATGCTACAATGATAAGCAACAATGAAATACTTTGAAGGTGTTTCATCTAGGTTCCATGATGATGAAGACAGAACAGACTTCACATCTCTATTCTGATTATTTGTATTCTTCTCACAAGATTTCATAGTCAATCAAATGATTTCTTTTTTAATCATTTCAACCCAAGCAAGGTAATAAAGCCACCAAGATGCAAGGGGTTACTGAGTGTAAGAGAATATGAGAAAAAAAAATCACTGTTGGAGAGAGAACAATAACAGTACAGGAATTAAGGAGACAAAAGATAATGATTGATATTGTACTTAAATTTTTGAAGATCAAAGTTGACTAGGAAGCAAGAGAGTTCCACAAGCAAAAGGTGTGAGATAAGAAACTGTTTGCATAGAATTTATGGTCACATCTAGTCAATTCATCTGTAAAATTATAAGACCTTACTGCCAATCTAGTATTATGCTTAAATTTATGCTTCACTGGGAAAGTAGATGTCAGGACAAACATTGCAGATTCTTCCTTGGATTTTATCAAGAATCTCTAAATACATAGCAGGAGCACCTGACCAGATGTGGCCATAATATTCAAAGCATGGATGAATGGTAGACTTATAAATATGTAAGATAGATTCTGGCAAAAAAAATTTGTCTAGCACAGCAGTGAACCTATTTTCCTTGCAGCAGACCGGGCAATTGATTCAATATAATATTTTCACTTCATGTCAGTGGAAAACAGCCTGATAAGGCACAATGATTCATTCTCCTGGAGGTTAGCATTTTTATCAATCGAAGGGGCATCTCAAAGAAAATCACAGAATGAATCTCATCCATGCTGATAGAAGGCAAAAAGGGTTTTCTCAGATGATTAAAAGAGAGCAGTTTTGTTTTGGATGCATTAAAATTAACAAGCCATTTCTTGTCCCACTTAACAACAGATTGTAGATCATTTTTGAGATCAGCTGCTAATTTGACCTTATTGAACTGATCCAATTTCCTATTAATATAGGAGTAAATAGTTGTGTCATCAGTATAGATTCTGAGTTGAGAACTGATGATATCAGGAAATTTGCTGATGAAAATTAGGAACAACAGATAGGCTAGCCCCCTGTGGATACTTGCATTAATACAAAAAGAGTGCCCTGTCAAGATAGCTTTCATTTTTTGATTTGATAAGAAAGACTAAATCATTTAAAAAATTTGTCCAGAAATACCATAACCTTTCAATTTATGAAGAAGTCCAATGTGCCAAACCCTGTCAAATGCTTTTGAGATATCCAAAGAACAGCCAGAGCCTCATCATTCTTAGCTAAAGCTTAATAGACTCTTCAACAATAATTGTTAATACATCAGCAGTTAACCTAAGGAAGTGAAAGCCATATTGCTTATCTGAAACAAAAGCTTGTGAGGTGAGATGCTTAAGCAATTCAAAGTTGATTAGAGTCTCTAGTACTTTGTCAAAAAGAGGTAGAAAGCTAATAGGTTGATAGAAGGATCAGACAGTTTGCGGAGTTCTTGAAGACTGGAACTACAAAAGAGAATTTCTAACAAGCAGGAAGGTAGTTATTGTAAAGTTCTAGAGCAGATTTCCCAAGGACTATTGCAGAGATACCATCATGTCCACAAGCTTTGTTGGGATCTATCTTAGAGAGAAGAGCAGTAATCATAGTCAGAGTTATTGTTGTAGCATACATACGGATGATAATGGGCATGTCCTCATACATATAAATACAGTAGTAAATACTCTGTGTTGGTTTGCAGTTGAAGATTCATTGTGCAATTCACTTGACTCACTTCTAGCAGTTGACTACTACTTCTACATGCCACTGGCAAATTTTATGTGTGTTGTTTGTGTCCTAAATATTATCATTCATTACAAATCTTTGTTTGATTATTCTATTCTGTAACCTTTCCTAGGTTACAACAGTTATGTGCATATCACTCAATAGAGACTCTGTTCTAAGTGGAAATTCAGGTAAAGTTAATCCAAATGAATCAAGAGTAGAATTTGAAGAGAATTTATGAGAAAAACATTCTGCTTTAATAGCAGAAAATGTTAACACCTCAAATCAAGTGAAGAGAAAATGGAAAAGAAACTTACTTTTATTTAACACACTATTACAAAGCTGCCAGTAATCACGAAAACCAAACTTGTTAGAGGCTATACAGTGACTCATTCTATCAGCAACAAAGATTTACCCTCTTTGAGGATATATTTACAATTATTATGAGATGATACAAAGAGGTGTCTTGTGTTTGGAACTATTATGCTGGTACAGCCAGAAAAAGTGATTCCTGTAAGTTATAGCAGCTGAACAGGCTGGTATAAGCCAAGGAGAAGATTGTGATTGCACTTGGTAATTCCGAGAAGGTAGAAAATTATCGATGCCAATTTTAATCCAAGAAGAAACTTCTGTGGCACAATTCTCAATAGGAAGGTTAAAAATATCAATCTAAAGGGCATCTTGAAGATAATCACAGAATGAATCTCAATCAGTAAGCTGGTAACAGAAAAAAGTCTTGTGAATAAGAGGTTCCTGTCTAATAGACAACTACAAAGAAATATAAACAGAAACTACAGTGTGATCCAAATTGCCAAGAGGACAGAGTTGTGATGCTTGGCAAAAGCTAAGAAACAAATCTAGTAAAGAATAATATTGATCAGATTATTTGGAAAATGAGTATTTAACTGAAGGACTGAGCAATGAAAAGATTGAAAGTGAATACCAGCAAACTTAAAATGCTTAAGATATTTAAGGGTGGGGACAGAGAGAGAGAGAGATTTCTATAGTCAAAAAGTTTATCTCTCAGTTGCCATTTTTCTACCAGGTGAGTGTGGGTAAGCATTCCTTGTTTCACTTGCTTCTACTAGTTAAAAACTTGTTATGCCAAACTCAACCAATTCTTGATTTTATTTTATTCTAATTAAAACTTTTACAATTCTGCTTATCTTATTGCTACCATATCACCAAATTCATGAACCAGCACTTTAATCAACTAGGCTATTTTGAGTTCAATCCCTGGGCTGTCTAAGTGGAAACAGGATGAGCAATAACTGAGCAGTACTAAACAGGAAGAGATGTTTCTAAGACATGGACAGTGGGATGAGAACAATCTACTGTCATAGATTAAATAAATGTTTCAGTTCAAAATTCCCTGAAGGTAACTCAGATCAACAGAGACCTGAAGAAAGATGGATAACTTATATTGTTTTGAAAAGCATGGATTATGATGAAGTACCGAAAAGTTCTTTGCCTGATGTATCATTTCAAATCTAACCAAATCATCCACAGAATATTTTTAAGTCTTTAGTCAGGTTGAAAACTTTCCAGCATTCACTTGTAAAATATTGTAACAAAATAAATTAATTTAGTATATTATTAAACACCAGAGTACATAATTGCTTTGACTCAAGCAAAAGTCAATTGACATGATATCAATTTTTGCAACATTTAAATTTAAGCTTCCAGATATTCCAACACAAAAATACAAGAAATTGAGTTTACTTTTACCACAAATTCATCAAGATTCATTAAATGTAATTTGAAAAATATTTTCTGATAAAAAGAGAGAAAAAAAAAAGCTGTAATTTTAAAGACAATTTTAAACAAGCAAAAATTGGTTATTTTTTCAAAACTTTAATTATCAGAGCAGAAGTAATGTCTGATTTTATAAAACATACAAGAGTTTTTTTTTTTCATTTCTTATTTTCTCAATGCCATTAGTTGAATGTTCGGTTGTTGTTGAAATGAATAGCTGTACGTAAAACTTTACTGTTTTTGGTTGACAAGTTTTTCTTCTTCTTCTTTTTATTGTTATCTGCATTATTTCTTAAAAATACAACAAAACAATTGTATGGAGATTGTATGGATGAAATAAAAGAGGTCTATTGATTGAGTTTACTGCTGTCAGTATAGACAAGATTTCATAAAGAAAAAAATTGTCTTAATCAATAAATAATTCTCTTGCCAGCTCCCATTGTTTGAACAGGTATTAATAGAAATACCTATCTACTACCAGCTATCCTATTTGCAAATTGCTTAAATTAATGCTCACGCATTGTTAAGGGAACAAGTAAATCTCTTTAATTTTATTTATAAAATTAAATCATTTAAACAAGTCAAACAAGTCAAATAAATATATTTTAAATTTAATATGAATTTCTTCAAGAAATGTTAATGATTGTGTTATGAATAAAAATGTATACAAAATTTTCACTATTAAGTTTAAAATATATTTATTTGACTTGTTTAAATGATTTACTTTCTCAATTTTTAAAAGCTTCATTAATCCCAAATCAATGTTAGTTAAACATTCAATTAGAAAAAAAAGGTATTAAAATAATTTTAGATTTCTAGAGAGATTAAAATAAAATTTTATTTGAATAGTAATCAAAAACTAAAGTTGATATTTCTTTTAAATCAAATGATTAAATATATTTTCTTGAGTGAGATTATAGCCATTAATTCTAGTCAATCAATGGAGTAATTTTCAAGCTGATCTTCAAGAAAAAGTGAATGTGAATTTATCAATGGCAATTGAATATACACACATGTAAATATTAGCATATCAACTGGGCTAGAACACACAAAAGCAACTAATAATTGCATTCAAAGAAATTCATCATGATGCAATGCACTTCTAAGTGAATTGCATATGTATACAACTAATCACTGTATACAAAACATATTATACATACACATTGTTACCATCCAATAATTTTTTTTAGTAGGAAAATATACATATAGCATATAATGAACAAACATATATTGTAACCATATATTGTAATACATTTTACAGATTTAGTAGATATTGAAGCCATTGAAGCTTTTGTTGGTGTGCAATACCTACCTACATAAACATATTTAAACATTGATAAATAAAAAAAAGCAAAATATATGAAAACCAATAAATATTGTATTGTAACTAACATCTTTGCAAATCTGGGATACATCAATGACTGAATATACTTGAAAGCATAAAAATACAAATATAGCAACTAGAGAAGTATGTAAAGTATTTCCATAAATATTTACTAAAAGTTTTTTTAATTGACTATTACAATCATCTTATCTTTAAAATATCCAGAGACATAGTTCAACCTGAATTAAAATTGCTATTGCACAAAACTTGCAGATGAAATTATCATAAATTAAAGTTAGGATGAATATGCTAATGGTTTTGAGAATCAATATTGAATACATGATTGGAAAAGGAAATCACAAAGCTCCATAACTTTTTGTTTTTAATATAATATAGTCCAGCAAATTTAAAAAAAAAAATTAAAATCAGTAACCAAGTAGCATGAGTATTATTAAAAGGATTTTATAGCAACTTTAGAATTTGATATATAAACAAAGGACAAGTAGTCATTGTAAATGTGCTTTTAGTATGGATTTTTTGTATCTATCAAATGTATGTGTGTATTAGTAAATAAATTATTAAAACAATTATTATTAAAATATTATTTTATTGTTTGGCAGCTATTTCTTTTCACAATTTCTATGTACAGTTTACATTTTGAGTGACAGGAAAGACAAGTGTATCTTGAGAAGTACAATTATATCTATAATAACTATAAAATAAATCAAATTACATAAAACAGAGAAAATAACATTTTAAATGACAGTACTAACAAGAAAACGTGTTTTAAGAATCTTGATCAAAATTAGTAATCAATTTTTTAAAGTAATTAACAAACAGATTCAGCATTATGAACATATAACAAAATTTATAAATGTTTCCCTTCAGTTTATGCACTAGGAGTGAATATGATAAAAAAAAATGATGGTAGGGGAAAGTATTACTACGAAGAGTAACAGTTAAACTTTAAATGTTTATATTTCAAAATTATGAAGACAAATCTAATAAAAAACTTATCAATTATTGCATCACATAATAAAAATGTAACATTTCATGAAGATATATAAAAAATGGAAAATTTCTTACCACTTTGATGCATGTGTGCATATATATATATATATATATATATATATACATATATATAATTATATTAATAGTTAATGGCAGCATTATTAATAATATCAACTATTAATTAGCATTGGTTTAAAAAACTGCATTCAATATCAAACAGATAGAACAGGCTTTGATGCCACCATGGAGACTTTCAATGGAATGTAAGTAAGTGAAATAGTTGAGAGCTACCTAATATCTAAATCTGCAGAAATAGTTGATGAAAGAGATTTATATTGTGATGATGACCTAATGATTCTCAGAATTAGTCTTTGACATTGAAATTAAGACTAATCTAAAAGTGGTGAACTTCCTTGATGTCACATTTGATACATGACTGACGTGGCAGATTTTTTCCTGCAGTAGATTGCCATTTCTTTCTACAGTAGACCAGTTGCCATCCAAGGCTATAGAACCCGGTTTGTCCTGCTATTTACCTATAGCTGGGGGGGAGAAGGAGAGGATTCATACCTTTTCCCAAGGGTATTAGCACATAAATGAATATAATGGATTCAGCTGGAATTTGGACTCAGCTCTCAGATTCCTCAATCTGAGCTGCTATCCATTACTCCACCATAAATATATTAACACATTATTAAACCACTCACCAACAATTTTTAAACATATTTTGAGGTCTGTGTAATAGAATGTCCACAAATTTTAGCAATAGAAGTATTTTGGGGTATGTGAAGTCAGAATATCAAATGACATTAAAGAAAAGTGCTAATTTTGATTTAAAGAATTGTACAATCAGTAAAAAAGAAACAGAAAAACTAAGATTATTTAGTTCACTTTCATTTCAATACAACATAAAAAGGACAACAAAAGACAGAAGTATATTTTTTAACCTTATTGATAAACATTTCCCTGATACTAATAAGTTCTATACAATAGTCAATGGGGGACTAATTAAACTGAGCTGTTGTTGTATGGACAACATAATCCATCTAATAAAAACAATATGAAGACACTATGTATGTGATACAAATTCAACCTCCTCTTGTAACTGCAGGAACTGAAATAACTACTCCTTATTGGAAAATGTGTAACTACTAATATAGTCTAATTGTAAAGATGAAAAGTGTTTTATATTAGTATTTCTGAAGGGCAGTAGAAACAAAAATTCTATAGCCATAAAATTTCTTTCCATTAGTAAGATGCTTTCTATGTATCATAAGGGCAGAAATACTATGGAAGTGGAGTGGAAAATATTTGCATGTAAAGTTGTATCTAGCAGGTATAGAAGAAAAGTTAAGTATTACAGAATTCCTTAACAGGAGAGATTATTGAATAAAAAGTTAGAATTACTTTCAAAGTATTGACATGACAATAAGCACAGGCCCTGCTATTCTTTGACAAAATGATCAAGTGCTTTTTTATATTTGTATGGAAGAGCCCAAAATCACATCCTGGGATTTACTATGCACCTGAAGATCACCTAAATAGGAAATTGACAGTTGCACTTAAGTGTTTTCTTTTAATTGATTTTTACTATTGTGTTGATCCTCTTTTTGTGTGACTTTTTGACATGCGTCTGAAATCATTACATTAATTTAAATTAATTTAATTAACAAATTTGAAATATTATTATCCTCACCCAAATTGTGTAGAGATTTTTATATAAGCAAATAACTTGGAGTTTTTTTTTTTTAATTATTAAAATAGTGAAAATATTTTTTCCAAGTTATTTGTTTTCTTAAAAATAATTTCTTTGAATTATTTGAAATTTTGTGATTATTTGTTTTCATGATTACTGAAATTAATCAACTTGTTTGAATTGCATGTATTATCAACTGGTTACCATAAAATATCATTGTTTGAAATATTTTCTACAGAATCTTTTTTTTTATTAAGGTAAACATACTTTTATTTACAAATGTTTTGACATAAGATTTCAATCTGCTCATAGATACTTGATTATGCATTTTATCATTCATTTCAATGAAGAAATGTTTTACTAAACACTATAGATCATTTTGAAGCCTTCTATAAGTTACTTGCAAAGGTTTCCTAATATGATACCACAAAAAACATATATGTTGTGTTATCTTCTAGTCTGTGATGTAGAAGTTTTACTCTTGTGCCAAGTGATGATCAACTTATTAGTAGTTGCTTGGACATGCAAAATAGGGCAAGTCCATTTTGCCTATGTCACTATACCTCCTGGAAATGAAAAGTTTTTTATGCTCCATGTTGATCTTAGACTTTTCCAAACTATAGTACAAAATTTTATCTCTCTCTCTTGAGGTGTGTACCTGGTTCTTTTTATTGGGGATCTAGGTCTGGACTCATCTTCCTCCTTATCTGATTCCATGTCAGATTTGTGTATACTATCCTTCATAGTTTCTTTTCTACTACGTTCACTTTCTCCATCAGAATCACTCATACTTTTCTCTCTTTCAGGTTCCTCCTCTTCCATCTAAACTTCTTTGTTGTAAATTCTAGGTTTGATCAGAGTGAGCCAGTAAATTCTGTCCATTTGTTGCTATTATAGCCATATATTGCCCCTTTTGTACAATAAAGCTAGCTTTTTCAAGATTTGATTCTGTTTTGTATCCACTTTCAAAACATTTATTCCCACGAGTCAATGATTTTTTTCACATTTCACTGTGATGGGAATAATTTTGAAGTGCAAGTCAGTCTCAAAAATTCCTTCAAAATGACCTAGCATTTTAATAAAAAAGCCATCAAGCTTGTCTTAGTTTCAGTCAACTTTTCTTAAATTTAGATTTGTCCATTTGTTTCCCCAAAATTTATTAGGATTAGAGTGAAATCACACTCCCAATATTCAATTGCATAGGAAACATACCATTTAATTTTCTCTAAGACTTTGTATTACATATAGAGCTGTATTTTTTTGAAGGATGTGGGGTTAAATTTGACACCATTTTTACTTTTCCTTTTATACAAATATAATTATTTTTCTTTTCACAATACAACATATGTGTCCTAAAGCAGGACATTTTTCTTGTGCCATTCATTTTTATTGCAGTCTTGCATTGCACAATGATATGCTGTATGTTTCGGCATTACTCTTGGATATATTGAATTTCTCAATTAATTGTTCCATAACTCTACAGATGTATACAAGGACAATTGTAACTGTTCTACAATTTTGTGTCTGTATGAAGCATCATGTGATGTTTCATACAAACACAAATCTTCAATTAATCTCAGCTGTATCAACTCATCTTCAATGGTCATTTCTCCAGTGCTAAGTTTTTCAAACTCACAGAATCTGGAAGCCTCTCATATACATACTGTATTATTGTTTCTTTGGCTCTTGTTTGTTTGCAAGAAACTTTGTCCTTTCTGCAATAACCAACTTCTTTTTTGGGCATAAATTTCTCTTTATAGTATCCAAAATTTGCAAAAAGGTCACATCCTCCAGTTTTCTGGTATATGCCATGATGGAGATCTTTCTGATGGCCCCACATCTTGCTGAAACCAAAAAGAGATTTGTAATCTTGTTCTCCTCTCTTTTAACTTTCTAGTTTTTTAACTTCTTGGTCTGTGCATGGGCAGCAAAACAATGAATCCATGTTTCCACAAAGTTTGGCTCATCCAACAGTGTTAGAAATCATATCAGCAATAGCATATCATTGTGTTGTCTTCTAATCTGTGACATAGAAGTTCTATCATTGTGCCAAGTGATTTATTAGAAGTCACACAACTATGCAAAATAGGCAAAATGAATTTGCTCTGTGTCACTATATCATAAGATAAAAGTTCACTTGGAATGTGAATTTCATTTAAAGTATGAGAATTTCCTTTTGAAAAGTTACTGACAACAAATTTTAGTAAACTTTCTATTTAATGAATCATCTTTCCTTTTATCACATAGCTCAAAAATTAGAGAATTAATATTGATGGACCAGTTCCAACACAAAATGTGAAAAGCCCAATTCATTAGGTGTATTGTATATACAGAGGACTACAAATGGTAATGCTGAAAGCCAGGTTATAACTGTTGCTCTGTATGCTCTTATTAAAAACAGTAACACTGTGGCTGGTAAGTAATTGTTGGTAATCTATGAAAACCAACAATTTTTGATAATTACAAAACAACTTGTTTTCAAATTGACTTTCTCTGTCATGACAAGAAGTGGAACTCCAAATCTAATCCATTTCTTTTACAAAAGTTTCACCTGCTGATTATATAGTAATTTCAATTAATGGTTAAGCATCAATGCAACAAGTTGAACAGTTTATACACATAAAACAATAAGAGTTTAAATATGAATTTTAATCCTTACAGATTGACAATATCTGTACAGACTGTTTACAAACATGAAGGAAATTAAAGATTTTAACTAGGAGCTCTTGTTTGCTGGTTCTCTGTAAAAAAACTTTTTACATAGATTTACTCATACTTCAATCAACTGGATTTAACTAACTTTATAGATAATCCAGCATGAGACAATCAATAGAAACCATAGAAAATAGATTTATACAAACTTTTGGTATAAAAGGTCTAAAGTGATAAGTGAATGCATCATATATCTTAGTAATTACTGGCCACCGAAAGCTCTTTAAGATTAGTAAAAGATTTGATTTCTTCATGGGGTTTATGTATAAATTTTTACAATTCACAAACCATGCAAAAGATGGTTGCAATATACAATCAGCTACTATATTCTGACTATGTTTATGTAAGAAATGTGCTCAGTAAGTTGCTGGTGCTGTTGCTGGTGACCCAATTTTGATGGTTTTAAATTGTGAAAAACACTACATAGCAGTTTATGATCTGTCAGTAAATTCACATGACTGTTCAATGAAGCTATGAAAGTGAAGTACTGCTAAATAGGCTGCTAGTAACATTTTCAAAAGAAGAATAATTTGTCCAAGTTTGTATCAGCATTTGAAAAAGAAAGCATTAGGAATAGCTATCCTATTCACTACTTATGTAATGCTGTACTAACAGTGACCAATTTTGTAGTCAAAAACTCTGGAGAGTGAGATTGGATAGTTAGATTACAGCTATTATTATGTACTGCACAATATTATTAGGTCTTTTTTTTAGCTCAAATAATTTGAAAAAGCAGTTAAGAACTAATCTCATATACTCAGATTGAGGTAGTACCATTTTGGCACAAATTTTATTTGCAATAAAAACTATTTATACCCTCAAATTCACCTGATCTGTTAGAATTCTTTTGGAATGAAAATTAAAATTTTATGTTATCAGTTACTTGGACAGAACAGTTACTTGAGTGAACAAAAAGTAAATGTTACCAATTTATCAGAGTTGAGAAAGAAACCTTACAAAAAGTAGAATAATTATGAATTTGATTTCCATTAGCTTGGATTTTAATTGTAATTTGTTTACTATATTGAAGAGAGTTTAATAAATATCAATATAAATTTAAGTTGTGAAAAAAAGAAAAAGAGAAACATCAAGGTAAGAGAAGCAGATATTTTTAGACATATTTTAACAATTTTGTCAACTCACAAATATAAAGCATCTGATAACATTACAAAAATAGAGGGAAGTGTGCTTAAACTTTTTATATATATATAACAACTCCTCATTTAACTACCTTAATGGCCTCTGACTTATAGCCAGCTATAAAATCTCAAAATAAAAAATCTATTCAATTGGTATTGTATGTTGTATGAAAATTTTGATTGTAATTGTTTTTTTCTTCAGAATGAATCAAATAAATGAATAAGTAAAATAAAAAATAAATAAAATTTACTTGTATTGTACTTACAGCATGTAAATTGAAGTAATGTATAGAATATAGAGCTGATTTTTTAATTTTTTGTTGTAATGGAATGTCCCACACTTGCTATCACATATGTGGACTGACTATATCAATAGATATATATATATAGTAAGCACAGGATATACCTAGCTGACTTGCTTTAGGAATTACTAGCTTGTTAACAGATTCCCTGCCTTACAATAAATCTCTCTTTCTTCCATCTACACCTACATCACTTTTGTCTGTTTGTAACCTCTTTAAGGATATAACATTTGTTTATTATGTTTACTGTTCATATTTTCACTATTTACATTGTTTGGACCATTATCCTCATTTTTATTGCTATATTCACTTTTCAGATGTTGTATTCACTCTGGCCTTCTTCAGGTGATATTTCTTGGAATTTGGAACTGAATCCTTTTATTTAGTCCATGGGGGTAGATTGTTCTAATTCCATGTGCTATGCCTTTGGATATATCAGTTTCAGTTGATTTCTCTTGATAACTCATCTCTCCAAGTTTTTATTCCCTTTGCTGTGACCAGATATTGAACTAACAATTCTTTGGGTCAAGTCATTTTTCGATCAATCTATTAATGCTTTTATCCACATGGCCTAAAAAATGTTGGTTGACTGATCAAAAAGTGACTTGTTTTTGCAGCTTGACAATACTGCCAAATTCAAACTTAACTATTTAACCTAACTTTGCCATGCTTTTACCTAATTTAATGCAGGATATACTAGTGAGAGATGCTGACTGTGTTAATGCTTGAACACAAATGCCTAAATTTTGTGATGTATTTACCAATTAAAGCTACATTTAAATATGGTCTTAAACTAGATGGTCAAAGGTAATTCTACTACTCAATTATGCTTTGATTAGATCAATATTTGGCCTGAGCCCTTTAGTATGTGACTGGAAGATGAAATCATCAAATCTGCTTCCTTTGACCTTGTTACTATTCAGATGATATGTAAATAAATGTGTAACCTGACACCTGAAATGTGTTTTCATAAATTCAGGCACCTATTGTAGTTCCAGCCAGAGAGCCACAGGAAAAATTGTTTTAGCCTGAATAGAATAATGTTGATCACTGTAGGCCAACAGGACTGCTGCTTCTGACTAGCCAATTATTTAGCTAGACTATTTTACTTCATGTATCTAAGAAGAACTTGGGTGTTACCTTCTGGTCATTTAGTTCCTAATAATGTTGTTATAATAGTCACGTGATAAGGAGTTTTTTTGTAAGAAGCTAAGTACAGGTGTAGAAAACAGAAACTTCAAGTGGCAAGGCCAGGCCATTGATATCCTGTCAAGAAAGTATTTTGTCAGTCAGGATTGTAAAGAGGAAAGTGAACAGAGTATAATAATAAAGATAGAGTGTGGCTATTCTTTGATAAGCAGACAGTTCGACATGAAAAGTAGAGGACTTTGAATCACTACAAACAACTCTAAGTCTGCTTGTAAAATGGAAAATACACAGATTTTAACAAATACAATAGAGAAGATATACAAGATTGTATGTCTTGGTTATTCTTTAACCGCTTGACAACCTGAGGGATTAGAATGCTTCAACCAACCCCAGAGAAGAAAAATAAAAATAGCTGGGCTTTTTAGTAATGCAAACAAACAAGAGGAAGAAGAAATTTGAATAGGAAAAAAGTTTGTTCAGATCAATAATCACAATGTGGGTGAATAGGTAGGTTTTGTCTTGTTGAATTCCTCATCACTCTCGCCTGCCAGTTTATACTAGCAGTAAGCAGTGGTAGAAATAATTATTTTAAAACTAAATCTAAATTAGAATAAAATTGATAGATGGCATGTATTTAAATGAGCTAAAATACTTTATGCATGAACTTTCATTCAGATATATTTGCAAATAATAAAACAAAATCATTATATTACATAGCAGCATTCTTTTAGCAATTAAAATTATATTATCAATAATTATTAGTCTTTATTAACCTACATGTCCAAGGTTTAAGTGTAATTATAAAAGAAACTCAGAATGATAATGATTCTAGAATTGTTAGTGTTGTATAGATCATCTAAAATGAAAATTACTTTTATTTATATTTTTTAATATAAATCTGAAACTTTGCAGGCGATGAACCTTTGTGACAATATGGATAAAGAAGGTGGTAAAGAATTTAATATATATTTAGTTAGTACTTTTATTAAGTTTCAACATACACAGGTAATGCATAAATAGAAATATGGCAATGCATTAATGTTGAGATCATTTTCCTTTTTTAAGTATTGAGTTTTATTAATGTTGCAATTGTTTTTAATAATGCACCTTTCTTTATCAGATATAAATAATCCAGATTTAATGTTAGTGGAAAAATGAAGCGTAGAAGTATTTTTAACCCTTTGCTTGTTCAGGGCATTTTCGTGTGTATTATCCAAACACCAGGCTTGTTTTTAGATTCATAACTATTGTATGGCCACTCAGCTTATTTGGAAAATAGAATGTGCAGATATATAGTGTTTCACAATAAAAAACCTGTGCATCGCATGTGATGTACAAATCATGAGTTTATAATCATTTCAATAAAGTGGAAAAATAGCTGTCTTTTTTCATTTGAGATCTTACATTATCAGTCAAGCATCCTGTAGTCATATATGATGCACAAAATATTAGATTAGACCTTTCCTCAGACATCCTGCTCAATAGCAGACTCTTTTCTTAAGCGTCCTTAATTTTACCACTCTTTTCAAATCATGGCTCATGTACACCACATATGATGCGCAGGACAAGCAAAGGGTTAACAGTGCAGAGATCATTTTAATAAATAGGAAATGTAATAAAATTCCCAAAAATCAATTATTTTCACAGATGCAATCTAGGAAATGCAGATTAGCTGTTAGATATACAGAATAACTTTTTTTTTAATCATTTCACCCATAAGAAAGGAAAAAAGGCACTAAGATGCAAGGATTTACTAAGTATGAAAGAAAAATAAAAACATTATTAAGGAGTGAGAAGAATAAAAGAACAAGAATTAAGAAGACAGAAGATAATGATTGATATTAAATTTAAACTTTTGGAGATCAAAAGTTTGGAGATTAAATTCATAAAATCTAGCTACCATAGAGGGAATTTCATCAGAACAATAACCATAAAGATATTTATAGAAAAGGCACAGAGAAGCCATGCTACAGTGGTAGGAAAATGGCTGAAATTGAGATGTCAGATCAGGACCAATAACACTACAGATTCTTTGTATTTTATCAAGAATCTCTAAATACATATCAGAACCACCAGACCAGATGTGGCAGCAATATTCAATGCATGGATAAGTAATAGATCATAAATAGATTCTGGCAAGAAAAATTGTCTAGTATGACAGTGAACCAACTTTCCTAGCAACTGATCCAATATAATCTTCCCACATTATGTCAGCAGGAAATGTTAGCCTGAGAAAGTACAATCAGTAACTCTCTGGGAGGTTAGCATCAGCCATAAAAGGGTTCTCTCAGATGATTAAAAGAGAGAAGTTTTGTTTTGGATGTATTAAAATTAACAAGCCATTTCTTGTCCCAATAGAGTGTAGGTAATTTTTGAGATTAACTGCCAATTTGACCATATCAAATCTATCAGACTTACAGAAGTAAATAATCGTGTCATCAGTATAGATACAGAGTTGAGAACTGATGACATCAGGAAGGTTGTTGATGAAAATGAGGAAGAGCATAGATCCAAGGATAGAGCACTGAGGGACCCCCTTGCATTAATGCAAAATAGATCTTGATGAGTGAACATGCAAGAAAACTTCCATATCTCGATTTGATAAGAATGAATGAATTAATTCAAAAATTAATCCAGAAATATGATAAACTTTCAATTTGGGAAGAATAATATGCCAAACCCTGTCAAATGCCTTTGAGATATCTAAAGCAACAGCCCAAGCATCATCATTCTTATCTAAAGCTTGATAAACTCTTTCAGCAATAGTTGTTAATACATCAGTAGTTGACTTTGAAAAGTGAAAGCCATATTGTTGCTTATTTGAAAGAAGCTCTGCGAGGTGAGATGCTTAACCAATTTGGAGTTGATTAGTCAAAAAGAGATAGAAAACTAATAGGCCAATACTTAGAAGGACCAGATGGTTTGCTGAGGTCTTAGAGACAGGAACACCAGAAGAGGATTCCCAACAAGCAGTAAGAAGTAACAAGACATTTATTGTAGAGTTTAGAGAAAACAAAAGCCAGTTCAGGAACACATTTCCTAATGATATTTCCTATTGCAGGGATATCATTAAATCCACATGCTTTGTGGGAATCTAGTTTAGAGATGAGAGCAGAACTCATGTCCAGAGTTATATGCATATCACTCAATAGAGACTCAGTTCTAAGCAGAAAGATAGGCAAAGATATTCCAGAAGAGTCAAAAAGTAGAATTTGAAGAGAATTTATGAGCAAAATATTCTGCTTTATTTGCAGAAAATGTTAACACCTCAGATTGAGTAAAGAGAAAAGATAAGAAACTTACTCTTAGCTATCAGATATCATGAGAACCAAACTTGTTAGGTGATACAGTGCCCCATTCTATCAGAAAACAATGACTTAGCTTCTTTGAGAATATGTTTGCAATTATTGCATAATGACGCAAAGAGGCATCTGTTGTGATTGGAACTATTATGCCAGTATACCCAGAAAAAGTGATTCCTGTGGACTATAAGAGAACAGAGAATAGATTAGCAGAAGATAGGTTGTAAAGAGAACAGTTATAGTCATCATGATCATGAATCCTGTAACACTTTAAGGTCATTGTAGTACCACATCTACTGCAGCCATAACAACAGTGGTGTTTACTGGGCAAAACAACATGACAGAACCCAGCCTTCCCCTGTCTGGTATGAATTCAGAGTTTTCCTTCTAGACTGGTTGCTAACCAAGGCTATAGGGCTCAATCTGTCCTGCTATTTATCCATAGCCGGAGGAAGAGATAGATTCATACCTTTTCCAAGGGTATTAGCATGTAATCACTCACTCACTTGTTGATTAGAGCCTCTAGTATTTTGAAGTAGTAAGTAAACTAAAACTTGGCACAAATTTAAAAAGACGAAATAGATGATCTCTCACTTTTCCTTTATACAACAAAGAAAATTGCAAATGTGACATCAGATGTTAAATTATGACAATTTTATTAGAAGCTTTGTTGGCAATAGCATAAGATATATACCTTAAACCATTTAAGAAGCTAAAATGAAGAAAGAGGTAGAAAGAATCATAAAAGAAAGTGAAGGATATTGACTTACCAAACAGGTCTAAAAGAAAAAAAATAAATTTTATAACAAGAAAGAACAAATAAACATGAAACCATGTTTCAATGTTAGATTCTTCAGGAAGTCTATTGAAAATTATAATATACATTTTGTTACATCTGAAGTAATGCTAGCTATGAGATACACATGTTTTGGATTTTACTAATTTGATATACTTTTTCATAAAGAGATCTCATAATCAGATCTAAATTTTCTGATATACCTCTTTTTGTGCCTCATGAAAAGAAAATAAATTATATGCATGACATGTTGTAGATGTTTCAAATCAACACAGAGAAAGAGAGATAAGGTTACGGATTAAACAAGAGGTTTCAACTTTAATTTAATCCATAGCTGTTAATCAAGTAAATCAATTACAATGAAGAACACCTTAGCCTGTTGTTAGAGCTACCATGGTGAGCAATAAACTTGATGAATTTCTTACTGTATTTCAGCTCCAGCCAAACTGGCCTGGAGGAAATTCTTGAATGTGAATATTTATATAAAGTTATTAAGCCCCAACATACATTTATTGTTGTTAGGAGGTCAATCTATAAGTTGATCATGGGATACACATAATGTTAACCCAGTTCTAAGCCAGGTTGGTCTATGATTAGAATGTCCTACCATGACAGGACAATAAGTGAGCACAGAAACATGAACTCAGATTGTGGACTGGTGTAGAAATAGGAAGTCATCCATCATAGGTTGGACAGGTCAATAGAAGTGACTGCCATAAAAGCAGTTGACAGTTACAGTTGACAACCAGCTAGCCATAAGACATTCCCAGTATAGGTTTCCAGAAATGTGCCAGTGACATAGACTTGAGATCAGAAGCAGAGAGTTGTTGATAATCCACAAAGAAAGAGAGTGATAATTTGGATGAAATAGTTTGACTCATGGAAATTAAAATGTCAGTGAAACCATCACACTCTTGTATCCAGTCTGATGGGTGATGAAAAATCCTGTATATCTTTCACTCCATTGTGTAACAGTGAGGAAAGACACATCAGCTTGTTGGCCAGTAATTAGACTAAGACTTGTCAGGCAACATTTAATATTTTGATTGAAGGAGGATTCCCTTGTCAAGACTTTAAAACAGAGGGATGAAGAAATTAGACCATAAGATAATCATAGTAGCAAACCAACTTTGAAGGAATTTATATTCTAAATAAATGCAACATTTGTTAGTTTTCTTAGAATGACTATGATGCTTTTGCTTATTGACAAAGAAAGTTTTCTGGTGTTTGTTGTAGAGTTGAGTAAAGATCATGGATAATCATTGCAGTGTAGAATTTTTTTTTTACTAGACAACTGACCCAAGTTTTGGATGATGTTCTTGCAATGGGATGGAAACCTCTTCAAATCCAAAATTCACTATGTGGGATGAAGAGGAAAGCCAGCTCTGTGGGTTTTGTGAATCATCTAACAGGTAATAGGTAATAGATTATTTCAGCAAACCATTTCATAACTGGGTAGATAGTAGCAGTAAAAAGATGTTATTTTCACAGTCAACTTTGACAGAAGCCAACACACACAATGAATTTTAAACTTGTTTCTGGTATCATTTGTCACTTTGTAAACAAAAAATGATGTATGTGAGAGATCAAATGCAAAATGTTTGGGCAAATACATGCAATAAAATGAGTTTATGACTTACAAATACAGAAACTTTTTAATTTTCTGCTTTATAAGGAAATGCTAAAATTTGTAAAAAGGTGACAAATATTGTTAATTATATATTATAATTTCTAAAGTAATAATGATTGTGTTGATATAATAAAAGAAACTATTAATACTAAATTAAATGGAAATAATTGGACTGTTAGAAACATACTAATATAAATAAAGTTGTAGATAAAATTTTGCAGAAAGTATAAAGTGTGGATTGTGAGGATTATTACTAGGAACAAGAGCCAGTTGTTTTTGCTTCATTAGATTTGTAATAGTATTGAGACTGGAGAAGTAAAGAATAAATCTATATATCTTATTTAAATAGCATTTGTTGGAGAAACTTTCATGGCCTAATCAGTAAAGTACAATCAAGGTAAGACTGTCTCGTATGTAACTATCAAATTTGATTATAAAATTCTTTGGAAAATATCATTTGTATTATCAAGCTGCTCAGAATGGAAATGTAAATATTATTTGTATTGAATGATTAAGCTTTGCTTATAAGTAATGATATTAAGAATAAAAATAAAACAGAATTTCAGCTACAATTAAATATCTGTTCAAAAGTTTGAGCCAGGTTCATGCATATTATTGCAACAAGTCATGCACAACAAAGAATAAAAACACACAAAAATGCATGTGCAGAAGAAGAAAACTGCATCTTGCGAAAAGTCAAAAACACTTTGTAGTGACATAAGCAATGCATTCATTTTCTTGTCAAATATGTAATGATAACATTTGATTTTCAACATTCTTGAAAATAAAATAAATAAATGCTTCTAATAATGGTTGGTGAAATTTACTGGATGATAAAGGAAAATTAAAAAAAGCATGTTTAATAAAGAGAAAATTATAAAATGATAAACAAAATAGTCTAGTAAGCAAGAAAGCAAAGTATAAAGAACTATTTAAGATTAAAAAAAAAAAAAAAAAAAAAGAGTTAGAGATTATTCTGCTCTGGCCATATTAACACCAGATACTATTAAGTGACATTTGACTATACTAAGTATTTCAGTACTTTGAAATCATTTTTAACTTTGTTGTTAAGCTTAGAAATTATTTTTAAAGTCTTTTTAAGGCACTTGTACTCCCTAAAGTCAAAACTCTGATGAAACAGAGCAGAAACCTGTCCTTGTTTATGCTATTATTATATTATTTATAAGTGACCTTGTGTATGCCAAAGACTTTTCCCAAAGCTAAGAAAAATGTATATCGCAAACTTAAAACCTTATAACTTATTATACACTATTTACACTATTTGGACTATTGTCCTCATCTTTGTCGTTATATTTATTACAACCCTTCTTCAGGTGGTTGGAATGTCGAACTGAACCCTTTATTTCGCTCACTGGGGTAGACTGTTCTAGTTCCATGTGCTATGTTTAAAGCTGTAACACGAGGGGAAGTGGAAAAATCAGGCGTGGCTGACCACATGTGAAGAGAAAAGGGAGATCACGATCCTCTGTGGGATCAGGTTGAGATCATGGACAAAGAACGCCATTGGAAAATTCATAAACTTAAGGAATCAGCACATATGTTAGGCCACAAAAATCTCTTGAGCTGACCAAGCATAGAAATTAATACAATATGGGAACAAGTAATAAGGAGTGCCAGAGAAAATCAATGATAACAGGAAAAATGACAATATGAGTACTGGTAAAAAATGGTTGCTGAAGACATTAGGTTTAGAATACCCAGAAATTCATACACAGATGTCCTCAAGGACACATGGCACAGTGGATAAAGGTGTTAGTTAGATCCAGTGACAGGACCCAAAGAGTGCAAGTTCAATACCCGGTTAAGGCAGTGGAGAACTTGGAGAGGGGAATTAACAGGAGATAACTGATAACTGACATCTATTAAACATGGCACATGGAACTAGAACAGTCTACCCCAGTGAGCGAAATGAAGGATTCAATTCAACATTCCAACCACCTGAAGAAGGCCGGAGTGTGCAACGAACAAAACATTGTAATTTATATGGCGACAAAGATGAGGACAATAGTCTGAATAATGTAAATAGTGTACATGATACCTCATCTCAGAAATATAGACAGATACTTATAACTTATGTTCTGCTGTTTTGCGTAAATTTTTGTACACTCCAGTTCATCCAGCATTATTATTAGTCACAACTTTAGTGCCAGATCTCTTAAGTTTGCTGATGGAAACTTCAAAAGAGAACATATGACTTAGAGTATTATCCCACCTGCTGAACCTTGAATTTAATGAGTGCCACACCCAACCTTAAGAATTTCTTTTGTGATAAGGCCAAAACAACCAATTTCATAGAGAAATGACAATATCATAAGATCAGAATTTGCTCTGCATCCCAGTTCTTGTGTATCTAACATACAAGTTTGTCTGTTATGAATCGCATCGACCAACAACAAACCTGCAATAGATGTGGATCCCTACACCTAAATTTTGATCTCAAAAACAAACCATGATCAATGATGCATGCTTTGATTTTTGTAAACCTATTTAGCACTATGTTTCAAATTTACGAAATAAACCAACCATAAATTAACTTTTAAGTGAAATCATACAGGTTAAACAATTACTCTAATTACAGAATATAATCAATAAATTACCAAAATAAGTATCTAGCTTACACTGAAAAGAGATTATCAGGAAAATATATTTTAATCAATTTTATTGGATTAGCCAAAAGGTTTGTGTTAGATGGCATTGGGCTTGTTTAGTTTAATGCTTCTGAGTGTATTGTGACACCTGTCATATCAGCATACATTTCAAATAAATAATTTTGTCAAAATTGGCATACAAAATATAAAAATAAAGCACTGAAAAAAATTGTCCCAATGTTGTTTTAATGTGTGACTTCTATGTCAAGCAAAAATCTACTGAACTTATTTCCACATGTAATTCACTAAGTCTAACAAGAGTTCCAGTTTTTAAACAAATACTGATGATCAATGAAAGGTGGATGCTATGTAATCATGTGAAACCTAAAAATTATGGATCAAGTAAAATGAGCCATGACTACCAATACCAAAGTCTAGTTTTTATACAAGAAAGCTGATTCTGTGTATATAGTGGAATTGAGTGAGAGAGTGTGTGTGTCCTCTCTATAAAGAATGACACAATTGATTTGAACAAGTACTCCACCCAATTAGACTAAATGAAGATAGCAAATAGCAGAAAGCATTCAGGATTTGTGAAGAGTAAGAACATGATTTTCTATCAAACTAATGCTAGACAAAAGCTTTCTTTAGTAACCAGGCAAAAGTTGTTACAGCTTGGTTGACAGATGTTGACTCATTTGCTCTATTCATCATATATAGCACCTTTTGATTGCTAGATTTATTTGATTGTTATAGATTTTTTTCAATGATTTCAATAAAACTTTCAAGATTCACTTTTCTAAAAGACTGCAAAAGGTAACTAGAGCAGTTCTGAGAAAAAATAAAAAAAATTGGGAGGAGGGAATTATGAATTTGCCTGAAAGATGGCAGAAAATTGAATAAAATGGTAAATTAATAAAATTCATATTAAAAAAGTGCTTTATTATAACTTAAATAGTATGAATATTTGTCCAACCCAATACTAAATAGTAAAAAGAAATAAGAAAAATTTTTTGTACAAAATAGTATTTAATTTCGATCAAGTTCCATAATCTAATAAATTTGTTACAATAGCCATTTATTATTTGAACTCATAACATGCATGACATAAGAATAAGCAATTTTTCTTTGCATTAAAACAAAAAATCAGAATTTAATGAGATTAATTTAATTCTTTCTATGGTTACTTGTTCTTTTCATTTGACAGAAATAATGAAACATTTGCTTTTAGTGAAAATGTACATATGAAACATTCAGAAATATTATATAAGAAACCCTTTCCCGATAGTTTTGGTACAGAAGATACAGAGTAAAACACACACAGACTTAGTATTAAAATAATTGATATTTGCAAAACAAATTTATAAAATTTTATTTCATAGCTACTTAATCCATTAAATAGTTATGAAATAAATCTAATTTATGAGTTGAGTAGTGTAGAAAATTCATATGCTTTGGTTCAGTGGAAAGAAACGAACAAGTAACACAAAGGCAGAGAGAAATACTCTGTAAACAATCAGTGCCAATAGAATGAATAAAGGGTTCTATCCAAATTCCAAGAAAGTTAGATATTTGAAATTGGTTATTATTTCCCAAATGTGCACAGAAAGATTACAGAAAAGAAAAAGGGTCACTTTCAAAAGAAGGCTTGAAAGCCATTGATTTATGCTGTTGTAGACCTCCATCAGTCAGGGTTGACCATGGGTAGTATCCTAGTTGTCTGCTTGGCTGGAGCATTGACGTTTGTGACTGTAGAAGCCAATGCGGGAATGACAATGTTTTCTGTCTCTGGTCTGTTGGAGCCGTCATTTTGCTTTCTGCAAGCCTGCCTTTCTGTGAGAGGTTGTCAGTGATGGTGGAGCCAAGGTAAGTGAACTGATGGACTGCATTGAGCTTGTCAATGATGATGGCTGGTGATGTTTTGGTACCGTGTTCCAGGATGTTTGTCTTTTTCAGGCTGATGGTTAACTTGAAGTCTCTGCAGGCCTGGGAGAAATGGTTCATCAGTGACTGAAGTTCACACTGAGTGTGAGTCGCTATGGTCACATTGTCAGCAAAAAGCATGTCTCTAACAAGAGCTTCATGTACTTTTGTCATGGTTCTGAGGTGAGTGAGATTAAACAGCCTGCCATCTGATCTCATACGCAGGTAAATCCCTTCTCTTGATGTGCTGAATGCATGCTTCAGAAGCAGAGTGAAGAAAATCCTGAAGAGAGTGGGAGCAAGGCAGCAGCCCTGTTTACCCCACTGTAGATGTTGAAGGGCTTGAAGGTGTTGCTATTGAACTGCACTGTCCCTTGTACAGCTTGGGTGGGCAGCCAATCTTGGGCATGATTATGAAGAGACCTTCTTTGCTGACGAGATCAATCACCTTGTGCTGTTCTCTTCATTTCTGATTTATGGTGACATCACTAAAACATAAAATTTCAGAACAAATCAATCTATCAAAATGGAAGTGCATGAAGTAGTATCCAGTTGGGTGATGGATCAAGGTCTGATCAGCCTTGATTGGGTCTACAGGAGAAATGGATGTGATGCTGAAAGAGCTGAAAACCATGATGATCCTGACAATATCCTCTCTGCATGGAAAACATTTTTCAAACTAGTATTATATTTTTAGAATGATAAATGAGGAGGCTAAAATCTGTGTGCAAAAATGGTTTCTGCTATCTCTAATCTGGATCCCTACAAAGCACGTTGAACCTGATGGTATCCCTATAATAATCCTTAAGAAATGTGCTCCTGAATTGGTTCTTGTTCTTTCTAAACTGTATAATAAATGCCTCACTGTTCCTTGTTTTCCTGTTTGTTGGAAATCCTCATTTGTTGTTCCAGCCATTAAGAACTCTGGTGAATTGTCCGACCCTTCCAATTGACTTACCTTCTACCTCTTTTTGCTAAAGTACTAGAGATCCTAATCAATACCAAATTAGTTAAACATCTCCCATCACAGGGCTTTCTTTCAGACAAGAAATATATCTTAGTTCAACTGCTGATGCATTAACGATTATTTCTGAAAGAGTCTATCAAGCTTTAAATATAAAAGGTGAAGCAAAGGCTGTTGCTTTGGATATCTTGAAAGCATTTGACAGGGTATGGCATACTGGGCTTCTTCACAAGTTGAAAGGTTATATTTCTGGATGAATTTTTGAACTGATTCTATCTTTCTTGCCAAATTGTAAAATGAAAGTTGTCCTGAATGGCCACTTTTTTTTTTTTTTTTTAGATCTTTTTGTATTAATGCAGGTGTCTCCAAGGTTCTATACTTTCTCCTATTTTGTACTTAATTTTTAATCATTGACCTTCCTGATGGCATAAACTCTCAACTTTGTATCTATGCTGATGACAATCATTTACTCCTGTCTCGATAGTAAGTTTGATCAGGTCAAATTTGTGGCTGATCTCTAAACTGACATACAGTCTGTTGTTAACTGGGGCAAAGAATGTTTTATTAATTTTAATGTGTCCAAAACAAAACTGCTCTCTATTAATCATCTGAGAGACCCATTTATGTCATCTATCAGCATAGCTGATGCTAACCTCCAGGAGAGCAACTCATTGTGTCTTCTTGAGATAATGTTCTTGGCTGACATAAAGTGGAAAGAGTATATTGAATCCATTGTTAGGTCTGTTGCTAAGAAATTTGGTCCACTGTGTTGTGCTAGACAATTTTTTTCTCCAGAAGTCATCTTACCATTCATAGACATACCACATATGGTCTGATGCTCCTGCTATATATTTAGGGATTCATGATAAAATTCAAAAAGAATCAGCAATACTATTGGTCCTAACCTTGTGTCTTGGCTTCAGTTACTTTATAAATACTTTCAATAAACACTTCACTATGGTACCTAGAATTTATGAATTTAAGCACAGTACTAGATTGGAAACAAGATCTCATCAGTTTACAGTAACTGTAAGTTCTATGCTAACAATTTCTTTTCTTACACTTTTTATTTGTGGTACACTTTTCGGGCTCCATACTTTCCAGCCAACTTTGATCTTCAAAATTTTAAATGCAGTATCAATTGTTATTGACTGTCGTCCTGATTACTCTTTGTTTTTTATTGCTCCTTAATATTGTTTATGTTTTCTAATTATTTTACTCCCAGTAAACCCCTTTGTCATAGTGGCTTTGAATGAGGTGAAAAAAAAAAAAAAAAAAAAAAAAAATACACAATATCAATGTAACTCAAGTTTAAAAATGCTCAATCAAATATAAAGCAATGATATTACAAAAATTTCAGATGAAAATGCTAACAGTTGATCATTTGACTAAGATTTTATGTGTAAAGATAAAAATAAATTATGTAGAACACAAAAACAGTAACAGTGACATTTAACAAACCAGCTAATAATTCAAGTGATACAAGAAAACTAATCTTCAGTAAAAGGAAATTTTTATACTCGATAACAAAGATATAAAGCTCACCCTTCAATGAAACTGAGAAATAATTTCAGATATTGAAAAACTGAAAAAATAGATAATTTTATAAGTACAAAATTATTTTTGTTAAAAGATTTTAAAATCTTCTATAGGAATATGTAACATTATAGTTGAAAATTTCAACTAAATGGTGCCAGACTTTTCATAAGATGCAAGTATTTCAATAATCACAACATATGATTACATTACAGATTTATGAAAGCAGATACTCTTTGTAATGACAGAATATGTGTGTGTGTGTGTATATATGAATGGGAGGTAGAGAGAGAATGTGTGCAGCAACCAGTACAGCTGATATTTAGACAGCATTTCATTTAACAAACCTTGTCCATTAACAGCAGAATATTCAACTGATTGCTGATGCTTGGAATCACTTAAAATGGCTGGTATATGCTGCAGAATCATTCCATGTCTGTTTTTACCAGCTGAAGCTGCAGGTGTGTTGGAGAAGATAGAAATTGCAGGAAAAAGACCATGAATAGGTACAGTCCTGGTGGTTGTCCTTGCAACTGTGCTAGAAACAGTAGGGTTAGTAGTGGTGGCTGTGGTGGTGATCAAAGCTACATAATGCAACAATATAACAATTCAGACTAGCAATAAAAATGAATTGTAGAGACATTTTCAAAATGGTCACAACTTTTATTTAAATTCATTCAGTTTAATTTTAGAAATGAAATAAAGTGCACAAAATATTTTTTTCTCATGTATAATAACTTACTTTAAAAATGTTGAGTATGTTTATCTTGGTGTTCTTTTAAAGTAAGAGAATTTAGGGAGCCCAAAATAGTATAACTGTTTTTTGCTATTATTACAAGCTATAAAAGTAAAATTAATTTATAAAACAAGGATATACTTTTATAAAAAAGGAACAATTTCAAATCCTCATACTATAATAGCAACAATGACATTATACAAAATACTATTTTGAAGGATAAAGACAAAAGGTAGAATACAAATTTTATAAGAATATTTTCAAGAAAACTTCAAATGAAAGGAGCATAATTTATGCATCAAATGTTTGTAATAACTTTTTCATTTCAGAATATATCTCAAATTGAATTTAATAACAATAACAGCATAAGATATTGCTGACCTGATGTCAGTCAAGACCTCCATCTTTCTTTTATTCAGTTTAACCCCACATGCCATTTCCACTTCAGAAATAACCTCATAAACCCTTGCTTTACATTGTCTATCCCACCTGGTAGCTTACTCACTCTTGTAAGAGTCTCTTGCTTATCCCCCACCCTCAGGGTTTACTTTCTTCTTTTTTTCTTACCTATGTTAGGAGTCTCTTGTTCTATCTCTTTGCTATTCATCTCCTAAAATACTTCTGATTGAAAATGCATTATAAATGTAATGTCATATAGGTAATTGTGAAGTAAAAAAAAAAATATGAATGGAATCAATAATTATTAGATCAGACTAGCTTAAACAATGGGAAAAATTATGTTCACAAAATGAAATAGTTGAGGCAGTCAAAAAGACTGTCTATATAAATTTCATTTCAAAAGTTAATGCCTTGCAACTTCTTGCTATGATTTATAGCCCAACAGAGATGAAACTAATTTTTTTTTCAGTAGTACATCAATTAAAAAACTTATATTTAACCATGTAAAAACAAGCAAAAGTGAAATTTGACGGTAGGGAAAAAAAAGTCAAAAGTATACTATTCTGAACTTACCATAAAAAAGTATCTATTGGAGATTAAATTTTTGTTTGTGAAATACATTGGATTGCTGCTTTGACACACATCAGTGAAGTTTTTAATTGAGAATCCTTAGAAGTTTTGGGTTTTTCAGCATCATACCCACTCTCTATACTTTATTAATTTTAGGATAAGGAATTCTTTTCTCTGTAATATCAATATCTTTTCTCATACATGTATCTAATTTTGGAAAATTTTGTGAAATTATGCAATTTTTAACTTATCAAAAAGCAACAGTAATGACTACAAAATTTAGAAATCTGTTTCATATATATTGTAAAGCTTTAAACTCATATCTTTAAACTAAAAAAAACAAACAAACTGAAGAATAAATGCATAAAAATACATTTACTGGAATTAAAATGACTTTCTAGACCGGTGGAATGGTCCTCCTGCATTTCCTCTTCTAATAGTGATTTGCAGTCTGAATTTGTAAGCCTCTGTTATAGCCAGTATTCCTAGAACAATCCATATCCTATCATCCCTTGAAAATGTATTATATCAAAGTCCCATCTAAAGACAAATGTTGACACCACTTGTGCAATATCATCCAACAAAGGCAATCAAATAATCATTTCCGCTTTTGGTTGGAACTAAAATTTTGATTATAACACTGGACAGAAATGCAATATTAAAGACTCAGTCAATGTAAAAGTTAGAGTTATACTACAAGACACTGGCCTTGACACTTATAACTAAAAGTCATTTGAAGTGGTTCTTCTTTATCACAAATGTTAAAATTGTTTGAATACTTAGATTCACCGAGTGCTTTTTCTTCCTTCCTTTGATCATTGAGAGGTGATGAAATTCTATTTAAAAGTTATATCAGTGAAATAATTATTTCCTTCATTACACTAACTTTATCAGTATATATTACAATGAATTTGGCATCTGACTTGCTTCCCCCACTTAGAAGAAAACTACTTCTCAGGGCCAAGTTCATCATCCGCTGAACAGAAGATTAAATATAAATTTTATTAATCACCTGGATAGAGTTCTTTGGCATGGAATGTATAAAAAAAAGGAACAAATACCGACTTAAAAAATGATGATATACTTATTTTCCATAATGCTGTTATGATAATAGCTTAAGCAAAAAAGTATTAAGAAAAGACAATGCATGTTTGCAAAATTTGAAGAACGTTATTCATTTCTTTAAAGAAAATGTAACAATTTCATTTTAGCTGCCATAATAGAACTTAATCACTAGAATTAGTAAGCAAATACACATTAGAAAAAAATAAAAGGAAACTGATTATATTTTGAAAATTACCAATTAATTACATTTCAATTTTTATGGACCCATGTGCCAAAGTTAAGCTTATCCTGATTATGTTTTATTTTATAAAATGTATCCAGTTTCATTTTGTGAAAAGAAAATTTAAATAAATTTTCAAGTTATTCCCTAAATCCCAAGAATTAGATAAAATATTGCCAGCCATGAAAGTAAATGAATGACCATTAAAAGGAAAACTGGACACTTAAAAATTTATTTTATTTTGTTATGGACAACATGAGAGTGAAATTTAAAGAACTAGCAATATATCCATTTTACATATTTATTTTTCTATTTTATAATAGGAATTCTGTTTAATGCCTTTTAAGAAAATGCATAAAAACAGCCAAGGCAAAAGTGATTCCAGTAGTTTCACAGTTTAAACAAAATACAATGAATTTAATACAATTTTAAAATTAAAGAAATATAAGAAAAAGATTTAAACTGTAATATTGATGAAACAAGCTTGATTAAAAATGGAGTTCAGCTCTGATATTCATTTACTCAATCATCAATACAAATTTTGATGCGTTGAACCCAATGATTCACATGCACTTGAAGTTGTATCGGTGTAGAGATATGAAAACAACTGGTTATTAAAGATGAGACATTTCAGGAGGTATAATTTTTAGCCATTATTGAGAAAATAAAAGATCTGCTTTGAAATATCTCAACATGCACAAATCATAGAGAATTTGGTGGAATAAAGATTAATATAATGCTTTAATATGATGCTTTATTGTTAAAGATATTACAGGCATTAATATTTCTGAACAAAAGAATGTAAAATTTTATCCTGAACCATTACTAAGCAGGACACTTTAAAAAGCAGACTGTAAGTTGAATAAAATGCTATTGTTCAGAATTACTTTGAAAATTCAAGTGAAAAAAATGTTATTTTACAGAAAAATGTCATTCTTTTTGTACAAATGCCTGCTTATCAATGTTCTGGCATTTTCAAGTTGGAATGCTGATAGAGAATTTTTAATTTAGTTTTTTTTCGATTTGATATCCATAAGAGACTTTCAAGTCATTCAATACTAAGCTTTAAAAAATAATAAATAGAAGAAAATAGTGAATAATATAAAACAATTTTCCTCTAAGTTATATATAATAGCTGAAAAACTAGTGTGTAATTTTTCTTTCCACTCCATATGTTCATTTTTATTGGAGATAAAATGATTTTAAAAATTTATTTTGATTTGTTAAAGAATTTAAAGTTAAATTTTTAAAGGATTTAAATTAAAGTTGAAAGGTTTTGCAATACAAATTAAAAGATTCCATATTTATGTACTTTTTTTCATTTCATACTTAATTCCTAATTTAAGAATTCAGTGATGACCAGCAATATCAAACTCTGATAATTCTAATATGTAAAAGCTATTTTGAAATAGAACATTCATGACAAATGAATGTTATATTTATATAAACCACTTTTGGTTTCACAATTTGTAAATAAAAAAGAAAAATTCTTTCTTTTCTTATTATAAGAATGCAATGATGCTTGGAGAAAACTTTGGAGCTAAAGGCTTTTAGCTGTATGCTATAAGATACTTAGAAATTCTACAATAGTTTGCGTATGGTTAGAATTCAAACTGACAAATGAAAATAGGGATGTCATTTTAGAAGATAATGATAACAATTCATAAATAGACAAGTTGAACAGAGCCAATTTATCAGTTGTTAATGTAAACTTGTACATCTTATATGATGACTCTTCTGAAGTCAGCCATATATTGCTGAATGTTTGTTTAAATTGATAAATTTAAAAACCATATAGCAGCAGTGAAGAGCTTTTACAATTTTTTTCTATTTTACTAAGTATTTTATAAGTAGTATTCTTTAATGGTAAGTTAAGTGAGAGTAAATAGCTATTTTCTAAAAGTAGAAATAAAATGTTTCTACATTTCCAGATTTCATAGCAGATGAAACAATACACATGAAGCTTTATAAATGTCAAAATAGAATAAGAAGATTAAGAACTAATAATGCACAATAGAAATATTAATATTATTTTGCTATTTTGGATTGAATCCAATGTAAGAAAATTCTAAATGAATCTCAGATTCACCCAATGCACTTACCACTATTTTTAATCTTAAGTAAACTGCATTGTTGTGGTGTAAATTTTAAGACACACCAATCTTAAAATCAACAACTCAGATTTCTAACTTTTACATTATCATACCTAAATTCCAGTTGGTGTCCAAATAATAGCAGCACTAACAAGCTCAAGAGATAGCTTCAGTAAGAGAGAAAGAAAGTGATAAGGAGTGAAAGTTATGTAATAAAGCAGTAAGAAAAGTATAATTCAGTGTTATGTAAACCAGGATTTGAAACAAAGAGAACTATTATAAACACACTCCCACACACTAAACCTTTTAATAAACAGGGACACTTAAACACTTTTAATGAATATTAATACATGAACTCTGCAAAGAAAACTTGAAATGAACCAACAAGAACCAGGTAAGAAAATTGAGATACCAGCAGCCAATAAATCATAAAGAAGACAACAAATCTTTTGAAATTATGTCTGTCTATATTTCTGCCTATTCTTTGCTGTTTACAGAATATTGGTGATACACCTTGGCACTGCATTGTGCTTTTGTTGTATTAGCCATTTTTGTTACATTTAATTGCATCAGAATATGAAGAATTTTGTCAAATTAGTCTGAGTTTTGTATCAAGATCTTGTTTACTACTACTTCTAAGTGCTGTGTCTGTTCATGATGTGGCCGATCACAGCTCTCCACAACCTCCTTGAAGAAATACCTGCAGAGTAAAGACTAATGAATGGAAAACAATCACAATATTTCTCTGTCTGTGTGTAAGGAAACAATTTCTTAACACTGTTGAAAATACATTTGCTTGCCTCAAGGCTCCATATAACTTAGTAATATTTTTAATGAAATTTTAACCCCCTATAAATATAGTTGTCAGAAATTTAGCAACCTTAGAACTTCAAATTTATTCATAAATTTATAAGCATTTACTAAATTATTAAAATATGTAAAATCCTTATTTACCATTTTATAAAGTGCAAATCAATTGACAATTAGCCAATATTTTGCCAACCATTCCAATAAACAATCTAATAAATAAATAGTGTTTATTATTTTTGCTGTAAATTCTCAAGAACAAAGAAAATGTAGAAATTCACTTTCATAAGCTTATGTTTTATTAAAATTTTAATAATTTTTAAAACAAATATTGCTGAGGTGTGAAGGTAGTTAAAATAATAGTGGTGTCAAGGGAAAAACCATCCTTTTGACACACCACTTTTTTTTCATCCACAAAGTACAAAGATTGCCAAAAATTTAATTTTAAATACAATAGTTTTGGTGTGTTGATGAAATCGCAAGAACTGATGCATGTGTAATCATTACTCGACAAGAATGCCACTGGAGGGCATTTCAACTGGAGCTGAAAAACCAGTATAGACATAAATGATATAAAGCAAAGATGGACAAACATATCTTCAATGACACGCACACAATATGTGTGTGTGTGTGTGCTGGTGCACAGATACACATGCTTAGAAATATGCATATCTGAAACATGAAGTCAGGCTTAGCCTCTTAAAGATGTCTAATTTCTGGAAATTTTGAATATAGACTCCTTATGTAGAAGATGGAGAATCTTGAGTATACTTTCTTTTTGTAAAACTGATTTTCTTGTGGACATGGTTAGGTATATTGGAATATTAGAAAGGTGAAGAGATATGGTAGACAAACAGCAACATCTCTAAGTAGTATATAACAGTTACCTGGATTTGTTGTCAGAGAGGACAGCCATAACTGTATGCTTCATCATGGCACTGAGATGCCTGACCAGAAACTACTGCATGGTCCAGATGGTAATGCAACAGCCCCGATATTATACACCTGCTGATGGGATAGCCGCCTTAAGAATTACTCTATGGTTAAGATCACTACCTGGTGGAAAAGTATTTAGCTCCAGTATCTTGATGAAAAAAATCCAAATATGAGAAGAAATTACAGGCAATTAAGGACCATAGATATGAAGCAACCAAAGAAAAAGATGAAAGAATGAATTATGATATTATTGATGCCAAGTATTAAGTAATATTTTGTCAGATTGTTTGGGAGACAGAATGTGGTGAAAAGATATTAATGTAACACCACCTGTAAATGAGGTTTTGATTGATAGAACACTGAATAGCTTTTATAGGTTCTGGATTTTTCTGCTCAATTGTAAGCAAGTCAGTTTGTCTGCTATGGGAAAAGGAAGATGTGGACATGCTGATTGTTAATGGAGGAGGGGGAACTCATAAGTATTGTGAAGTGGGACCAAGCTAAAATATCCTGCATCAACTTCAGGAAACCATACCTTCAAGTGTATGTTCATAAGTTATTATGACCACTTCAAACAGTTATGTTTGAAGGGGAAAGAGATGTTGCCTTACAAGATTTGATCTCAATGTATCCAAATGATCATGAGGTCTAGGATGACTAATGAAGGGTGATGTTAGTGCATATCAATTATTAATGAAAATATTCTGCTTGTTGTAATTGTCACAAAGTATTTATCAAATTTTGGACAACTCACAGTAAAGCATGATTATTAAGTGGTGCTAAGAAATCTGACAGGAGAAAGTCAAATGTTGGAAGTAAGGTTGATTTATGGAAAACTTATAGGTATTTTCCAGTGCACAGGTGGCTCCATGTTGTGACAGAAATCATAGAACATAGATTTACTGCAATCACAAAGTGCTTGAACAATAAGGCAAATAATAATTCTCTTAAAAGTATATAGGACACCATTACCAGACTAAAAGAAAATAGCCCTGCTTGAAAAAACTGTAAATGTGTAAGGGAAAAAGAAATGTGTAGGTGGATGCAATTGTAATTTTATTTGAAACATGTTGTCCCATGTTTAAGAAGTCCAGTAGATAATGCACAGCATATTAATGTGATGGAACTGATGTCATACTGAAAGGGATTAATCTGGCTTATCTTTTAACCAAAGATGTTATA
>OZ010612.1:39507726-39682726 GCA_963932145.1 Acanthosepion lycidas
TATATATATATATAGCTAGCTAATATTAGTGGTAAATATACACATACATATGCAAAATATATACATATATATATATATATATATATATATATATATATAGCTAGCTAATATTAGTGGTAAATATACACATACATATGCAAAATATATAAATATATATACATAGGTGCATACACATACATGTATATTTTTTGAATAAAAAATTCCAAGAGGATAGAATCCAGGTAGAACTCAATGTCCAGGACAGAGTAAGGATATAATAAAAAGGCTTAAACACTAATATTGCATGGTCATAATTTATTCAATAGGAATCGTAAATACGATCCAATTCATCAGACCTACAAATTCAAAAAGAAAACAGAAAAAACAACTCTGGAAATAAAAATAGAATTTAGAGAGAATGTAAGTATGAGAGTGTGGGACGAATATTAGAGCTAAAGAGAGAAGTAACAGACGAGAGAAGGTGGGAGATTAAACCTTAACAGAGAGAAGTTTTTGAGAGGTGAGTTGAAGAGGTTTAAGTGAGGGAAATATGAATGTTGTCGGATGTCTAATACATTAAAGATGTAACCGGAAAGGATACATTTTGTGGTGACATACACACACAATAGACGATCTAATCCTAAAGATCAGAAGAAGCACCTCTAGAGCCTACCATCATGCATAAGGTCTGTCTGGAATACTCTCTGAAAAACATCCCATACCCTTCTCTGTGCTCATTCAATTTGTCTCTCATGGATAAAATTATTGACTTTGTGAAAAGATTATGATGGGAAGCGCATTTCTATCCCAACCCTTCCAAAATACAAGATCACATATACAAAACATACAATCTAAAGACCCAAAAAAAACTCCATCTTCCTGTAAACTCCTGGATCCTTTTGAAAGAGACCTGTTTAATCTAGTTATAAAAATGAAATTCAGTAAGTTGTCCAACCAATTTCAAGAAAAGTTAAACAGGGGCACAAAAACTATTAAAAACTTCAAAGACATTTGGGTTAGAGCTGACAAATCCCCAAACTTTTATAAGTGTAACCCCTCACACTACCATAAAATTCTTGCTAACAAAATAACAGACATGTATAAATTAGATAGATATAACAGTAGGATCTCTGAGATCGATTATAAGACTGCTAATTTCACAAATAATTTAAATATTGTGGATAGAGTGGGGAAGATCCATACCGAAGATGCATATATTTTATTTAAGGATCACAAACCTAACTTTGCTGCTAACATACAGTCTAAGATTAATAAATCCAACTAAAACTGAACTAGGTCTAATCTAAAAAAATATAACAAAAAATGACCATAAATTACTAATTACAACCTGTACTAATCTCTGGAAGGATTCATCAGATACAATGAAATGGTTTGTCAATATGGGTGATAAGGAAAGAGCTACATTTATTAAATTTTATAGCATAGATTTCTATTCCTCTAACTCTAGTGATCTCTTGGTTAATTGTATTAACTTTGCAAAAACTATATGGAGATTAGTGATGAGAGGACTAATATCATCTTAACAGCTAAGAAATCACTGTTAGCTCTTAACAATTCCACCTGGACTAAGTGCCTTAATGATGATTCTGATGTCCCTATGGGGGCATATGATTCAGCCCAGGTTGCTGATTTAGTATGTATTTATATTTTAGATACACTTAGTAGAATTGTAGATCCTAAACAAATAGGTTTATATACAGATGATGGACTCATTTTCATCCCCAATAGTAATGGTCCATTAACAGTGAGGATACAAAAGAAAATCATTAGGGCCTTAAAATTACTAGGGTTTAGGATTGAGATTTTTTTTAACCTTAAAAAAGTTGATTATCTAGACATTACCCTTAACCTCAATAATAAATCATTTAAAACATACCATAAACACAATGAAACCCCCCACTTATATTAATGTTAACTAACCACCCCAATGCCATTATAAGACAGATACTCACCACTGTTGGCACTAGGAGTAGTCAATTATTGTCCAACATAAACATATTTAATAAAAATAAAGAACTGTATGAAAATGCTCTCCATAAAAGTGGTTTTAAAAATAAATTATCTAACCCTTCTATAAGTAACACTGAAATATCTAATGTGAAATGTAGACACAGAAATAGAAAAAAGAAAAATGATATGGTTCAACACCCATATCAGCAAACTGTCAAATATTAATATTGGACAGTATTTTCTAAAGTTAATAAACAAACGTTTTCATAATAACAACCTTCTATGTAAGATCTTCAATGAGTATAATTAAAATATATATATATATATAAATATGTAATGAAAAACAAACCACTTTAAGGTACCATTACGATAATTTATTTCACCTAAATCCTTTTTTAAGGATTCAGGATCATCAGGTAAAACTTCCAACAACGAATTGAGAAAAAAAATGGGATTAGAAATTGGTGGGTAGTGTAATTTTTGTAATTTAATAGAGGGGGTTGAGAGTGGTAGTTAAACAGACAATATAAAGTATAGGGAGGGGTTAATTTTATATCTCTCTTAAGTATGTTTTATATTGGAGTAGGAGGAGTGACAGAAACTTGACCTCTTTAGATGGTTAATAAAACGGAAATGAATTGTAGAAAATGTATACAAGTGAGTCTTATGGTAAAGAGAGAGATAGGGGGGAGGGGGAAAGAGAGATGGAGTTGTTATAATTTTGTTTTAACAAAATTATGTAAAAGATAGTTTACAATGTTTGATAGAAAATTCGATGTCTGAAAAAAAATTTTGTTATTAACTTAAATGTTTAATTTTTTAAGTAAATAGTTTCAGGACTAAATATAACTATTATTGTAATAAACATATTTATCTAGGACATAAAGAAATATTTAAAATTTTAATAGTTTATTCACCCGACTAATTGTATTTCCACAATATAAAAAAAACAAAAAAAAAAAAACAATAACATCTATTTTGATATTTAAAATTAATTTATGAATGTAATTTATTTATTATATTGGTAAACTAAATTAAAGATTAGGTTTCATTATTTAATAGAATTTGAGGGTAATATTAATTTTCATTTATTCATATATGTCTCACAAATGTATTCATGTGAATCCCTACATACATATGATCATTAACAAGTCAAAAAAAAAAAAAAAAAAAAAAAAAAAAAAACGCATAGAAACACTTGAGATAATTTACACAAAAATTCATTTATCCTCGTACATAAACTACATTTTACAATCTTTATCTATATTTCAAAATATATATAGATTTCACAGTTAAAATTTAATTTTATCAATGTGATTTCGGAAGTGTTTCATTTTAAAGGAATTTAGCTAATATTATTACTATTATTAATAGTCAAAGAATGGTATATTTAAATTTAAATTATAAATTTAGAAATGAAACTCCCTTCAGAAGAAAACAAAATTTAAACTATAGAATATTACAAAAGAAGGACATTACAAATTAAGAAAATAAATTTAAAATGTCATTAGAAAGACCCAATATTTCATTTAAAATCAATTCATGCACGTACACACATATATACACACACACACACATATATATACATACACACACACACACACACACATATATATATACATACACACACACACATATATACATCCACGTATACATACATATACAATTCATATATCCATATACAAATCTATATATCAAAAAATTAATCTAACCATTTAATCATCCGTATATATATATACATATATATATAGAGACATACTCATATACACATACACACCCTTAAATAGATATACATTCATATATAAGCACAAAACCCTCCATACAAAAAAAATATAAAAAGAATATATATATATATATATGTGTGTGTACACTTACCAAATATAAATTCTAAGGTAATTACACCTATATACATATATAGATTACAAGTAGTTAAATCCATAAAAACACACATGTTTAAGTACATGTACACACACATATAATATACATATACATACAAAACAAACATAAAAACATTTATACATATACATCCACACCCATGCAGCATACACGTTAAAAAAAAAAAAAATATTCAGTATTCAAACATGCTTCATATTAGTATATTTATACTCACACACGTGTATATCTATTTATACATATATATCCATACTACCATACATATGTGTCCACAATATAAATACATAGTTACCCTTATCTATAATGTTCATATATATATATATCTAAATAAGTTCACATATAAAAAAAAAAAAAATTTTAAGTTCCACAACACATTTATCAAAGAGCACAGTGTCAGTAATTTCATATATTCATTTAAAACAATTTATATTTTCTATTTATATATCTACACATACTTTGTTAAAATGAGGTGATTTTTATGCCTACATTTACAAATCAACTCATTATGTCTGTTCAATAGCATGTCCGGATCCTTATGTTTTATAATTAGTATTTTTTTCATAATGCACAAATTGCATCGGTCTCTGAAATTAATCGGAGTTTTGGCTCTTGAGACGATTTTCCATTCTATTTGTGGGGTTAATTTGTTTTCCAATAACTCCCAATAGTGCTTTGAAAGTGCAGTTTGGTGTTTTTTTGATTCATTATAAAAGGATTGGTGATGGTTGTAAAATCGTTGTTTCCAACTTCCCGCTGAAATACCTATGTAGATCTTATGTTCAATATTTTCTTTGGGGAAAATCGTAGCTTCGTATACTATGTTTTTGGACAAACATACTCCTTCTACTGGACAGACAGATCCTTCCCTGCAGTTACAGGTAGATTTGGTCTTTGGGCTTGTATTAGGATCTTTTTGAAGTTGATTATAAAATTCATTTAAAATTTTACTATTATGGGAGCTAATAATTTTTTCCATGTTGTTCATGCAGGAATAACTAATTTTTAAATTCATTCTATTGAACAACTTTTTTAATAGCTTATCTTTTTAAAAATGTTTATCTATTAGTTTAAGAAAATATTTTCCTATATTAATGTTCGACAGCTTACAGAAGGGTGGGTTGAACCATATAATTATCCTATTTCTATTTCTAGATTTAGAAGACGTGTCGCTAGTAGATTTATCTATATAAGTGAGTGTTTGTTTGAATTTGCTTTTTAATAGGGCTTGATTGTATGTTGATTTATTTTGATCAAAGATGCTTTTACTAGAGGATAGTTTATTTATTCTAGTATTTACAGTGTTAGGGATCTGTTTCATAATTGCTGTAGGGTGGTTTGAGTCGATATTTATGTATATGGGCGATTGGTTCTCCTTTTGGAAAGGTTTATAAGGTTTTCAAGATCAAATGTTACGTCTAGAAAATTTACTATTTTCAGGTTAGATGATATTTCTATTTTAAAACCTATATATTTGAAAGCCTTAATTATTTTCTTCTGGAGTTGGGATGTAAGAGGTCCATTAGAGTTAGGTATAATAATGAGACCATCATCCCTGTAAAGCCCTACATTTTGGGGGTTAAGAAATCTGCTCAGAATATCTAAAATATACATCCCTATTAGGTCCGCTATTTGAGCAGAATCAAACGCTCCCATTGGGACATCGAAATTGTCACTGTTATTTTTAAACCAAGTAGTGTCGTTAAGTTTAAGTACAGATTTTCTGGAATCCATTATGATTTTAATTTCCTCGTCAGTGATTTCAGTATAGTTTCTAGCAAAATTTAGGCTATTTTCTAATAAATCTTTAGAAATGGAGGGGTAAAAATCGATAATGTCTAATTGGATAAAGGTGGCTTTATTTTTAGATTTTAGATTTTTGAACCACTTAATGGTGTCAGATGAATCTTTCCAAAGGTTTAAGGGATAATTTTCTAATATAGATACGTTTATTCTTTTAAGAATGTTTCTAGAAATTAGTCCTAATTCTGATTTGGAGGGATTTATTAATCTGGACTGTATATTATTTTGAAAGTTAGGTTTATGGTCTTTAAAAAGTAGGTAGGCATCTTTTAAGTGAGTAGTGCCCATTCTATCAGCAATATTGTGTTTAAATGCAAATTTAGCGGTTTCTCTGTGTATGGAGGCTTATTATTTATATATATATATATATATGTAAAATGTTTTTTTAAAAGTGGCCTACAAGTCAAACTCCTCACAGTATTTGTAAAAATTGTGAATGCATTAAGCATTTTGATGTATTTATTGTGTGCCTATGGAAATAGAATCCTGGAAAGGTGTCATATGAGCATCAAAAGAATTACTGTAAAGAATGTGTTCTATAAATGTGAGGCAGTGGACTGGTACAATAAGGATGATGTCTTACATTCAGCAAAGGTTTAAGTGAAAAGCATTGATGTGCCTATATTAGGACATGAAGTGAGGCATGAGTCTAAATATTTTTTAAAAAGTAGTTGGTTAAACATACGCCAAAATCAGTGCACATTTGAGTTTAGATTAGAGTGTGTCACTTGGATTATCAGGTCTGCAATTCTGTGTCAAGAGAATTGAAGTTTTGTCAAACATGTCATATGAGAAACTGATCCTGCTGGACTTGATGACATTTTGTGAAGCTCTACTTGTGAGTGATGAGTTGAGTATGTTCTTGATAGAGTGGAACAGGCATTCCATATTAATAGATAATTGCAGATAAGCGAGTTGCTGTAGACATTTTAGAATATCCACTAGCTGGGGTATTTCTACTATAAAATGATTTTGAAACTGGTTATGAAACTTAAATGTGTCCTAGCAGTAGCAGATAACACTAAAACAGAAGGAATTAGTAAATGTAGTAATGAGGATAAGATTAGCTCATTTTCTGTGAAAAATGCCAACCAACTTGGGTATAGGTATAAGACAATTGTGACAACTAGGGATGAGCAATGTTCTAATCATAGAGGTACAGCCTGAATTAATTGGATTACAAGTAGTTAGGGTAAGTTTCAAAAGAATCACTTTTATACATCAGCACAGAATTGCTTAAGGAAAAATTGTGTCAAGGTCCCAGATGAGGTAGGTTAATACATAATGGCCAGCAACTGCAATAACTCTCAGAAAGTTTCAGATGTTTTTAACTAGAGCTTGAAATTTTATAGGTATTTGACTGACTTTCTGAAATCTGAAGTGGTTATCTGTGATGACCAAATTGTAGAGGGCAAAGTCTGAGAGGTTCTGAAGCAGATCAACAATAATGAGTCACTAAGGTTAGAGAGTTCACTCTACAATTATATGTGGAAATGTTGTTTGTTCCTTTGCTGACTGATTCTAGAAAAGATTCTGTAGTGATTCTTTCAGGAAAAGAGAGTGGGATATTAGAAAAATAATACAAAGTCTCAATTTTTACCTCTCCTGTGATCATCCCATTTGTAAAGACACTAAACTACATCTTGGAGACTATATAATTACACCTGCATATATATATAATCTTCAGTAACCTCCATAAACCTATTTTATATACAATACCTTCAGACTTTCATTGCTGAACGGATGTAATGACAAATGTCACTGATGTTTTAGCTGTTTCTCATAGGAACATTTTCACCATAAAAAAAAAAAAAAAAAAAAAAAAAAAAAAAAATCTAGTAAAAACTACTGAACTCCATTATAAGTGTACATTCTATTTGATACGTAGATTTTATGTATTTAAGCATTCTACTAGATTGGTCTTGCTTATGGAACTCTCTTCCAGCTTCTTGCTTTCCAGTCAACTTTGATCTCCAAATATTTAAATTCATTGTCATTTGTTATATTCTTAATTCCTGTTCTTTTATTGTTTTTTCTCCTTAATATTTTTCTTTTCCTCATATTCTTTCACACTCTGTAAACCTCTGTATCTTAGAGGTTTTATTGCCTTGCCTGGGGTGAAATGACAAAAAAAAAATATTTGCAGTCACTTGAACATGTTTCTATTGAAATTTTGCATTCTTTCAAATCTGTCTTATTGAATTCTTATTTCATTTAAAAATCAAAATTCTTGAAGCTTTTATTATACTTTTCATTTCAAGTTAATAGATTATATTTAATATTTTCAAATAAGCAAAATACTTTGCTCTAATTCAAATTGACTGGAAGGAGAATTTTTTTTTGACAAAAAAATCCGATTTTTAGCCCATATTTATTGCAATGTAATTCTCTTTATTAAAAAAATGTTCCAAAAATAAAATATACTTTTCTGAAATTTTATTTGAGGATTTAAAATGTAATTAGCTGATTTAAAATATAATAATTCTCAAATCGAAACTAATATTATTAATTCTAAATTTAAAATATTGCAGAATTGCATTTTTTAATATGTCAGTAGCTGTTTATTTAAAGTGTTGATGTGTTGACAGTTTGATGGAAGATTGATGCTTATCTAATGTTGTTCTATTTATCCATAAAGAAATAATTGAATATAATGTGAGTACCTTTTAAATATAATTTTTAAGTACTCAGTAATCTCAAAAATTTAGGAAAATATTCTCTGTAGATTAATGTTTTATTGAATTTAGATATTTTGACTTTAAATTTACTGTAGTTATCACTCATATTTGCTGATAATGTCTTGTATGAACATCCATATCTACAAAAATCAGCATGTTTATACACATACAAAAGAAAAAAAAAAAAAAAAATCAAAATTCTTTTAAAATTCTTGGTGCATCTTAAGCGTTTCCATTTATGATTAGTAAATATAGTTTTTTCATTTAACAATATAATCTAAAAAGTGGAAATTAATACAGAATTTTAAAACACAAGAAAAACTTTATAAATTATTATAATTAAAAAAATTAAAACAATTCTTGTAAAAAATCATTATACATCAAAAAATTTTTTTTCTTAAGACAATAGTGCTGTTAATATATCTTATTTGTAAAAGCAGTTAAAAGCTTTTCTAATTTAATGCCATTTATTATTTTAAGATTCAGAGCAAATTTTCATTGAATGAGTAACTGTGTGAAAAAAAAAATAATAATAGATTTAAAATCTTAATTTAATTCATTTACATTATTTATATTATTCAGACTGTTATCCTCTTCTTCATTGCCATATACACAACCTTTCGGCCATTGTACATGCTGGCCTTTTTCAGGAGGTTGGAATTTATTTCACCCACCAGGTAGATTGTTCTCACTCCACATGCCATGCCTCTTCTGAATGTCTCAGTTATTTCCCTTTAACTCATCTCTCCAAGCATTTTTGGTTCACCACTACTGTAGCCTTGTATTGAACTCACAACTCTTTGGGTCTAGTCACTGGATCTAACCAATGCCTTTATCCACTGGGCCATGTGTCCTTATGGCCGAAACATTGTGAATATGGCAGTCAAAATAATGTAACTAATGTAAATAATCATAATACCTTATCTCAGAGATATAGACAGATAATCTAATTCAGTTTTTAAAAGTTATGTTTTAAAAATGATTCTTAATAAATTACTTTTATTTCTTTTTACAAAGTTGAAGAAAAAATTTCATAGTTTTCATGTCATCAAGTTGTCCTGCTGATTAGGTGGTGGGTTTTAATGGGGATGAGTTGGCTGGTGGTGAGTTGACAGTATTGAGTTGGCAGTGATGTGTTGTTATCCTGCATCCCTCCACTAAAATTGTCTTGAATGCTCCCAGTGCAAGTTTTAGTCCTTGATGATGGACAGTTTTAAGTGTTTTTAGGTAAGATTTCCTGGCTGATCTACAAATGAAATAACTGTAGAATGCATTAACAGCTTACCAATGAAATAACCATAGTCTAACTTTGAGTACGTTAATGGCTTAGCAATGTTATTTTGTCTGCTGTCCAGTCATTATAGGCCACTACTCTCAGTAGCAGGATTGTCTTGTTAGATTTGATTCTCAGTGTCTTCATGTATGGTATAAATGTTACCTAAGAATTTATGCTGTTGTATCAGAGGTATTTCGGGACTATCGATTTTCAACATGGGGTCATTGTGCCTTTTCTGGAGCTGACAGAAGTGAATACACTTTGCTTTGGTTTTTGAGAACTTAAAACCTTTTCTATGGTCCACATATTTATTTTGATAATGCATTGCTGCAGCTGACATTCATCTGTGTATGTTTTTAGATCTATAGCAGATCAAGAAATCAACGTATAGTGAGTGGTTGATTCTAGGGTTCTAGATTTTACAATGTCATGATAGGATGTTTCCTTGTGGGACTCCCATATCTTGTTCTTTAAGATCAGATAATATGTTTCCAATCTGCGTTTTGAAGGTTCTGTTGGTTAGAAAGTTGTTTATAAAAATTGGCAGTCTGCTTTTAACACAAGTTCCTTTAGGTCTCTTATAATTTCATGCTTTATTGTATACCTTTTCCAGATCAAAAAATATTGATAGAAGATGTTCCTTCTTAATGAATGCTTTCCATATGTAGGTTTCTAGTCAGACTAGGTGATCTATTGTACAATTTCCTTTTCTGAATCTAGTTGGGAGGTTTAATAGGTTTTTGGCCTCTTAATACAATGTTAGTCTGGTATTGACCATCTTCTCAAAGGTTTTACATATGCAACTAGTGAGAGCTGTAGGTCAACATTTTATTGGGTTTGATGAATCATTTTGATTTTTTTTTCCAAGAGGTGGGAACATATCCTGTGATTTCTATGTCGCTGTATGTTTGTAGTAGCTACTGAAATGATATTTCAGGAATATTTTAGCAATTAGTAGTGAGTCTCACCTGGTCCTGTGAATGTATCATGGGCTTTGCTTTGAAAGTTTTGTACTTTGGTGATTGAGAAATGTTGGTTGAGTTCTGGGATTAAAATTTTCTTCTCTTTCTTTGATTTTTTGGAATTTCAATTAAGTTTTTGTATGATGAGTTTTGTGCAAAGATATTGACTACATCTTTCTCATTTGTAAATTTTATATTGTTTTGGTTGATGTATTTTAATATGGTGCTGTTATTCTTCCTGGATATTTTCGTAATCATTTCCCATATTGTTTACGTTTTAAAGATGAGCTTGCCCGCATACATTTTCATCATTCTTTTTTGGATTCCTTTATTGTTTTTCAGGTTTTTGCCTTTGGTAATTTGTAAGTGATTAATTTAGAGGTTGAGGGTTGTTTTTTGAATTATTAGAGAGTTGGTCTTCTCAGCTGGATAGCTTTCTTGCAACAAGGTTTGCTATGAATTTTCTTAGTTGAAACCTTTGGTATACATTCTGTTGCTTTTAGTATCAGTGTTTTTGTGAAGTAGTTAACTTGATCCCTAGTGTTGTAGTTTTGTGGTAATCTGTTCTTGCATTCTTCACTGAATTTTTCCAAGTCTACTATTTTTGTGATTTCAGCACCAGTAGGAGCTGATTGTTTGCATTTTTGTGGGGGTGAATTCAATGGTGATTTTGATATTTGTTTTGGTTGGGTTGGGAAGGGGTGCATACCTTAGGTTGTGGTGGCTGGCTATAATTTGATTTTTGTGATAGAACAGGTTCTAATTTAGAAGGGGAAGTTTGAATCTCTCTGAAAACAGGATATTTGGTCCAGTTTTAGTTCTGAGAGTTTATTCACGAGTTGTGTGCATGTGTGGTGATCAATGATTTTTGGATGATATCTTCATATGTTGGTTTATTGGTACCGGATTCAACCATTTTTCTAGCTTCAGGGAAGGTCAGATTTTTATTCTCATGACTTCTTTTTCTCACTTTCATACTTCACCTATTCCTGGAGTTGGCAGAGTGACTTCTACCACAGTTTGCACTTTTTAAATTATAATCACAGTTGATTTCCAAGTGTTCTGAGTTATACTCTCTGCACTTTTTGTATAGTATTTTTTAGTGTATTTGTCTTCATGATTTGTACCATCTCAGAGGATTAGGGCTGTATATTTCTACTTATAGTATATCATATTTTCGGTGTTGGAAGAGTGGCGGGAGTATTGAAGGTGAAGATGTATGTGTTGGTGTAGATTGTTTTGCCATTTTTCTTGGAGATTCTGGTCATGTTGGTAATGCCTTCTTTACTGTGGTTGGTTTTTAATTCATCTAAGGTGCAAAAGAAGAGTTCTGAACTTCTCATTATCCCTTTAGAAACATTCAGTTAATTGTGGTTGTAGGTTTTATTATATGATTGTAGAAAGATTTTAAGGAGTAATTTTGATAAGTTTACTTAGTGACTTCTACAGGTACAGTATTAATTTTTAGATTCTTTACAGATTTTGGTGCTGTTACACAGGAGATAACTTTTTTTAATGATAAATAAAAACATTTTGGTGATAGGGGCATCATCAGTTGACTTCAGCATTATGAATATGGGGATTTTCATTATCTGAGTCTGCTTCAGGATATGGATGCTTAGAACATTTTAGAGGTGACATAAGTTTTGTGAATTTCATTATTTGTGCTCTTCATCCACCATGGAGTCCAACAATAGGAACAATGTGGAACCCATTTGCCTTGATATGACCAAGGCTATAGTATACTCTGTCCAAAAGAAACTGAGCACCAGTGTGATCATCAGTCTATCTAAGCATAAGAATGCTACTTCTGGAAAACAGAACTGTCACTATTCCAGTAATGTGTTGGAAGAATGACATACTGTTGTACCAAGAAATATGTGTTTATGCACATATTTTTTTTAAATGCAGCACTAACAATCACTAACAGCACTAGCATTATGCAGGCCAATTCATTTTTTCTCTGCTGCACTATGCAGTTAATTCTTTAAGAGATGTTACAATTAAAACATTTTTTACAATTAAAACATTTTGATAGTTATTTACTGTATGTGCATGTGCTTGTGTAATATAATATTTGCTAAATTTTCAAAATATATTAAAAAAAATATAAATGGATTTTTAAAATTACCACACTAACAAATTTTGTTTAATATGTCTTTATTCCAAAGGTATCATCCAAAAGCTACTGAGTTGCCTTACAGTATTTACCTCAAGAGGAGCCATAATTAAATAGTTCTAAATGGCAAAGTACTGTTTGTGTGAGAAATATTGTGATAAAACTTAAAAATATGATGTCGGAATAATATTATAATTTTAAGATATTTTAATAAATACTTAAAAACCTATGTAAAAAACAAAGATTATTCACATATATCAAAAAAAAAAAAAAAAAAAAAAAAAAAAAAGATCAGATACAGCTGAAAAGGTAAAAGTGCCAAATGAAGCAACTATGATTTTTGTCTCAGTTATTTATATTCATATTTGATAATCTTATTTTCAGTATTAACATACTTACGAAATTGGCAAATAGAATTATAGTGGTAAAGGGCAAGATTACAGGTGTAATCATGCCAGCGCCAACCTTCAGATCTTCTCATCTGTGCACAGTCTTCAAAAGAGATTGTAAAAGGCCAAGTTTTTGGTTGGCCTTTAGCCCAGTAACTCCAAGTAACTTCTTCACCTGTAACAAAACAAAATATGAAAAATATGAAACATGAAAGTAAACATGAAAATAAAAAAAAAATGAAATGAAATCATAGAAGTTATGTATTTTGTATTTTAATTTGAAAGGTAAAAGTGACAAATATTTTCAGTTTTGTTTTATTCCTAATAGCATTTTAGCTACAAATTACATATGTACAAATTCAATCCTATTGCAAAAGGTTGTGCCTGATTAGAAAATTAAAAACAAAATTTTACATATTCACAAAAAAAAAAAAGAACATTTATTAGTCAAGTGCATAGTTTCCATTGTTTTTAACAGCCATCTCATTGTTCTACAAGCTTGTTGACGCCATTTTCTTAGAAACTTTGTGGATTTTGTTGGAAGAAGGTTTTGAGGTAGTTTTCAACAGTGTACAGAGTCAAATTTTTTAAAATTGTTCTGTACAGCTCAGAACAATAAAAATCTGGAAGAGCCAAGTCAGTAGAATACAGTGGGTGGTTTTCCCAATTTCAACTCTTCTACAAGGTCTGTTCTGCAACATACAGTCTTGCAGTATTGTGGTAGAAAATGACACCTTTTCAATTTGCCAAAATGCATTGAGATTAGTGAGTTGGTTGCAATACATTTTTGCAGCTATTTTTTCACCAGCTGGAAGAAGCTCAAAGTGAAATATCTCTCTGCAGTCCCACCAAATGGACAGCAACATCTTCATTACACACCTGCTTTAGCCAAGGGTTCTGCACATTTACAACATGTTTCCAGTTCCATTTATGTTGAATGTTATCATAAATGATCCATTTTTTATCATCTGTGACAATTCTGTCCAAGAACGAAGCTCCTTTTAATGGTGTAACAGCAAAGAAAATACCCACAAAACATGACTATTTTCTGTTCAGTCAGAGAATGTGGCACCTGTGTGTCAAATTTGGAAACAAACCCAAGTCTCTTCAAATGGTGAAAGGCAGTTGAGATATTGATTCTCAAGTTCTCAGCATTCTTTTTCATCAAAATCTTTGGCTTATTCTCCATGATAAAGTTCATTCAGCAACATTGGAAGGTCTCCTGAAGCATAGTTGATTGTTTATCTTAAAATCACCCTGGTGAAATCTGCCATATTTTGACCATCTGAAGAGCTGGGGAACAACTCAAAGAAATTTTCTGAATGTTTTGTCAAAATTCTGCAGCTTACTCCTTTCCAAAATTTATAGAGCATAATATAGCAAAAGTGCAAGTTTTTATCCTCTATCTTTAAGGTATCCATTTGTGAACAAAACATCAACATTCAAAAAACTGAACAAAGCCAAGTTTCAATCAAGAACACACCAGAAATTGGCACCAAAACAAACAAATAGTATTAAATTGCAGTCATTTTATATTAACAATAAAAATCAGACACAAACCTTTGCAATGATCTGATACATTTAAAAAATATTAAAAATATATAAGGTGCCCAATACATCTAATCAAAACTGTTTATACTGATAATCTCTTGAGTTGTGAACTATAATGCCAAATTTAATTATTAATTTAGCTATGTGGCTTAATTTGAATGACACTTGCCTTTGTTGTTAAATTGCCTAGGCACTTTCATTGAATGTGACTCCCTAAGATAATGGGCACATGTTCAAATCTTAATGGATGCTTATTCTTTATTTCTGACCCTGCTGTTTAACAATCAGAGAATGGTGGTCTGGAAGTTGCAATATAAAGTAAGAGAAATTAAGATGAATACGTGTCAAAAAATAAATAATAATTAGGAATTTAGTGGTTGAAACAAAGTTTTTCAAATATAAAGGATTAAATCTCTTACAATTTCTAACAGTCTGGATGTACCTGCATAAAATACATCTTATAATAGATGAAAATGATTATAGTTATGAAAAATAAATCTATCAATCTACATTAAGCAGCATATCCAGAATTGCATTAAAGCAAAAAGTTAACTGCTTAATATAGATGTTCTAAGTGATCATGTTGTAGGCACTTGGAAGTCATTTGGAACTTTCTATAGAATTTTCCAGAAAAACTGACTGGCCAAATTAAGCCAATTTTTACCTAAAACATTTTTTGTTTCAAGTGAAGATTACATTGCTTTTAAGAGGCATTTCGGTTGTTTAATGCATGTATTTGTACTTTTTGTTGCTTACTTAGCTTTGTGTAATAGATGTATCTACTTTTGAGCTTAATCAGTGAAAATGTATGATTATTGAGTGTAATGCAAATCATTTATTTCTTTATATGTTTGTTTACTTTCTAAATATAGATGTATATAATTAAAAAAAAAAACTGTTTAACATATTTGTTTAGTTCCATTACTGTGTAATAGTATATGTAGAGGGTATGATAGGTAAATTGTTACCATTTTATAGTTTTAATTTCATGCATACATGTTTGTTTCTGTCAGCTGCACAGTATAGTAGGGTCAGTTGGGTACAGTCTTTGAGAAGAGCACCATGACGCAATTCACTCTGCCAGCAATTTGGAAACTGCATACTGTACTGCTTAGCATTCCCACTGGAAGCTCTATTATGATCATTTCAACGTGTTTGGGTCAATCTGAGGACAGTGAATGAAAACCAAATATCCAATCAACATTATGGTTTTTGGCATGATCACTAGTGATGACGATGTTATGCCTCCTTTCCACAGGGCCTTGGACTCAACACAGAGGCCTACATCAAGTACCTTGAGGTGATAGTGTTGCCCTGGGTCAAGAGGGTGGTTACTGGAAGACCCTATGTCTGGCAACAGGATTCTGCACCATACCACACAAGAAAGGGAACCTAGACATGACTGCCAGACAATTTCTGTGACCACATCACTCCTTATATCTGGCCACCTAACTCCCCAGATTGGAACCCTCTTGATTATTATGTCTGGGGTACATCAACAAAACCCCTTGTAATACCAAAGATGAACTGAAGGCAAGGATTATGGCAGCATTCACCAACTTAAACAATGAGACCATTCAGAAGAGTTGCAGGAAATTTTGAAATCATCTGGAGATCATGGTTGAAGCCAAGGGTGATTATATTGAATAAATTTACTGTCTATATCTCCAAGATGAAGTATTATCATTATTTATATTTTTCAGACCGTTATCATCCATTGTCGTTTCAGCTCCGTCCTTCTTCAGATGATTGGAATTTTGAATTGAACCCTTCATTTTGTTCACCAGGGTACATAGTTCTAGTTCCATGTCTCTTCTGGATGTCTCAGTTATTTTCCTTTAACTCAATTCTCCAAGTATTTTTGGTTGACTGCTATAGCCTGGTATTGACCTCATAATTCTTTGGTTCTAGTCACTGGATCTAACCAACATCTTTATCCACAGGGCCATGTGTTCTTTAATAAATGATACACAAACACAAGCTTACATGCTTCTTAAACTTAAAAATAAAAACACAAATGAAAAATGAAAAACTTAAATTTAGATATTTGTATTATTTATCTTTAAATGTGAAAAACCTAAAGATCTAGCTCTAAGAAAAAAAATTGCAAGAAAATTATATTTTTTTTTATCAAAAACTGGAATGAATAATTAACAAACAAAATGTATGTATTATGTTTTCTGCTTTTCATAAACTAAATTGGAAAATATAAAGGAGAATTTTAATAACTGATAACAAACATGAAAAATTTAGTGATAATATGAAGAAAAATTTTTGATGAAAATTTAAAAAAATATTTATGATTGTGAATAGTTGTAATGCACTAATATTCTTTACATAGAAAATGAATGCACAAACACAGTTTTATTCCTAAAGTATGATAAAAGGTAATCTGAGCATGAAAATCAATCTCTCTCTCTCTATATATATATATAGATATAAATAAATAAATAAATAAAAGAATGAATTGTTTGTTTGTTTGTACAACAACAAAGTGCATATCTTTAATAATAGCTCCTTTATTCACACCTTTCAAATTCAGGCAAGCTGAAGAAAAAGACGGAAAGAAATTCCCTTGTCTTAGTTAAAAGCAAACTGAGTTCAAAGAGATTAACCAGTGAGTTGAAACAAAAGAAACAAATTTGCAACCCAATGTGAAATGTTCTTTGGACCAATGAAATACATATATAAAATAAAGATTATGTCTGTATGTATGTTTGTGCAACATGTCTTTTTATAAAGAAAAATTGTCGAGAACAGTAAATTATATTAATAAATTAAAAAATGATAAATAAAACAAATTAATGATAATTAAGGATAAAGCATAATAAAAAGAAAAAAAAACAAAATTAATAAAAACAAACAACCTAAAATCGAATGGCCAGTTACTGAAAATCAGCTCTGAATTGTAAAATAAAACCCAATTACCCTAAGACATTACTGAATTAGAAAAGCTTTTAATTTTTGATTAATCATTTTTTGCCCAGTTATACATTTTTATGACTAAAATACAGTTAAAGATTATTAAAATAATTTTTTGCTGATTTTAAATCCCTTATAAATGATGTATAAAAAATATATATTTATTTACCTTCAAAACTATATTTAAACAGCCCTGAACCCTTATCACTTTTGAAAGAAAACATCCAATAAAACTAAAGACAGAAAACGTGTTGACTCTTTTTATATATTATCGGTGGGACTTCTGCTGCTGCATCACTGACTACAGATCTATATTGGGTTCATATTTAACCATGAGAGATATGCATGCACTACTAGTTTCATCTGTCAACTTAAAGTTCATCACTGAGAACAAAGATTCACAGGCATATGTAGATGAAAACATGGATAGTAAAGAAAAGATTTCTGGAATGGTATTCCAAGTCCTTAATACTTAATTTTCCACATTTCTCTCTCATACTCCCATCTCTAATTGCTCCTTTTCAATATTTTCCAAGTCAACTCTAAGGCAACAAATTTATGCTTCCAAATTGAGTTACTCTGAAATTAAATTTCAAAAACATTCATGACTATCCATGAAAACATTTTCAAGTTTAGTTCATCCAGTTTGATACTGTTTGGAAACTTAATGAATTTTACTGTCTCTTCCAGTTCCCTGAATTTATCAAAAAAATTGCTCAACAGTTGATTTGATGATGTTTACAAACAGCTTTTGAAGACTAGCATGTTCTGGTATCTTTTGGGAGATCATTGATGTACCTCTTTAGGTTTGGGAAGTATCTAAATCTCTCATAATCTACATCCCTTTAAAAACTTCTAGTTTCATTTGAAAAGCATTTATGTAATCAAACATCAAGTGTCTTAATAGATGCCTGTAATTTAATATCATTTAAATGTTCACAAAAATCTGCAAAAAACATCAGTTTACAAACCCACATAATGTCAGATAATTCTTGATAAGACACTTGTTGGTCATTCAAGAAGAGCTTTATCTCATCTAAGCATTCAACATATCATTTCAGAACCAAACCTTGGCTAAGCCAACGGACATTGTTGTATATTTTCAGTTCTTTATATACAGATTCTACCTCATTCAGAAAAATTTGAAATTGCCTTCACTTAAAGCCAAGCAGACAACCTTCATAACTTTTTGCGTCACTTCCTGAAGTTCCTTTAGGTCAGCTTTTGCACACAAAGCTTCCTCATGTGTGATGCAATGCAAATCTATCAGTGGATGAACAACATCTTTTGCAAACAGATTTACAAATCCTGCCTTCTCCCCATCTGGAGGCACCATCTGTTAGTGGCAGATACTACTTCTAAAATGTGAATTTGTTGAGTAGATAATTAGTTCAAAACTGCTTTACATATTTCAGCCCTGGTAGTACACTAGTGTTACACATACGTCATCATGCCTGCAAAATCTTCACATATTTCATCATCTCTGCAAAATCGAGAAAATATAGCTACCCTAGCTGATTATGTAATGTCTGTACTTTCATCAACACAAATAGAAAAAAGAAACTTACATGAAGACAAAGCTTTTATCAATTGTTCAGCTGTATTCCTTTCCAACTTAAGTATCCTATCCTTAAATGTTTTTCTATTCATATACAAATCTTTAATGTGCGGAATTATCTTTTCCTTTTCTGAAAAATTGTCAAAAAGGAAAGGTGCACATTCTAGTCAAGTTTTTTAATATACTCCCCATCACTCAGAGGCTTTCCAGGATGTGCAATAACTTTTGAAATCTCAAAACTAGCAGCAACTAAGTTGGAAGTTGGCCTACCTGAAATAAGTTCATAATAATATCCGTCTTCCTCAGTTCAAGAGAAATTAATTCTCTTTGTCCCTCCTCCATTTTATCGCTTAAGTTCTTCTGAACACTTTCAAAATGTCTCTTTACAGAAGAAGTCCTACAAATGATTGTTTTGAAACAGAAAATGCATAAGGCTTTATTATCTTAATCATGCCAAATGTTTCAGTCCAGTATTATTATATTCTCTAATATCCTCTTCATTTGAATGACATCGTTCCTTAGCTGATGATTGTGACATTCTGCACAATCTGTAAAGGGCAGAAAATAAAAATACATGAGATAATGATATACATGAAAGAGGAGAAAGAATAAAAGTCAATCAAAAAGGGAATCTAATGAATCAGTTTCATGTGCCAGAAACAAGTCATCAGTGTGCCATATTTGACACATGTGCCAAGGGTTGCTCACTTGGTCTAGGTGATGTACAGTAACCAATGTTGTGAAAAATGATACTCTTGGAATAAGTTGTACATTATATTGACTGATGGGTCAGTATTAGCACTGAATTGAGATGTGATTTGATGCAATGTTCTACTTCATTAGGTTGTTATCATTCTTGTCAGTAGCTAGCAGTTCTGTTCTGACATCATCTGTGGGTGTCTATAGTTTTTATGTGACACTGATGTCTGTACAGAATTCACATATCCCTGGTATTTCCTTGCTAATATTGCCTGGGAAAAAAATATTTTTCTGGCTTCAACAATTATTCCATAGTTAAATGTTGATAAATCATGTCTGTTACTCATAACTGCCACAGCTACACTACCTCCTTATCTATGATGTCACACATATTAGATTGAGGTCATTTTTATTAATGGAAGAAGTTAAAAATTATCCTCTGTAATACTGTCAGTAACTTTTGACATTTCATTTTATTTCAAGTTTACACAGGACATTTTTATTCTTGCTTCTGCTATAATTAAAAATAGTAAAATTCAAATAAATTTACCTTAGGCAAATTAAATTAATTTATACCATCAAGATAGCAATAAGTTCTGTTTTCAGCTTAAATTCAATAAAAATGTAAATCTCTTACATTATTTCCAAAGGAAAGCAGTGTTGAACTACACTCCCCATAATGAAAACAATTTTGACTGGACTAGAAATAATTTGGGGTTAGATATTCAACAGGAAAACTTATATACTTAAAATAAACTATAAATAGACAACCAAACTGAGAAAAGAACTGAAAATTGTCTCTTTTTTTTGTAAAGCAAGATTGAAATGTTGAGAATATATACGATGAAGAAGAAAAGTAAGGAAAAAGAAAGAGTATTAGCATAATAATGATAAACATGACAGGAAGGAGTAGAAAGATAATGAGAGAATAATCGGATTTTAAACATTCTTTAAAGTTTACTAAAGTCAACTTGCACAATGCTATCAAGTTAATCTCTATAGTGTGGGTTTCCTTTCATTAAAATCAGCCATTAAAGAGGAATTTTTTAACCATGTCTTTACACTCCTTTCTTGTCAGTAGCTACACATTTAAATTTAGATCAAAGTTTTAGGTCATATTTTATCTCATCACTATAAACTATAAAAATAAATTATTTTTCCACATCATTAAAAACTTCATTAAATTTAACATTTAGAGAGAATGTGATATTTAGTGGGACATTAAATTATTGAAATCTATGGCTAATCACTTTTATGATTGATCTGAAACCCTATGAGGAGTTAGTGAAGCTCCACATCTCATTGGGAGATCTGATAGGATGAGCAAAGAAAGCAAGTGAAAAGATAGAAGGGGGTTACCAAAGTACTAAAGACATGGACTATGTCTATTCTTAGCTCTTGACCAAGAGAATATAATACTAACAAAGCAATAGAGGGAGATGAGTGATTATTTACAGGAAGTACTTTTGCTACAGAAGAGAGAGAAATGAGCAGTAGTATCTATTGTGAGAAAAACATTAAACACACTGTTTGAAACTGTGTCAAAGTGATTTAAAGATCATTAAGAGAGAATTGAAAAGTTAGATAACTAGAAAATGTTGGTGATGAAAGTGGGTGTATCAATATTGAATGTGACTAGATTTGATTTGGCTAAAAACATATAAAGTATCAATTGGCTGACAAATACTGTCCAAAATTTGGCATGAGAACTTAGAAATGTAACGGAGTTGTTAGAAGCTTGATTGACAAATGTCTTCAGCATTCCGAAACAATATTTACAGTTGTTAACTAATTGATTGCACTAGGCTTCACAATCCTTGGTATTATCATTGAAGCATGTGCAGGTCCAGCTTGATATGTTGCCCTTGGGACATTTATCTCCAAGCATAGTGACCCCAGAGTAACTGAAGAAATTATTAATTAACATCAAGGTAGAATTGTTTCACTGACTAAAGCTGCCAGCTGATACGGCAGGTACTTTGTGGCATTATTACAGTTCATTGAGATGCATTAACTTGGACAGAAGCAGATTATTAGTATTGGTCTCTTTGCCTCTGTTAGAGGGAGTACTTTTGAAGTATTTAAAGTGGTTCTATACTCAGAAATAGGAAGGAAGAGAGTAGTAGTAACCAGATACAAGTTAGAATCTGGGAACATAGCTTTCAATGCATCAAGAACAAGGTTTATGTTATTAATGCCAGAAGATGCTATAGAATGTAAAACCAACATGTTAGGAACATCTCCATCTGAAAGTCCCATCTATATGAGAAGTGGTCACTGATTATGCATACTGGGATTGTTTAAGGAAGATACAGAGGCAGTAACAGAAAATTGCCAGGAAGAAGTAATGAAAAGTGAAATGTTATTTCAGGCAGTGAGTCTGTCAGATGGAATACAGTAAGAAAATAGAATTATCAAAAGTGTGTAAGGGAGAACTGACCGGAAAAGGTTAAAGTAGAACCACCCATCACCACTGTTGAATTGCCTATGGGATATTCTGCCTTTGGGGAGTCATTACTATTACCACCATATTATCAAATGGAAGAGAATTCTTTCTTGTCCCTAGCAAAGTTGTCAGCAAGGTTGTGAGAGCCATTGACTAAAGAATTACTGGGGTTAATCCCTCAAAATTCCCCAATTATTTGGCCTGGTAGAAAAGTTATTCTGCAGTAACCAGTGAGTAAGCTAAAAACTATCAAAGTGAGGATCCACTAGTAATAATTGTTTCAAAAACTTATAGCTGGCAACATTACTGTTTCAAAAACACATAGCTGGCAACATTATTTTTTCGAAAACATTATCTGAGGCCTTGCTGTTGGATGTAGTTTATCGCCATACCCAGGACACGGATGTACTTTATTGTCATACCCAGGACGTTCAAAAACGTAAAGCTGGCAACATTATGGTTTCAAAAAAGTATAGCTGGCAACGTTATTGTTTCAATATTGTTTCAAAAACGTATAGCTGGCAACATTATTTTTCCGAAAACATTATCTGAGGCCTTGCTGTTGGATGTACTTAATTGCCGTACCCAGGACGCGGATGTAGTTTATCGCCATACCCAGTACGTGTGTAAGACTTGGAAAAACTAGGAGTTCACTATTTGCCCATAGCTGGGACCCTAACAGGTGCTACCACCCCGGGTCAAGGTGGACCTGGGAACACCAGCAATTAAGAGGTGGTTCCATGCTCCTCAAAATCTCCTGATCAGAGGCCTTGCTGTTGGATGCAGTTTAACGTCATACCCAGGACGCCTCATTGGGGTGTTTTACCCCTCTACAGAGGTGTAGTCGGCGTATTCTAAAGCCCCAGCCAACAGGGGCACACTTTGAATGGAGTGAAATGCTTAATAGTATACATGTTCCACATGTGGGTGAGGAAGGAATATATCAGGGAGCTGGCCCTGGTTCAATGTTTAGTTGCATGTAAAGCAAAATGATTGCTGAGTTGGGACAATTAAAAGTTTGAAATGAATTGCAAAAACCCCCAGAGAGATACCTTAAATAATTATGTGAGACCTATCTATGCACACATTAGAAATGGTGATGAGCAGGAGTCAAGGTCTTACACTGCATGGCTCAACTCCTGGTTTGTCACAAATCCCTGGAGAGAGTTAGGCTCCGTCAGTGAGTAAAGTGATTGTATGCACAACTCCTAGTGTCAGCCCTTATCTATGAACTTCCTGATGTCATCAGTTCCCAAGTTGGCATCTATGCAGACAACACCACTATTTACTCCTGCCTTAATAGTAAATTAGTATTGTTGACAAAACTAAACTGGCTGCTGATCTCAAAAAGGACCTCCAATCTGCGGTTGACTGGGGCAGGAAATGGCTTGTAAACTAATGCCTCCAAAACGAAACTGCTCTCCTTTACCCACCAGAGATTCCTTCCTGCCTCTCATCAGAATGACTGATTTTCAACTCCTTGAGAGCGCCTCGTTACGTCTGCTTGGATTCATGCTGTCCACTGACATGGGGTGGAATAGATACATTGAATCATACATAGCTTCATCTACTGCAAGGAAAGTTGGCTCTCTGTGTTGTGTTTTTCTTGTCTGAGTCCATCCTTCAAATCTATAAATCAACCATCTGTCCTTGCATGGAATATTGCTGTCATATATGGTCTGGTGCTTCCACTGTACGTCTTAAGGTCCTTGACAAAATCCAGAGACGAATACACAAGATGATAGGTCCTGATCTGGCATCTAGTCTACAATCATTATCCCACAGACATGCTCTGTCTCTTCTACAAATATTTTCATGACAATTGTTCCGATGAGCTACTTTTGTTGGTTCACAGACTACATAAAGTTAAATGTGCTACCAGGCTTTCACTGTTAAAATGGTTAAATGTAACCATCTCTTTTTCTCAAACAGCTTCTTCTCCCACACTTCCCATCTGTGGAACTCTTCCCCTCACTTGCTTCCCTGATGACTGTAATCTTCAAATATTCAAGTGAAATGTCAATCGACATCTGACTCCCTGAGCTTGTTCCTTGTCTGTATCCTTTTCTCAAACATGCCTCTTTACTCTTGTTTTCAATTCCCTGTAACCTCTTGCATGCTAGTGGCACTTCCACCTGGCTTGGGCTGAAAAAAAAAAAACAAAACATTCACTACTCTGTCACATGTTTTTGATCTCAGAGAGTGAGAAGATCACCGATGAAGCAAACTTGGAGTGAAGATGGGTTGATCCTTTGGGAGCTACACAAAAAAACAAGAATCCTTTGGGATAAAGAATTAACTGGTTAAAATGTAAAAATGATTTGGTTTATATATGATTTTGGGGGTTGGAGTGATAATTCCAACTTCCAGATGGTGCAGCAGAAGACAAAAGGGATTTTCTATCAAACTGCCCCATATTGTGATCCCCTCGATCAACCAAACCACACAAGAATTGGAAAAGGAAAAATCTATTTCACTCTCTTTAAAATGGAAGATTACATTTTCTTTTGTTTTACTATCAACTAGACCACACGGCCCTCCTGCTCATGACCATTTCAAAATTGTAATTAATCTTTTCTTTACCACTTGTATGCAAGGAAATCTGAATTAATTAATTTTCTCTGGATGAACGTTTTTATTTTATTTGACATCTCTGCAGATATCTTAATGGTCTTTTTCTTATCAGTTGGAAGTGGGGCAAGGAGGGGCAGTATCGGGTTTGTTCAATCTTACTGAATTTTCTCTAGTTAAATCTGGGTTTGATTCTCCTTGGAATGATCTCAAAACATGATTTTTTCAATGCATTTCATTGTTTTTTTTAAATTTTCTTCTCAGTTCATCTTCCTGCAATTTCAACACTTATCCACTTAGTAGACTCTCTCATCTTCCTTCTTTCTCTTTTTGTTTGATCAAACTGGAGATCTCAGTGTCACAATTGGGGCAGAGTCCTCAACTCAAGAAACTCTTTCTCAAGAATCTACATTTCCAGTAACTGAAAATAAATCTCTTGTTAGACAAAACAATATATAGTCATCTTCCACTTTTGTAAAATAAAGTCCAGTTGAATACAAGTTAAGCTTTGGTGAACACATCACCCTTGTCAGCAGGAATGTCAAGCTAATCAGTAGTGAAATTATGAGTAGTGAAATTGTCACAAATGAATGTTATATATTTATTATATTACTCAATTACTTTAGTTGATTTCTAATAAAAGTCCAGAAAATAATCCAATGTATCTGCAAGAAAAAAAAAAAAAAAAAAAAAAAAATCACCAACCCTGATTGTTATAATTTTTTGATATCCCATTTCAAGTTAAATTAAAGCAAAGATTTCTTTTGTATTTACAACATCCTTGATTAATATATAAAATGTATCAACAAATCTTTTACATGTATTTAAATTTATAATTTTGTGTGTGGTTAATAGAGATTTTTTATTAAATGAATTTAGAAAGAATGAAAGCTTATCAAGTATCAGTTGCAAACAGTCAATTTATCATCGTTTCTAAAAAAGAAAGAAACTGATCAAATGTACCCAAACAAACCAATTAATTTTCATGTAAAATATTTGGTAAGCAACATTAACTGAACTCAAGAATTAAGGATTTTTGGTAACTGTAAAACCCAATATAAGTATATTTAACCAATTTAGTAGTAATGAAGTAGCACAAGACTGTAATAAAAACAAATTTAGGTTTTATTCTACAAAGACAGAGTACATACAGTAATAGTAGTATAATGTATTTAAGGAGAAGCTGAGTTCTTTATACAAACAAAAGTGAGGAAACAAGTTTACTACAATCTTCTCTGCTAGTAGTAAGAATTTTATCTGATAACAAGCAAAACTATTTCAGAAGATTTTGTTAAGTAAATATGGAATTGAATTATGAAAAATATTTTTTAAGATAAAATGCCAAGTGACCTTGCACACTTGTTCAGATCGGTGAAAAGAGGCCTGGTTATTAAGACAATAAGAATCTCATATACAAGGAACTGAGGTTTCATCTACTAGTGTAATAGGTCTCAATTTGTCCTGTGCTGTATTTTCATTGAGATCTGATATATGTAAATTTTGAGGAGGTAAGATTGGGTTATGCATTTCAAAAGGCTCTTTTGTACATAACCAGCAGGTTCCTGAAGATGACTGTGCACATAATGCAGATTAGCTTCAATAAAATTCAACCTTTTCTATACATTGATTATTTTATGTGATGTTTCAGAACTGTTCCAGATATGAACAGCCATGTTGAAATAAAAGCGCCTTTCACAAAATGGCGTGAATAATAAATAACCACTCATGAAGATAGCATTAGTTTCTTTTGAAAGTAGAGTGTATACAGGAAGTAAAGCATCTTGCAGAATATGCATCCATTGCATTGTAAATGCTTTTGCATACTGGGGTTATTGCTTTCAATGTCATACCATTACATATAACTGTACATCACCTTGAGAATTATATAGTGGTCTGGTTTATGGAAATTACATGACAATGTAGGAATCTTTTCATTTTGGGTGGCATGTAGCAGGTGTTTCTGTCCAAATGTATGTATATCAGCATACCAATGATGATGAAGAGGTGAGTGAGCACCGTTTGAGATATATATCAAGCAAGAAAATTTGTCTATTATGGTAAAAATTGATTAGGAGAAGATGGCAGTGGTCTTTTGTAGTCTCAAAACTACAGAAAATGTGTGAACAACTATAGACAGAACAAGAAATAACAGATTTAATTCCTATTAAAAATGCACCAATGCAATAATAATAAAAGCCAAACACAAAGAATATAAACAAAACAGGAAATTATCAATCAAACCAGTTTAAAAGAAGTATATTTGGTTAGTTATTTAAATAGATAATTTTATAGAATTAATGAATGTTCAAAATAATTCCAATAGGCCCATAATTAATAGGTAGTTAATCAAGTGGTCTCTTCAACAAAAATAAGGATGTTAGTATAAAATAATCCATAAATAATGCTGATGATATTATGTTATACATGAATATCTTGTTTACTATATAAATTAGGATAACTATTTTAGGTTTGTATCATTAAAAACCCATAAGCTTAGAAGTGAATTCTTGAAAACAAATGTCAGTTTCAACAAATTTTGAAAGTGTCTGTAATCTATAAATGTAAGGTAACTGAGAAAAAAAGACAACAGAAGATTTGTGAAAGATTGCAGAGTGAAGACTCATTTTTTAAAGTTTAATCTCTAATCAATATTTCTTGGCTTCTTTTCTCTTTTAACCCTGATTCATGTCAATAATCACATGATATGAAGATATTTTTCAGTTACTTAACTACTTAATTGATGGTATTTTCAAGTACTAAATTGATTAATTTATTGATTGGTACATAGCTACAAGATCTGTGGATAATCAAAAAGGATGAATATTTATGCTTAGAAATTTACATAAAAGATTATTTTTCAGTATCAGTTTAATATATATTGTTGAGGACACACTGGGTTGTTAGCAATGATACTTTAAATTAAAAACATGCTGAACCCCAAGGTCATCTATATGATGACCTTGGGGTTCAGCATGAAGACTTTATTGTTGCAAGTATATCTGTTTTTATTCAATAGTATACAAGGCTGGGCTGAAAAGTTCATAGGCTGACTATGAAGGAGTTTGCTAGAGCTGTGAAATCTTGCATGCATTAATTTTAACTCTTCATATTAATAATTGCATCATTTCTTTTCAGGTAAACTGACATCTGACTGTTCACAGAAGACTGTTCACCCTGTTGATCAAAAAGTCATCAACAGCAGATATGACATCATCCCTGCAATATTGTTTCCCAGCCAAGTGTTTTTTTATGTTAGGGAACAAAGGATAGTCAAATCAGGAGAATAGGGAGGGTGATCAACCAGTTCAAAGCCATGCATAGCAGTCATTGAAATCAAGGCCTTGTGAGCTGGAGCACGGTCCTGATGAAACAGACCCATTTTGCCAGTTTTCCTGGGTGTTTCGTCCTGACAGCCTTTTGTAACTACCACAGAAAGTTGGAATAGTACTCTACATTGATGGGGTAGCTCTTTTGAAGACAGTCAATAAACACTATGTCTTTTTCATCCCCAAAAACTGAGTTCATCACATTCTCTGCAGATGAAATGAGCTTGGTCTTCTTTGGAGCAGGTGAGGATTGGCTCAAATTAAAGAACCCAACAGTCGTCCTGGATTAGGAAAAGTTTAAGGAAACCAGCTGCCTAAAACAATAAAAGATTTTCCCATGATGTGATCAGTCCGGTGCTTTTGATCAGGTGTTAGATAATGTGGAACCCACTGAACAGAAACTGCCGTCATGCCAAGTTCATTCTGCAGAATATTCTCAACTCTCACATGGGATATGCTAAGAGCATTGGCTATTTGATTTATAGTCAATTGCCTGTCATCCATCACCATGTGGTGAACACTATGAATGTTTTCCTCAGTGCTGGCAAATGCAGTACATCCAGATTTTGGGTTATGTTCAAGAGTCTCCCTATCCCTCCTAAATTCACTTTTACACCGTTGATAAAGCTGGAGTGTCATCTCCTAATGTAGCAACCATGTCAACATCAATGTCCTTGGGGCTTAAACCCTTTTTCTGCAGGTACTTGATAACACCAAAATATCAAATTTTGTTTATTTTCAAGAGAAGTCACTACTTTTTACTTTTGGAGACTTTACTGAACAGTTAGATGTCATTTAACCCAGAATGAAATAATGCAGTTATTAATGAAAAAGTTGAAATTAATGCATGTAAGATTTCATAGCTCTAGCATCACTCTTTCAGCCCATCCTCATATGTGTTTCTAAATGCTTTCATGCACATATACACACACAACTGCTTATGCTTTATGGTGAATGTAGGGCTGAGAGGATGTCAATTTTAGAATGTAATGTCATCATTGTTTAATTTATACATTGATTTGGACTGGACATAATGAAGCAACATTAGAGCATCTGTGTAAAGTTTGCCATGGAGAAATCTGAGAAATTTATTGCCTTGTTTGGGAGCAAAATGAAAAAAAGGAAATGGATATCAGTCAGGCTTATTCTTTGTTTCTGCTCTGGGTTTTCTACCTAACCTACAATTATCACAAAGGTATTAACAGCTGCCTTAAAAAGCAGCTGAAAGTAAGATGAAAAGAATAAGAGTAAAAGAATAATAATTATAAAATCTTTAAAAAGATTGCAGTTTGTTGTAAAAATCCCAAATGTAAGTCTGTTACATTCAACACACTTTTGTTTTAAAGCACTCTTCAAAATGATAATTTGAATTACATTTAATTTACATTACATAGACAAATAAAATGACACTTGCCTGTTGTCCATATCCAATGACCTTCCTTAGCATCATCACTAGCACCAATCCAAACACCATTTTTATTCCAACCAAGTTCTTTTGAGTCTAAAATACTTTTTAAAAATTCCATTGTCTCCATGTTATGAATGTGAACAAGTTCTCCTCCTAGCCACCAACAATAATCACGTGCTTCATTCCAAAATTTTTCTGTATTGATGAAGACATAACATGTGTTACGGAATGTGGCTAAGTAATGTCGGGTATTGAAAGCCACATCAGGGCATCCAATGTTACTAACCGCTGAAAATAAACAAAAGAAGGCATTATGGTATGACTTAGTAATTCTGAAAAAAAGAAGAAATTCCTTTCAATATTAAAATTAATCAAATGGAGTCACTAAAAATGTATTTATTCTACAAAAAATATATTAATATAATCTAGCAGTACTTTATTTTTTATTAATTTGCAATTATCATGTCTTTCACTTATGGTTGTATCATATTAAATAAACATATGCAGTATTGGTTCATCCAATCTTATAATTAAAACAACAAAGTGGAAAAACTTTTTGTGTCATGTATTTCATCCTTTAGGACTTTCTCGAACTAAAGTGATGTTTATATTGATGCAAATACATATGCGCAAAAAGGACATTTGAAACTTTTTAAATGTAGTTTGTTTTTAAATATGTATTTTGTGCTTGTGTTTTGGGCTTGCAAGTCAATGTGAAGCACTACAGTGGGTTCCAATGTGATTGCACCTCTTCACAGACTGCATGTGTGCATTGTCGAGTATCTGACATGCTCACTGGAAAAAGAAAATACATATGGCAAGTGAGATGTTGATCTGAAGACAGTTTAGCACTCTTGTATCAACTCATATATTTACAAACTATAAGTAATTGTGATGTGAAGTCATGTCAAATCAAATCTAGAGAGACAGGCTCACAATAGTATTGCAATGATGGTATGATGTGATAAAGGAGGTGAAACCACTACAACCTAAATGTGCTTCGATAGTGAATGAAATCTCTCCAGATCAGATAAAGGCCACACAATGCCAGAGTGGTATCAGATGGATGATGTACGACGTAATTTGTCAAACAAATCCATCCTATAGCATCAAAAGAGTTTGTCAGGGAAGTGGTCAGGGTATATACTGAATGTCATTTGATTGACCTAGTCCCAACTTCTTTGATCACAAGGTAACTTAAGTGTGAATGAAGTATGGCCCTGCCTAGAAATGGATGTTACCCATTATGGGAGAAAACATTATGCTACAACAGCGAGTGACCCATATGATTTATGATATGGCGACCTCTGCATCAGCAAGATTTGTAAAGATCATCTGACAGTTGGAGAGCACATTTTTATAATGGTGAATGGGGCCTTACAAAAATACTGTTTTTCATAGCAAGTTGAGAGATTTCTTTGATGGCTGGGGGAATCCAACTTCTTTTATAGTGTGTACATGTTCCCATAGGCTATGGCAAAGTTGAAAGATGCTATCTGAACATAAAGAGGATTGCTGCAAAGAAAACATGTGATAACAAAGATGGTGTATTGGCATAAGGTTACACTAGAGAATGGCACATTGACCACTATATGATTTACCACTACCAATTCAAAGTGAAAAAAATCAATGCAACATTACCACCAAATGGATAATTCAACAAACTTTTATTAATTCACAAACAATGATGATTGATAAAATGCTGTGGCATGTAAATGATCATTGCCCATTCATCTCAGGCACATTGATGTGCTACTCTAATGATGATTTAGCATTTGATAGTGAGCAAATAACTGGACTCCTTGAATCTGAGAATTTGAAGGATGCAGGGATGATGTTTGATGATTCCTCTGGAAATAACTCACCAACACACAGGGTGGAAATTGTCCTATTATGACAAAGAACCAGGATAAAGAGATTTACACCCAGGCTATCACATTTGTGAGACAATTATGAGATCAGAGGATGAGAGTGTTATGAAGAAAATGGTGACTTACTTCGACAAGAGACAGTGGCTCATGCTAACTGCCAGCAAAAAAGGAGAAAGGAGGACTCATATGACTTCTCTCTTTATACAGTGAATATAATGTAAATTTTGTTCCACCTCAACCACTTACTGACTGTTTTACATATAAGCAAAGTGCCTTGAGTGATAAGCAAGTTAGATTTTGTTCTTTGCTGTATGTGAAAAAAAGTTTTGTGTCATATGGATTTGCAAGCTACAAACTACTGATTTTTTTTTATTTTGCTACTTCTAGAACTCTTCAACAACAAGAACACAATTTTTTTGTTAATGCCAAAGAGACAATTTTGCACAAAGGTAGAAAAAGTGAATGACCTTATAATCTTTTGATTAATCTGTGCTGCATTGAACCTATCATATAGAAAATAGGCCTTAATGGGAAATTGTCTTTGTGGGCCTTTGATAAACCATACAACTGGGGCTGTTTGATGGTCTCATTGAAGTTCACAGGAAGAACATTATCCTTTATCAATTTGAGTAAACACTTTTGGAACTGTAGCTCAAGGGTCTTAATTTTGTCTGGTCCCAATTGTATAAACTTATTGGCATCTCCCAAAATTGTAATCTTTTTGTTAGCACAATCTTTATAGTCTAATATCACCACACTCACACCTTTGTTGGGTTTAATAATGATGATAAATCTTTACGTTGGGACAAATATAAGAACATAAAACATTGCATGTTGCCAACTGAATTCAGTATGGTCAATAGGTATACCAGCTTAAGCATGAGCAAGACCATTATGTCTTGCCTTAAGAACTGAACTTACTTTCAGATATGGATGAAAACCTGGGCAAATAGCACCTCATTCAGTAAAAATCTTTCTAGTGAAAGATGAGGCACAAAGTGAATTATTTATTAATACCAGAACTAGAAGTATTCGCAAGTGTATGTAAATTTTCACACTGCCCTCAACAAACAGCTGATAATCTTGAGAATTAGCCAAAGCATAATTTAGGATGAGGCCAAGTACATGACAAATTCTGAAGTAAAATAAAACTGATATAAGTCAATCATATTACTGGTATCATATTATTAAGTGTATGCATATTCATTACATCACCTCCCCCTGAGCTAAATTTTTCCATGAAATTTAGCTTCAATATATTCTCTTTTTAGGGCCTGGACTTAATTGATTGATTTTTTTCCTAAGTCTTTTTCATCTCAATCCTCCTTGCAGTGGTGGCATTTGGCACAGTGGTACCTCTGGCCTTGAGGTCAGGGATACCTCCATTGGAATGTTGACTTACTGGAACAGGAATTTCAAATGCGTCACACAGGTCTTCCATTGGAATCTCTTCGGTATTTTCCGTGACCTCTGTAGTGAGTCTGGGTCTCAATTGATTCCAATGTCTTTTGCACAGAAATCTTTCCCCTTTTATGCCATATATGATCCATCATATTCTTTTGTTTATCATTTCTTCTTCCAATACATTTTTCCCCCCCTAAAGTTCTTGAAAAAAACTGTCACCTGTCTTATACGCTTTAGTCATCTGGTTTTCTTTTTTTAGCAATTTTCTTCGTTGAACACAGAGCGTATTTTTCTCACAATCATTAAACTCTGCAATCGATGGTTGAATCTTTACTGGTGGATCCCTCTGCACTGTTTCAGCAAATTTTCTATGTCTTGGTCCATCCTCGGCTAATAAGTATAGCCTCTCATTTTTGAGATTTCATTCTCAAAATCCCTGGATGGCCAGTGTGACATTCTTTCAGAATTTTCCTTTGCAGAGTAACTGGTAGTTCTCTAATAGTGTTGCATAACAGACCCAACAATTCATTTTTGTCTCTTAGCGCCGCTATTACTGTTTCTTCCAGTGGTTCCATATATTTAGGTATCAATCTTGATAACTCATTGGCGTGACCTAGCTTCTTTGAAGGCACATATTCTATTTTGAAATTATAATTCAATAGAATTACACCCCAATGCTGTAGTCGATTTGCTGTGTGAGTTGGTATACCTTTTTTTTTTAACCAAATATTGTTAACAGCGGTTTGTGGTCTGTTTGCAGAATAAATTCTCTTCCGTATAGAAACCTGTGAAATTTTTTTACAGAATAGATTATTGCTAAACTCTTTTTTGATTTGACTGTAACTTCGTTCTGCGGGCAGTAACGTTCTCGAGGCATGTGCTATTGGCTTCGTAGATCCGTCCTCGTATTTATGAAGCAATACCGCACATTACCTCATTAGTGGCATCTGCTGCTATAATGATTTTCCTCTTCGGGTTGAAATGCACTAACAATAGGTCTGCTAATAGACAGCTTTTTATTTTTTTAAAAGGCTGTTCACATTCTTTCAACCATATCCACTTTGTGCCCTTTTTCACCAAATTATTTAAAGGAGCTCTCATATCATAAATTTTTGGGATATAAATGCTATAGTAACTTACTAATCCCAAGAAGCCATGGAGTTTAGCCACATTATTTTTTACTTCCTTTACTGTCAATGGTCTGCCCTAAATATTTTATCTTCTTTAAGAAGAACTCACATTTTTCAGCACTCAGCTTGAACCTATATTCCTAAATTCTCTGAAATACTGCTCTAATATGCGTTTTGTGTTGGGCCTCGTTTTCACTTTTAATCAAAATATCATCTAAATATGCGATTGCATACTCCATACCAGCCAACATTGTGTCCATTATTTGCTGGAATAGGCTTTGAGCTACCTTCAATCCATAAGGAAGACGATTTAGTTTAAAAATCCCTTTATGCGTGTTTATTGTCAGGTACTTCGAACATTCCTCAGCCCCCTGACAAGTCCAACTTTGAAAACACTACCTCCATTTAATTTAGTGAATATATCCTCTGGAGACGGTAGAGGGTATGCATGGTCTTTCACACAATCATTTAAGCCTGTCGAAAAGTTTTCGGTTTTTCTTTTTTATATATACGGTTGGAGACACCCAACCTGAGTAATCGACTTTTGAAATTACGCCAATTTTCTCCAACCTTTCTAATTCCTCATTTATTGTGCCTAGTGCCGAAAATGGTACTTTTCTCTTTGGTTTAAAGATTGGTTTAACATTTTCTTTCAATTCAAAGTTGACTTCCATTTTTGTGCACAGACCTAGTCCTTCTGAAAAGACGCGAGGGAATTTGCCTTTCAAATCCGTATTAAATCTTTCTGTTTGCCCCGTCTTATAGTTTTTTTCCAGATTTGCTCGTTTATTACCGAGATATCACTTCCTGAATCGAGTAATAATTTTATGGTCTGCCTATTTATTTTTACATTAAGGTATTTTCTTCTTTGACCCTCCTCAATTTACACGCCCACAATTAAAACATATTTTATCCCTAAAGAAACAATCCTTCTTTATATGCTGTCCTCCACACGAACTGCATATAATTTTTCTTTCTTTATTTTGTATCCACTTCTGTTGTCTTACAGTTTGAACTCGCGAAATTCTCTTCTCCTCAATCTGAGTATTATCTTTTATGTTTATAAGATGCTGACATTCTTTCGTTATTTTTTGTAGTGTAATCTCCATATCCTGTTCCATGATAGTGAGGATTCTTGATCTAATTTCTTTGTCCTCCGATGCTGTTAGACCTTACACAAAAATTAGACACTTAAACATGCCGCTTGACAATTCCTTTAATTTAAATGCCTCACACTGTGCGTTAACCATATCTGCATACGTGATAAAATCATCATACTCTTGTTTTATGATATTTAGACACTTGTATCGTGTATGAAACAGATTATCTCTTTTATCAAAAATTTTCAACAAAATTTTTACTGTTTCGTTGAATGTAATTTTTTCTGGCTTCTTTGGAAGGATTAAATTTGTGTGTTTTGTATTTTCTTCTGTTCCCAACTTCTGCAACAATAGAGTGATTTTTTCCTTGTTGGACCATTGTTCGCATCTTTTCGTAAATATTGTTTCAAACCTACGAAAATAAGCTGGAAACATTGAACCACTGTCAGGGTCGTATTTAAATTCAGAGAGCAAATTTGAAATTCCTTCAGCAGAAAAAAATCTAGAACTCGGTTCTTTTGTTGTCCTAGATAATACGTCTTCCCAAAGTGATTTATTGTCTTTTGCCTGTTTGAATAGCTTTTCAAACCTTTTTTGTTGCTGAATAAATTGTTGTTGTTGAAATTGTTGCTGCAAAGCGACTTGTAGCACCTTAGTTAATTCTGCAATTAGTTCCATTCTGCCAATGTATCCACAAGAAAAACTTTTACTCCAATTTATGTAGACAATAAAATTTTCTAAGTACAAACAGGGGGGGGGGGGCAATTTCTTACTTTCTGTAAGTGTTGCACAAGTTTTTCCTTTCCTAACGTTCCTCGTTAATAAGCGTTAAAACAAAAATGAGGGAAAAATTTCTTACTTTTTGTAAGTCCTAACGTTCTTCGTTAGTAAGTGTTGTCAACTGTATATTTTTTTCTTTTGTTTTAACTTGTGAGATCATTTCGAATCTTGTCGCCAACTGATATGTCCTGGAAAGGGATATATTTGTTTGAAGTAGCAAAGTGGTTGTTGACTACTGTAACCAAGTATGACAATCTAGCAGGTAACCATAATGGACTGGTCCTCGGCGTAGTCAATAGGCGTCGTCCATGTACCTCCACATCCATCTGTATATGACACCAGCCAATCATATTAATGTGAGGGGGGAACCCAGGTGTATGCATATTCATTACATCAAAAACAAATATTTGTTTTTTCTTGTAATTTTGCAATGGAGAAAAAATAATTCAATTGATGATTCATGCAAGCCCTGTTTTTAGTGAGATTTGGGGAAAAGTGAAGACAGCTCATACAACATCACTTTGCAAATTTGGGAAGGCATTTTGAAGAGAGCTGGAGAAACTTCTTTAAATTTTCAGATGGGTAGGTGAAGAAATATTTCTTACCCCTTTACCCTGCATATCTATTTTACTTGAACAAAACTTGGTTACCAAGATCCAAAATGCTGGCTTTAAGAAAAATAACTAGATATAAAAATATATTGCAGAAAGTACATGATTTTAAATTGAAGCAAACCTGGATCCCTTGAGGCCGTGGATAATGGTCTTGTTTTGTTTGCCTCAGTCAGTTGGGTTTGCGGATTCTGAGATGACTAATGAGTGATTTTTGCTTGAAAGGTCGTTTGACATTTAAGACAGGTTGTTCTGGATGGTGGATTAGGCATAAATTGTTGTCTTTCTTTTCAACATCTTTTTTTCTTTTAGTTTGGCTGATCATTTGAATTTGAAAATTGTCGTTCTGTCTCTGAGAATGGATCTCCAATGATTCCTGTCCATTGCACTGGATTCCCAAATGTTACATTTCTTAATATTTTGTTTTAGAAGGTTCTTGAATCTCTTCTTTTGATCTCTTTTCAAGGAATTTCAGATGCCATTGATAAGTTGTCCAGTTCTCAGCAGTATAAAGACAGTTGGAATCATTACTGCCTTGAAACATTTTAGTGTCTGTTCTGATATCTATTTTGAAGGTGGCCAAAAGCTGATCCAACACATTTCAGAAAATGTTGTAACTCACCTTGAAGGTCAATGATAGAAGATAGATATCTACTAAGGTAAGGAAAGTGATCTGCATTCTCAAAGTTGGATCTTTGATTCTGTCCGGACTATTTCAGTTGATGATGGCAGCTAGATGTCTTTTGTCAATTTTTAGTCTTGGTGTATACATTGTTGAAGGCATTCAGTATTTGTTGTATGTGTGATTCAGAAAGGTCTGAAACACTATTGTCATTTGCATATTGAAATTCAATCAATGAACTCAATGATGTTTTGGTTTTGCAGCAAAGACAGACAAGGTTGAATAATCTACTGTAGACAATCTCAATTGTTGGAGGTAGACCATGTTTTATGTCAATCACTGTTGCAATGAAAATGATGAACAAAGTTGGAGCAACAACACATCTGTTTCATTCACTATATGGAGAAAATGTCCCATAAGAGCTCTCTTGACACTCTTAATAAAACTTAATTTTATTAACATCTGAAAGTCTTTTTCAATAGTATTTCTTTGGATATGGTCGCTCAGTAGTGATATAAAAATGAAACTGAAATCATTTGGTTTCGTAAAAAATTTCAATGTGGTTTCACGGTATAAAGATGAAACTAAAAAAGTTGTTTTTTCTGTTAAATCGTACATCTCATATATATATATATATATATATATTAGTAATCAATGTGCCTCAGATCATAAAAGTTTATTCTTTGTAATGGAAAAAAATATAATTAAAGCAGAAAAGGAAAAACACTGGGTAAACAAGTACAGTATGGACTGAAATCTGAATGATAATTTTCAAGTATACTGGAACTTATTTTTGTTTCACTATGTGGGGCCTGGTGGCTTGGGTATCAATAATTTGTTTATACCGTTGATAACATCCAACTTATTTCTTTGTAGGATATGCTTAGGATTTTATAAAGTATTTCATCTCTGTGGCTTGTATCTTTTTCCTATATCTGTTGTCAAGATCCACAATTCACAGGCATACAAGAATATTATGATCATAGAGTACATTAATCTGATGTTTGAACTGAATGAAATGTTTCTATCATTTCACATGGCTTTCAGGTTTATTATTTCTAATATTGTCCATGCAATCCTGGACAATATTTCAAACCTTGGTTCCTCCTAGGCAACTGAAAACATGAACTATTTCCAGTTTCAGTACTGATGCCTTTGATGTTACTGGTAATCATTTTGGTCTTCTCTGCATTGATTTCCAGACAATAGACTTTGTAAGTCATGTCCAGGCATTCTACCAAACAAACTATGAATAAAGTCATCTAAACACAAACTGGTGACTGCCTCCAATACTGACCATTTCTTTGTGGTGCAGATTGTTTGTATATCTTTGTATATATCCAGAATAGAAAATGAAAAATAAGACAGTATTCTATAAAAAGAAAACAAGCTCTATATGATCCACTGGCAAGAATGAGGATGAAATGTAACCAATAAAATGGCTATCCAGAGTCAAATTCAACATTTCATGAAATAATTTTCAGCAATTTTTTTATACATAGTAACAAATTCATATATTGAATTATTCTGAAATTACAAACTTTTTTCTTTGTATTTTTCCTCAAATTCAGTTCAATATTGTTTTGTTCTTTTCCATCTGAATCTAAGTTTAAATTTTATTTTTAGTTTACATTGGAATATAGAAAAAAGTTAGTGTGGGTATGTATATTCACGCATACAGATGCAGCTCTACTCTAAACAATATTAGCATAGATAGAATTTGTGTGCAACTTTTGTTAAGAATGAATTGAATTATGGGAGAGATATTTGGGTAATGAGAGATGGATCAGAACATTAGATAGAAAAAAAAACAGAACAAAACTGTGAGATTATTGACTGGTATAAGTCTGAATAAGGTTTAATATTAATAAAATAAGTAGAGAGTTGTTTCTTGTGTGCAATCAGAAAAGATGAGAAAAATTGAAGCAGATGGATCTATTTCAAGAGAATGGGCATAAAAATCAATTAAGAAAGGTTTGTGCCTAACAGAAAAAAACATTGATTGATGATGAGACAATAGAATGAAGAAACAAAACAGCAAAACAAAAAAAAAAAAAAAAAAAAAAACAATGATGGTTGGTATAAAAAAATACTGAATTGGGCATCTGCAAAAGAATAATGGTAGCAAACTAGTTCCATTATCTTCCATAGTAAGTTTGGCATTCATTGGGTGACATATACTATGTGATCTGTACTTAGACATATTTACATTAAGTATTGAATTCAAATGTTTTATCATTAATTTAAATATTACATCCAAAACCACAACATGACTGATTCAAAAAACATAAGTTAAGCTGTCATAATTTATAATTTTCCAAATTTATAAAATAAATCTTTGTCCAAAAACAAAACCATTTATTATTTCATTGCATTTGGCATCCAGTCAAATAAGGAATGGCATGGGATTCATGATAGGAACAGTACCTTAAGAAATTAAAAAAATCTACTATCTCTGCTAATATCTAACAAAAGTATATACAAGATATCTGATTAATGAGATGAATAACCTATGAGCTCCACAACTCATCTACACAGAAGTATAGGCAGCAAGGAGATAAAATTAAAAACAAGGGAAAAAAGCCTTAAGAAAATTCAATTATAACGTATTCTTAAGGAAAATTGTTATTGAAAGAAAAGTAATAATAGGCTACAAGTTAAAATTATTTACCTGTTAGTAATTCAAGTGAATAAAATTGTAATATTAGTATCTCCTTGAAGGCATTTGAGACTTATTTATGAAGACCTTAAGAATTTAAAAACAAAGATTAAATGGGAGATTAAAACAAAGATTAAAGAAAGCACACTTCCTGCTTGTGGACAATCACAGGTCTTAATAACTTCTTGTCTTTTGTTGATATAACTTAAGTAACATCATCATCGCTTTTTGTCCTGCCATCCATTTATATAAACTCATTAGGTAGGTTACTTGGTGTTTCCTCCAGAAGTAAATTTATACCAGTTAATGATTTGGTTGTGGGTAAGCAAGAATTACTCAAAATAACAGCAACTGTACTAAAATATAAAAAAAACCATACAAAATGATTACCATTATACCTGAAAAGTTTACTAAAAGTAATTATTTAATACAACCCTCAATAGCAATAAAATATATCATATAAAAATAGTAACCCATTAGATTTTATGTAGAACAATAAGAGAATGGTAACTGGCTATGCAGCCTTCCTAACTGCTAAATTTAATTTCATAATTTTGTAAGTCATTAAAATCAATTTTAGATTTTATCCACCCGTAAAATAAAATATATCATAAATAGATCAGTTCCTAAATCAAAAAAGAAAAACATTGTAAAATTGGAGGGAATTTCAAAATATCTGAATTTCAATTTCAGTAAATCAAACAAGAAAAATAAGATTCATAAACTTCTCTATTAACAAATGAAATTTAAAAAATAGGGTTAGGATTTATACTACAAATGAACAGAGAGTAAAGAGAGCATATAAATCCTTTCATTTATAAATAAACTTATAAAAAATCTAACCTAACATAAATATTACCAGTTTAGCCATCCTTATAAATAATTTTTTTTAACATCATAAATACTACTAACCCTCTCTACACCCTTTTCCAAATTTATCTCTTCTCCTTTACTTATTTTCTTTCCTACTGATTGTGATGCAAGACTTTTAAATGACTCAGTCTTTTCACTTTGCTTGCTGGTCATTCAATAAGATTAGTGAGTGCTACTAAACTAGCCATTAAATTAGGAGAGAAGAAAGAAAAGTAAGTTACAATGGTGCTCTAAAAGATGCAGATTTCTTATATATCATTTTAGCTTCTAGGTAAGGGGCTGCATAATACTTTTGTTTATCATTGTGCTGCAGATTTTGAGAGAAGTGTCTGCTAACAAGGAATAAATATAGTTAAGGTAGTAATAACCAACAGTTTTCATTCAGGTATAAGTTTATTATTTGAATATAACTACCTATGGATAAATGTGATTATGTTTCTATAATTTAAATTCTCCAAAGTTCATTGCTTCTTAAGATATGTTCAAAAACCCTGAAGAAGTATGTTTACATTGCATGATGGAAATCTTCTCCAGTAAGTACATGGATTTCAAATGGTGTTGCTTATTCTCATAAAAGTTTATAAATGATTACTGATATAGCTAAATTAAAGATTCTATTATTAGATAATAGAATAATAACTGAAGCTGGATTAGAACTTGTCCTTAATTTCCTACAATTCTATACTTCAAGTGATATGATATTGTTGGTTCCAATCTAATAGTTTTCACTAACTATCCTAAATCTAGTTAATCTGATTCATAACCCATTCATTCATTCACCACAAGAGTTCATCCATCACTATTCAGTCCAACACATACCACAATACCGTATATTCACAGGGATCTTACTAAAATACCCATGGTATAAAAATTTCATCATATGTACAATTACCTTTTTTGTCTCTTTTTTTTTCTTTTTCTTACAAAAATAAGAAAAAGTATGAAATCATGAAATGAGGGTGGAGGGGATGAACACAAAAATGAAAACAAAGTACAACAAAACATTCAAACTAAAATATGTTAGTAGGACAAATAATTTTATAAGTGTAGCTTAGATGCAGCACAAGGCCGGAAGTGTGGACACTCAGTAAAGATTGAATTCACTACTCAGTTGTAATTGTTCTAGCAAGACAACTTTCACACCACGTTGAAGTGCCCAATCTAATAGGGAATGAATATTTATTGTATATAAAATATACAAATGTGGCACAAACCCAAAAACAGGAATGGGGTAGGCTGGTAATCACTGGTTTAACTTAACTAGTCACATTCACAGACCTAAGCATACATAAATCCTTCCACCACAATACCACATTTATACAAAAATATATCCATACCACAATCACCAAAACAATGCATGTCCTCCATGGGATCCTAAATTAATTTCTCATATTTACAAGCATGTGAGGAGGGAGATAAAAAGTATAAATGATTTCTTATTTACAAAATAATAAAAAATAACACCATGAAAAGATGAAAAATTATGGCAATGAAAATATAAGTATGGGACCCTCCCCACAGATAAATGTAGCAGAAAAGCAAGTTAAAAGCACAGTGGGAATGTGTAGAAAAATAATATAAAAATAAAAACATGAAATGATTCCATTGCTTCAGAGAATTATGCCTTCTGTCACAAAAGAAGGTGTGGGAGGGCGGAATGAAAACGGAAAATGATGAGGACTAAAAAATAAAATTAGGCCAATGATCATTCACTTTCTAGTTAACCAATTTTGGGAAAAAAAAAGACACATCCACGTGCGGAGCTCCTGCTCATAGTCCTCCCTGATCTCTGCTGTTACCGGGTACTCAGAAACCCCATCGTGCAGTCTTTCAGGCGTGCAGTTCTCTGGCCACTTCCATGCTGCAGTCCAGGATTGGTTGAAGGTGGCAGTGAAGGGGTTCATCAATAGTAATGGCTGCACACTTGGCTGCTTGCCCATTGCCAATCTGTACTCATCCTGTTGACTCAACAGCAACACCTCCCAATGAGGTTATCGCATCAATCCCCAATAGCATGTCAAATCCTTGTGGTTTACCATGCACCACCAACACAATGATCTTGACAGAACCACCTTCATTCGTGGATATGGTTATCATTCCTACACCGCAACATGGACGGGACATGCCTGCAATAGTCATGACGTCCACCGTCACTCTCTTCCAAGACCGGCACTAATCTGCATCCACAATCGTCCATGTACAGCCGGTATCAATCAGCGCTGAACACCAAGTTCCGCTGACAAGGATGTTTGTCATCGGGAGTGCTGTATTTACATCTTGATTGGGAAAAAGGCTGGTGCTGATGCCTTGTCCTCTGTTCCCCAGTGTCCAACCTCACTACATTGATAGCAGCACATTCTGCATTTCCGACAGTCTTTTGCCTTTCTTACTGCACCTGAAGCATGTCACACCAGTGATCAGGCCACTCTTGGTGGGAGACTCATTGTAAATGTGGGGTGGGCGCACAGCCGCAAATACATCCTGGCTTTCATCCCTGGTTGTTGTCAGCACTCTCGCTCTTGCTAATAACTTCCCCCCCAGTCAGAGCTTCAACATTCGGTGTCTGTCGGAGTTCAATGGAGATCGTATCAGGGAACCCCTTGACGAAGGTTAATTTGGTGAGCATTTCCATTTCAGCTCCCTCTAACCCAGCCAATCCAACTAGCTGCCTGATTTTGTTCGCGTAGACGTCTTACACGTTTACTGGTCCACCTGACCGTGGTCAGTTTTCTGTACGCTGAAAACGCGTTGTCTGTAAATGCCTCCTTCAGCCTGGCTTCAATCTGATCAACATCTCTCTGATCTTTATCCTCCATTTCCATGTAGAGGGCTAGTGTGTCCCCCTCCAGGTACAATAGCAGCAGGCTAGCCACATCATCCACCTGCTGAAGTCTTGACCTTTTTTAGCCATGCCACCACATTGCCCTGGCTGGAAAATGGTTTTATAATATCGCTGCTTATGCAAATCTTCGCCATAACTGCCAAAATAGCTTGTAGACAAAAAAATGGTGATGAAAGGTGTGTGTGTGTGTGTGTGTGTGTGTGTGTGTGTGTGTGGTGGAAATGCAGTGTGGTGCTCGCCAGTAGGCCAGCTATTTTTTCTTTTTCTTCGGTCGCCTCAAGGAAATGGATTGCATGGCTCACTTTCTCAGCCGTTACACTGGGCAGTTGTGAAAGACACCAGCTCAGCTGCACATACTTCAACTTCCTCTTTGTCCGTCTGTCAGTCCGTATGTCCAACTCTATTGCACGCTCTCATCCGAATGACATCAGTTCTCTTGTGCTGCTGGCACCCCGCTTTTTATGCTATTCCCATATGGCCAAAATTTGCATGTGTGCAAATATCGTCTTGTTTGGACGATATATGCGCGCATAAATTGTGTCTTCAATAGCGGCCATATTTCTTTTTATCATCACATGCTCATTTTGAATTCTGAGGTAAGTCATGTCTTTCGTCACATAGCCTGTATCTGAGAAAGAACCTTCAGCACATGACAGTACTTATGATAGAAGAAGAGCTTGTCTCCCCTTCAGGGAAAGTTTCCTTCACAGCCACTGGTTAATTGTGGCTAAATCCTTCTCCAGAACTTCTGACCAATTCTTCTGCAGTTGGAGGTCAGGACTGAACCAGACACTGAGTATATTCACAGCCCATCCATCCGACTGAAGACACCCAGGAAAGGCAAACATTTTCATGAATCCAACCACAAGACAACAGACTTATTGTGGTTAATCTTGGCCCCTGTCACGGTCTTATACATCTGGATTTCTTTTCTGCTTTTTACAAACATAGAAATATTGTCATATTGTACCTAGCTGAAGTGGTGGCATCAGGTAACATGATCCTGCCAAGAACTGTTTGCTCTCAACCTGCATAGGACAGGCTGCAGTGCAAGCAAATAGAGCAAGGGTGAGAAGGGGCAGCACTAATGAATGGATCTGGACAAGCAGAAGGGCTTCAATCTTACTCCATTCATTTCCACCATAGCTTTGCATACAAGAGACAAATCCAGGAGTGAAAGTTTAGCTTGAATGCGACTGTGGACAAGAAAGCTGTTTTCTATGTGAAGTGATTATCAGGGAAAATACAAAAGATCTGTGTTCCATATAACATCAGGACAATCTTCAAAAGTTGTTCAACACTTTGCAGGCACCTCTTCTGAATAAGAGACCACATAGTGGAGAACATGACTAAGGACTGTGTGTACACCATCTTGTGCAGCTATGGTAAGAAATATAAAGGAGAAATAGGCTGCCCTTTTAAGATAAGGCTGCAAGAACATTGTAAAGTGGAAATAAAAAAATCAGTTGTAGCTGACCACATATGGAGGGAAAATAGAGATCACTGTCCCCTGTGGGATGAGGTTGAAATAATAGACAGAGAACATCAAAATACGAAAACTTAAAGAATCAGCACATATGCTAGACCACAAAAATCTCCTGAGCCAACCAAGCATAGAAATGAATACAATATGGGAACCAGTAATAAGGAGTGCTAGAGAAAAGCAATGAATAACAACAAAAAATTGCAATATAAGCTCTGGTAAAATATATGCAATAATAACAAAAAAATTGCAATATGAGCACTGGTAAAAATGGTTGCTGAGACATTAGGTTTATAAGTTCCAGACATTCATACACAGATGTACTCAATGACACATGGTACAGTGGATGAAAGCATTGGTTAAATCCAGTGACTAGACCGAAATAGTTGTGACTTTAATACCAGTCTACAACAGTGGGCACGGTGGAGTAGTGGATAGTGGCCTGGATTGAGGAATCGGAGAGCCGAGTTTGAATTCCAGTCAAATCCATTACATTCATTTACGTGCTAATACCCTTGGGAAAGGTGTAAATCCTCTTTTTCTCCCTCCAGCTATGGGTAAATAGCAGGACAGACTGGGTTCTATAGCCTTGGATGGCAACTGGTCTAGGAGAAGGAAAACTCTGAATTCAAAACCTGCGGAGGGCTGTTTGGGGACCTTGTGGCATGTAGTGCACCAGGTCTCTGTAATCGGCCCTTCAAAAAGTGTGGATTGTCCTGCATGAAACGTTCACCACTATAATCAAATCTCATGTGCTATACATGCGGGTTGGGGACCGCTTGTGAATTCCAAATTCCCATGAAACTCCAATATTGGAGCCGGCTCAACCCACCCTGGGTGAATGCCGTTACAGGTACAACAGTGGTGAACCAAAACACAAACAAAATAAGAAAAATAACTGAAATGTCTGGTAGAGGCATGGTATGTGGAATTCGGGCACCCTGGTGGACAAAAAGGGTTTGGTTCTGAAACGTTGTGAATATGGAAATAAAGATGAGGATAACAGTCTCAATAATGTAAGTAATCATAAACCTCATCTCAGAGATATAGACAGATATTGAAAGGTGGTGTGGACCCATTTTATAAACTGTATCCTTTTTCATGGACTTGCTTTGTGGAATGAATATTTTGATTTAAAGATCTATTGTCTGTGTATACATTAATGGGTATTTATTTGTAGTATAGTTACAGTATATCTCTGTTGGGGGACTGTCCAGATAGATGGCTTCATCAACTGCATCAAACATTGAAAGTGTTTCAGATGCTAAAGAGCTGGACACCTTGTGTTTAATTTTGTTTAAAATGTTTAAGATAGTAGACAACTTCTCTGCTCTTTATCAGTTAGAAATATTACATGTCCCTGAGAACATGAGACCTCATCTGGAAGATGCCATGATGCATCACAGAAGACTTTTCCATTCTCTAAAGCTAGCATGATTGAGGAAGCAAGTATTTATTTGAGCTTGCTTTGCTTGGCAGATTGCATTGTTGGCTCTCAGCAACTGCTCAACTGTTGGAGGCTGCTTTGACATATTGAGATCCAATGCATCGAAACTCAAATCTGGTTGTGTTTATGTTGCTAATTAATTTAGCTGACCAGCTTCCATTTCATTTCTGTTCAATGGGGATGTTCTATCATTTTTTTCTGCTTGCAGAAATTGGAATTTCTTAATTTCTGCTGCATACTCAATTTGGCATACTTGAATGGCATTGCTTTTGTGACACATTCAAACCAACATAGAAATTTTATATGGATCTTTTTCCAACTTTACATTTTCTGGCAATGGGATCAATGACACTTGGTAAAATCATTAATTCCTACAAATAAGAAATTATCCACATTCATCACAAATATTCCTTCTAATTTCTTATTGTTTTACTACCTAAAGAAGGCTTTGTTCAACTCAGATTGCTTACAAGCCAATTGCTAAGATCATCTTTTACACCGAAGTACCAATTCAAGATGCATCATCAAGGCCATATGCTGTTTTGTTTAACTGCCATATTACACCAACTTCTTTTATTTCTATAGGTGGCATAATAAATATATCTCTATAGAGTTGTCTGCCCTGCAAAAATGACACTTTGATGTCAATTGTTTCACATTTCCATCACTTGCTTGCTGCTACTGCCATGCCTATTCTAAGTGTAGACTTACTAGCAGTTGAAGAATCTGATTGAACACTCTTTGAAACCTCTCACAACCAATCTGGCTTTCACTTGTTTCTTTCCTACAGTTAAATGCTTTTGTCATTACTCAGTGTTGACAGTATCTTCTGGTCCCTGTCCTGTACCTCTTTGTAGACATCAAAAACACTCCAATTTTCCAGTTTGCCTTGATGAGTCCAGGCTTCCAGTGACTGCCAATTGACACAAAAATCACATTTGCTTATCCTGATCACTTTCTCTCACACATGTAGGCTCATCATCTTTTCTACTGTCATCAATTTCTTCTTTATCATTTTTCACTATTTCAAATTCAAATTTATTCAAATGTACTCCCAATATTTCTTTATCTTTTTCATTCATTACATTCACATAATATTTGTTTCTTCCTGTGGACTTTCCTCCTCTACCTTGCATTTTAGCATGAGTCCACTCCTCACTTTCTGCTAAGTGATATTAGATTGTTTCATCGACTCTAGGACTCTTCACTTTCATTTTGTATTGTGGACATTCTTGGTTCTCAAACGTTCTCTTCCTGTCTCTGATTATCATCTTTGCCACATAATTCTGGCATATATTCTTCCAAACTTATTAGTGCATCATCCTGATCTTCTTCAGGATGGTTGATATCTTTTTCTTCACCATGAGTGCTACCAATTTCTATTTTTGTCAGTCCTTAATTCTGTCCCATTTGCCTTAATCACCCTACATGCTGCAACTTGGACTAACTTACTTCTGTGCCTGATGAAAACAACTTTTCCATCCCAGCTAATGAATTGACCTGGACCACACCATCTGTTGTCATCAAATACTCCTGTCAGCAAAATTTGCTCTCCTGATGTTCTGACATTGTAGCGCAATGCTCTAATGATTCTGCTTTCATGCAAGCACTTCTTGCTGCATGCAATGCATTGAGATGTTTAATAGCTGTATCACTTATTTCCGCCTCTTTTAAGGCTTGGAGTTGTCTCCATAATTGATAATAAATTAGGGTGGTTGCCTACTGTGAGCTGAATTGGACTATATCCAAGATGGTTTTGCATACAGTTTTTTGCATTGACTGCCCAGGCAAGAGCAGCATTTATTTTCATTTTGTGATCTTTCTCCATCATTTTCAGTATGCACACATCTATGACATAGTGGTTTCTCTCACATATACCAACTGACCATGGTGAGTAAGTAGCAGTAGCACAAATCTTTAAATTGTTCAGGTAATTCTCTATATTTACCACCATTGTCAACTTGAAATTTATTTGAAAGTCCAAAATCAGCAGCTATCCACTCAATTGCAACATTATCCATAATTACTTTAGGAGTTTTTCTTCTAATCACTTTACTTTTTTCAATCTACTGAAGAGTTCAATAAAATGTAAAAATTAAACATCTTTATATTGCTTGATCCATTGCCACTACATCATTAAATTTCCTAGCCAAGGAAAGACATACCATGTCATGCAGGAATCTTCTAGCATCTTTACTGTGAAGTCTACTAATGCAGTACATTCTGCTAGCTCCCTTGGCGACAGTTCATTGAGGATGAAGCTTGTGTTGCTCCACCTCCTTGGCAAAGTACCTGGCAAAAGTGACCTGCTCGCGACTGTATTTTTTATGATCATGAGATCAAGGGGGAGTGTGGTGAACAGTCACATAGAAGAAAGTGAGCCAGAGTGGCTTGCATATGGTTCTAAGGAAAATAAGTGTCTTACCTCAATGTACTGCATGTAGTATCAGCAGTTTTACTCCTTGAAAATGGCATTAATCTAACGTGTAGCTATTCCAGTAGCATGTGTGGTAACAGGAGTTTTCTGTATAGTTTGGAGTACTTTGACATATAGCAAGTCATGTGCTGATTGGTTGGACTGGAGGATGCTATTTGCCTGTGTAACTGAGAATAAATGTGAAGAACGCTGATTGGTTGGTTGGCCATGGTGTTGGCCTGATAAAAGAGGGTTGAAGCAGTGAGAAGGGGAGAACAGGTTTATGTTTTGAAGTGTGCGGAAAGCAAGAACAGCGGATTGAACCAGTGGTATCTTGAATTGTATGAATGACGTCCAAGTAATAGAGACTCATTTAAACTACAGATTCCTGGAAAAATGACTATAAGACCGTATTAAGGAATGGTAGAAGTGTTCAGGAAAAAAAAAAAAAACTATCTTGTACTCTGTAACCTGAAAGAGGCATACCAATTATTTAAATAAAAAAATCCAAACAGAATTAATTTTTTAAAATTTGTTGAGCTCAGGTCTGGAACACACTGTGTCTGTACAATACATCAAAATATGAATGATGATTGTGGGTGCTCACCTTGATACACTGACTAAAGATGAACAATATTATTTAACAGATTACCACCAATGCATAGCTGCTGTTACATGCAATGAAGCAACCTCTAACTGCTATTTGGGTGCCTGCTCAAATTGTAGAAATATATAAAAGAAATTTTAAATAAAACTTTACAAATAAAAACCACACTGCAAACTGTATCATAATCTACAGAAGAATTTATTGTAACTTTTTGTGTAGGCCTTTAAACTTTGGAAAAGCATGATCAGAGAACAATCAAAATTTTGTACTAATAAGAAAAGTTCTTTGATGGATGGTAAATTCATTTATTGCACATTTTGCTGAGAATTATTCATTTATTTTCCTGGATGTTGCATAAGGCTTAAACTGGAATAATTCTCAAGTCATATTACATCCATTTGTCTGTTATTACAGAAATGACAAAGAGCTTGAGCATATTATCAAATTGTCCCAAGCATCACACAGCTGTTCATTTGTTCAAAAGAAAATTTATAGAAATACTAAAAAAAATCTTAATTTTAAAATAAAAAATCTGATCCATTTCTCTGATGGTGCCACTTCAAATTATAAAAAATTTATCAATTTGTGCAATCATAAGGCTGACTTTGGTATTGATAGAAAATAGCACTTTTTTGCTACATCTCATGGGAAAGGATCATATGATGGGTTAGATTAAGAGATTAGCAGCAAAAGCAAGCCAGAAGTGACCCCATAATGAACAAATAATGACACCAAGAAAGTTGTTTGATTATGCAAGAAAAAACATTTCAGGCATAAATATTTTGTATTCCTCAACAAATGAATGGACAAATGAAGCAGAAATCTTAGAAAATAGATTAAAAAATACCTCAACAATTACAGTTTTATTCCTGGTAGAAGTAAAAACAGTGTCAACTCAGGATGAAAGAAAAATAGTTAAAACCGAACAATATAAAGCTTGATAACATTAAGGGATTTGTTACAGCAATCTATGATAGGATTGGTGGTTAGGAAGTGGGCTTGAAAAATATCCTGGTAATGAAGAGGTAAAATTGACATTTTTACAACTGAAGAGTCCTTCCCCGGCTTTCTGTTATCCATTACATCCATATACATTAATTTTAAATTATTCTCATATTTTTAGTTTAGCTGTGATACTAGAAGAACTTATAAACTTTCAAAAATTGAGATGGAAAAAGCTTCAAATATAGAAAAGAGAATTTCTTGAAATAATCTTAAAGATACAATTAAGGTTGGTCATCAACAAAAACTTTGAGTGAAAAAGTAAGTGGTTTACATATTCAAATTTTTATTTTGTACTTAAACATGTATTTCAACAAGAAAAATAAGTTTGCTTGTTAATCACTTTGTAAATATTATGAATTTTTTAAAATATTCATTTTAATGTACCACTTTTTCAGATCAAAACTTGATTTTTTAAATATATATATCAAAAAAAGTGAAAATTTGATTGTTTTATGCATTTAGGGTACTATGTCAAATGCCAACAAAAATTTGTTACCATTAACATCATTTGTTGCATATATTCATATTATATTGCTATCTTATTAAATCATGACACTTTTTTAAAATAATTATTTTCATCACATCACTTTTTCATATAAAAATCTATTTGTTGAATAATAAAAATGTAAACAAAACCAAAAATAAGATTGTTTATTTTCAACTGAACTGGTCAACATTTTAACCATATAACAAAAATTCTGTTGATTTTATGATCATAGTTCTCATGCTGAATATTAATCAGCATTCAAAGAACTTTCTAAAGATATACAACTTGAGCATATTGGGAAATATGAAAATATTAGTGGCAAATACCAAAATCCATCATCTTGAATTTGGCCCAACTCAGTAAAACCCTTGTCACTCAGGCCACAGTCAAAACCCCACCATAAAATTTTGTACATATCTTGCCATAAAACAGACAAATTTGTTGTCAAATTTTAAAAAAAATTTAAAGATATGTTTTTTGAGAAATTAAAGGTCAAATTCTAATGTCAAGGTTAAATACTCTTATTTGACCTTTACACAAAAAAAATAGATCACCTTTTAAATCTATCCAAGTACTTTAAAATGGTATATAAGTTAGCTTTGTGGGCAAAAAACAACTGAGATATTGATATTTCAACTTTGTGACTATCAAAATTCACCTTTTTGGCAAAGGTCAAAGGGTCATATCTCAGGTACTCTAACCTAGAAATGTAAATTTCTATGAATTTCTATCATGGAGCTCTTTCAGTGTACCAAATTTGAAAAAAAATTAGTGTTGGTGATAGTCAGACCCTTGTTGATTTGATGCAGGATGACTCAATAGATTAGTTGTGAATAGGAAGCTTAAATGAGTTAAAGGATAAAAATTTGGAGATTGCATACACACTAGAGATTACAAATTTTGAGCACTATTTATTGAAAGGAAAACCAAAAATAATTTCCTTGTATACTGACTTAAATATGCAAAGAAAAACTATCATTGATTCTATTATTATAACCAAGAATGCAGCCACTTTATTAAAAAGTCAGGGTAATGGTTTACTAATAGCTATGGTCCTAAAACGCCTCCGATCTGATTTCAAGCCATTCACAACTGTTATTATTCAGAAAGATAAGCTAATAACATTTAGTGAATTCAAAGAAACTGAAAAGTTGATTCAGGAGAATAACAGTGAAAATACACTAATGACTCTCCGAATGCCAAGACCAAAGCCACAAATTAATGTTCCTACCTGTTTTACTTGTAGTAAACTTGGACATAAAAGTCCTGATTGCTGAAGTAAATTTCAAAATTATCCAGTAAATAATTCCCCCTCAAAATGCTATAATTCCAATCCAGCAAACAAAAATATTATCTGCCATGCTTACTGCAAACCTAACCTTGCCAATATGCATACATTTGGCACAATTTTTTTATGCGTACATACATACAAGATAGAAAGAAATTGGACACTGAAAGGTAAAAAAGTAACTTTCAGAGGCTATGATAAATCAAGGCTTAACACATATACATGAAACTAAGAATGTCAAAAGAGTCAGGTGTGTAAAATTTGAAAATCATACATCTGACAATTCTTTACTTTGGTTGAACAAAATGATGCAATACCTTCCAACTATTTGCAAAAAAAAATCCTTGTGGGAAGGAGAAACAAGAAAGCGAAACTACACAATCAAGTACAAAAGATAATCCTAGTGAAGAAATACCCAACTGATGATATCCAAGCAGGTTATGAAAATTGCCTGAATAGCAAAGATTATGTTGCTAAGAATTTTAGACAACATAGTACAACTATAGTTTATTGTTTAGTGAATAATAGACCCACTAATTATAATGAAGTTATTACTGCAAATGACTCTATAAAGTGGTGAGATGCCGTGGAAAAAGAGATAACTGCCCTAAAAAACAATACATAGGAATTGACAGACCTCCCACCTGGTAAAACTGTTGTAGGCAGTTGGTGGGTCACCACTATTAAAACAAATAACACTAGTAATGAACAGTTCAAAGCAAGATTCATTGCAAAAGGCTACTTACAAAAACCTGGAATAGATTATCACAAAACTTTCTCCACCACAGCACATTTATTGTTTGTAAGGATGTTAATACAATTAGCTCTTCAACATCATTTATTTGTCCACCAAATGGATGTGAAAACTGTGTATTTAAATGCACCAAAGGACTGCGAAGTTCAACAACCCAAGGGTTATTCCATTACCATCAAAAACAATGACAAACTTGTACAGAGACTAAAAAAAATCCTTATGTAGACTTAAAAAAAGCAGACAAAATTGGAATCAAGTCTTACACATTGGTCAAGGTTTCTCTTGATCATTGGCCGACCCTTGTATTTACACAAAACACTTCAAATACAATACTGATTATGATTGTTTGGGTTGATATACTCATTGCTGCAAGTTGCAATTCTGCATTAATTAATGTAAAAACATTTAAACAAACAATTCAAAATGACTGATCTTGGAAAGCTTTCTTTCTGAGTATACAATATACATTTAAAAATAACTATAGAGATGAATCAAACAAAATATAATGAAAAGATTCTAACCAAATTTGGAATGCAACTGTGATCAACGCCTTGTTAAATATATATCAATCTACTGTATGATGTCTACTCTGGCCGTTCCATATTCAAGCTCGATCCCCTCGGCTGATTGTAGAGTTGATTGCTTTGGCTCAAGTTTTGTCTTGCCCCATGTTCTGATTAATTGATCACAAGACTGACTTGCTCTGAATGGTTGAGTGGAATTGATGACTTGATTTGGTCCAGTCAGTGTAAAATCATACGAAAGAGGAAAAAAAAGGAAAGATAAAAGAAAAATATTTATTTGCCATTCCTCGATACAAAGTTGATGGTACAGTCATTGAAGGCTTAAGCAGGCTATATTCTCTATGCATTAACTATCTACCCTTCCCAATTATCGTGGGCTGGGGTGGGACATAATGTGCTCTGGGTATGCCAGTTCTCCCAAAACAACCAATCAGGACACTCCCTGCAAATATCCAAATAAGGGGGAGCCATTCCTCCCTCCTTGGAATTCTACTTGGGCCTTCTTCTTGCTTTGTGTGAGTGCCTCTCACCATCACTGCCCGAGGGGTGTGGAAAATCCTCTGCCTTCCCTGAAATTTCACCTGGACCCTATCCTACTTGGTCACCTGACCAAACCTGTCTCCTAAGGGCCAGGCTAGCCCAATGGCCAAATTTTAATTATCGTTCAAAATTCTTTCTCATTGTGCTTTTGTGTGTAGTCATTTTTGCATCTGGAATTTATCATTTTTATCCCCTCACGAACCTTTTGGTCAACAAGTGGCAAGTAGGGGACAACTCCTTGATTTGGGAAATTTTATCGTGTTTCAGCATACAAAACATTTAATTGTCATTCTCCACATATGTTCATTTGGGAACTGGTATTCTTTTACAAGTTAATCCTTAGCAATCAACTGAATTCATGGACAGGGTCCTGTCTTTTGCTCTGTTGCTCAATGGTGATAAAAATATTATCTATTTCTTTCTGGGAGGTCTTCGGACCTCCAGAATAGTTCACCACTTAATCTCAGTTCTTAATCAAAACCAGATGGTCTCTTTGTTTTACCTCTCTGGTGGTTGAGAAATATAATTAACTTCTAGTTTTTTTTTTCTGATGAAAAAAGAAACAAAAAAAAAACAAAACAAATATCCTTTTCTTTCATTTTCCCCTCGTCTGGTCATTGGTCTATCAGAATTTAGTGTTTTTCGGCCTTCTAGTTTTTTCTCAATTAAAAACAAATATACTTTTCTTCCATTTACCTTTGTCTGGTCATTTGTATATCTTCAGTTTCTTAGAATTTAGTGTCTTTCAATTTACTAGCGCCTTTCCAACAGTGTCACATCTGTATGAAAGCAATGCTGAACCAGCAGATGGAAAATATTACTGAGAGATAGATTGGCAGCCTGATATACATTATGACTGTCATTGGTCCAGATAGAAGTAATAAAACGTGGTAATAAAACTGTTGCAATATCCTCTGCTAATCTGACCATAGAACACTTGATAAGAGCAAACCAAGTCTTAGGCTATTTGAAAGGCACAAAATCACACTGTTTAGGTATTAATAAATCAAATAAGCCCTTACCTTTAAGGGGGATTTATGATGCTGATTGGGGAAATTCAAAAGACCACCGTTGTACCACAGGATATGGTTTCCAATTATCACTAAACAGTTCAAAGATTTTGTGGAAAACAAACCTACAGTAATGTTGTCAATATGCGAGTGGAATACATGAAATATTAAATATTAAAACAAAAAAAGTTTTCTGTTATATAAGCAAATTTTATATATGCAAATGTTTACAATTGTGTTTGTATTTATTGGCCCTATAGCAAGGCAGATAAATCTGAGTGCACTCATCCATTAAGATTGAGAGAGGGGTGTTGATGTCAATCTTCCTGGGACTTATTATTTATTGTGTTGATAGTACACAATTGTGGCACAAAGCTGCAGGGGTCAGCACTAATTATCCTAGACAATCAGATTCACAACCCATTTATTCATTAAAAATCTTCCTGGGAATGAATATTTATTATTTGTTATTTTTACAAATAATTGTGGCACAAGCCCGAGGGGGAAGCGAAATAGGGCTGGTCAACAGTAACTATCTGTTATGGAGTGGTTTCACAGTGGAGGCTTGTATTTGTACTAAGTCGGTCCTAAAATAGGTTCGACGTACAAAATGTTAGGAACTTGACATAATAGGTAATGACGCAGAGTAATCTAGTTGCAGTCACTGATACTTTAGTATCCGACTAACGGTCATCCGACATCGACTGACTGACCCACTGAGCGACTCCTCGTTACTCTTACTGCTCCTACTTATTATAGATGGGAGAGTCTATTAACTATAAAATAGGTGTGTTCGACTATAACATCCCCCCCCTAAAACTTTACTCCATAGGAGTAAACAGTTTTCTTTACTTATTTTTCATTTTTTACAGGAAATATGAAGAAAAAACAAAACAAAAAAAATTCATTTTTTTCTTGTATCTCCTACGTTTTTTTGATCCACTTTTAAATGATCAGTTGCCTTTCTTTTTTCTCCTGGATTGGCGTACCTCAGGTAAAATTGTTGCAGGCGTTGTTAGATCAAATGTATTGAAAATCACATCCATCAGCGTTTCTTCCACAGGGCCGCTGTCACCCACGTCCAAAAAACGTTGTCTGATCTGGTTACTGCATGTGAATTTTTCGCCTTTCACCAAGTACATCATATAGCCAATCCGCTTTTCGATTTTTTAGTACCTCCATAATGTTACCAGAAACAACCTTCTGCTTTGAGCTTCTTAAGGACGGAGTCAGTTTCTGTAGGCTCTTCTTGTCGTTCTATTTGTTCAGCCTCTAGCTTTACTTCTTGTGCTTCTTAACATTTTCAGTGGTGACTTCAGTTGACTTAAATCATTTAATAACACTGCATATCCTTGGCTGCGGGTAACTCACTCCTCAGTTTTTCTCGGTGTCGACTTCATCTTTACTTTCTGGAGCTTATTTTTCACATATATCGTCGGTGTTACCCACTCAACTTTTTTTTAAATACACCAGTTTTCTCTAACCTGTCCAATTCTTTATCTATCTGTTCAATTGAAGCAAACAGCACATTCCTTTTCTTTTTGAATACCGCCTGAGCGTTTTCTTTTATCTGGAATTTTGCTTCCATCTTGGTACACGTTCCCAAACCTGGAGAAAAAACAGTAGGAAATATTCCCTTAAGTTTCTTTACTAATATTTGGGCTTCGTAAGTTTAAGAAATCTACCTTGTAACAGAAAGAATTTATCGGTAGATCCCATAATTGGAATTCTGTTATCCAATTCGTACCAAGTAAGTTTGTGGTATTTTCTATGACAAATAGTTTAACTTTACACATTTTTTTTATATAACGTGATGTTTGTAACAAATTCTCCAATAAATTGCATTTTTTCTCCTGTCACTGACCTTGTGATTTTATTTGTTTTCATTAAAGTTGGTTTCCCTAACTTCTTCCATGTATGCAAATTTATGATAGGTTGGAACCAGTGTCGAGTTGCATTTTTATTTTTTTATTACTTATTTCGATGGTAACAAATTTTCTGTTTATTCCATCATTCACCTCGTCGGACTTTAATTTTCTTATTTTATTGTCTTTATTTTTTGACCTGCAGTGCGAGCTTTTATGCCCCACTCTTTTACAGTTGAAACATTTTTTATTCCTAAAATTGCAATATCTGTACCAGTGTAGTTCACCGCAAGCAAAACATGGCTTCGGGAGTTTTTGTTTATTTTTCTCTGGTATTTCACTTTTTGTTTGATAATCTGCAATTTTAGAATTCTTTTTGGTAGACTGACTTTCTTTTTTGTAGCGTATTTTCCTTACATGCGAAACGCCAGACTACGCTAACATATCTTGTGCAGTCTTCTGCCAACTTCTGTATCGTAATCCTTGGTTCGTTTTCTAATTTTGACAGCACTAATTTTCTCAACTCTGTCTCTTTCCAATACCAGCCCTTGAACAAACACTAAGCACTTAAAACTGTCAGCGCTTAACTCTGCTAGCTTGAATTCTTCACAATGCCTATTCACATTGGCTGCGTACATTAGTCTTGTTTATCATCTTTCATCAGATTCAAACTTTTCCACCTCTTGCAAAACAAAGATGTCTTTTTACTAAATAATTCACTTAATATATTTACCGCCTTGGTAAATGTCAACTGGCTAGTTTTTTTCAGTAAAATGTAGTTTACCAATTTGTTATGCTCAGCAGTTCCTAACTTGCTTAAAAGAAGCCTAACCTTCTTTCCTTCAGACCACGAGCGGCAATCCTCGTTATACACGTCCGTATATTTTTTATAATACTCCTCAAAAGTTATCTCTTCATCTGGACTGTACGTGAATATTTCAATTGAATTCCATATTGTATTCTCTGGGAAAGAATCATTTTGTAGATTTTTCTCTTTCCTCTTCTCAGTTATTTCCAGAATTTTGTTTTGAAACTCCTTATGCATCTGTTCCATTTCTCATTGAAACTGCATTTGTCTATTAAAAGTTTCCTCCTGTAGTTGCATCTGGAGTGTTTTCTGTTGCTCTAATATTGTCATCTGTTGTTCCGTCTGGAACTTAAAAAATTCCTGGAATATATTTTTGCATTCCTCCATCTTCGCAAAAAGTTTATACAATGCTTAAATATTGTAGGGGGGGGGGTCCTATGAATTTGCAATTCGTGACCTATTTGAGCAAACTGTCTTATCAAGAAAAAAAAAATTCTTTTCTCAGTTGAGAATACGACAGATTTTTTTGTCACTAAGTTGATGTATTGTCTTTCGAAAAACTTTGCCAAATTATTTTTTTTTTTTTTTAAATGTTAATCCGAGATTTTGTCACCGAAATAATTGTGATGAGCAATTTTTTTCTTTTTCCTCGGTATGAGTACAAATTTCGTCACCAAATGTTGTGGCGAGCAAATTTTTTTTCTTCTTCCACCGTATGAATCCGAATCCCTTCGCCAAATTATACGGTGGTGAACGAAATTTTTTTTCCTCTTCCACCATATTAATCTGAATCCCTCATAGCCAAATTTGTTATGGTGGGTGAATTTTTTGTTTTTTTTTCCTCCGTATGAGTACAAATTCCTGGTCGCCAAATTTGTTATGTGGCGAACAAATTATTTTTTTCATTTTTTTTCCGTATGAGTACGAATCCCTAGCCGCCAAATTTGTTATGTGGTGAACGAATTTTTTTTTTTTTTTTTAACCTCTGTATGAGTTCGAATCCTTGTGGCCAAATTTGTTATGGAGTGTGAATTTTTTTTTTCTCTTCCACCGTATGAATCCAAATACCTCGTCGCCAAGTTCGTTATGGAGTGGTTTCACAGTGGAGGCTTGTATTTGTATTAAGTCAGTCCTAAAATAGGTCCGATGTACAAAACGTTAGGAACTTGATATAATAGGTAATGACGTAGCGTAATCTAGTTGCGGTCGCTGATACTTTAGTATCCGACCAATGATCGTCTGACTGACCCACTGAGCGACTCCTTGTTACTCTTACTACTCCTACCTATTATAGGTGGGAGAGTCTATTAACTATAGAATAGGTGTGTTCCACTATAACACTATCCTAACTAGCAAATCAGATTCATGACCCATTCATTCATTACAATTTACTCATTCACCACAAGTACTCATCTGTCACCATTCAATAAATATACAATACCACATATTCACAGAGAAGCTACAAAACACCGCATCACATAGAAATTTGCAAAGTTCAAAATGTCATTTTTTTTTTCTTATAAAAATATATAACATTTTTTTCCATGATCCTAAAATGATGGGGTGGGAGGGGGGAGAACCCAAAACCGAACTAAAATAAAACAAAACATTCAAACTAAAATGTAACATGTTAGTAGGATCCATCCACCCACTCAAAAATAATAAGAGTGACTACTATGTTCTGCCTATAGACAGAATCAATAAGCACACTCACTAATGGAGTGGGAAGGAAAAATAAATGACCCAGTCAAGATAAAAAAGAGGGAACAATAACTGGGAGTTGGGGAATCTTGACATGGATCAAACAAAAGTGAAGGCCCAGGAACGACACTTACTATCACTTATTAACTAGGTAAACAAATAGTGCCTAACTTAACCAGGGAAGGGTTCACAGGAAACCCACACTGTTGGACTTAAATCAAGTGCCAAACTGCCGGAGTATATCAGACATAATTCACCTGTCCAGGAGAATTTGGCCAACATCTGTAGGGAATGTTAACTGAAGGGCCCTATATACTGAGGAATAGAGTAATACAGGGACCCACCCTGCACATAATTTGGCCATTTTTTTTTTTTTTAATTCATCAGACACCACCAGAGTCATTTTTATCTTAGGAAACAACTTTTGAACAGCATCCAGCAGGTCCCATACTTTCAGTTTGCCACCCACACACTGAATAAAGTTATTACTCCAGGAGCCTGTGATAAAGATGAACTTAAACAATGGCCTCAAGAGGCCTTCCTGAGAGAAAAATCCTTCTCCAGTGCCTTTCATCAACTTGGCAGATGGCCTGCTTCTTGGGGGGGGAAGGACTTTTTTGTGGGTAGTGGTGGTGGTGGTTGGAAGGTTGTTACAGGGGAAGGGGGGGATGATGAATTCTTAGTGGGGAGGGGGGAAGAGGTGGAGGCTCCTAGCCTTGTTGGCATACAAAATTTAATTTCTATCTCACAAAACAGGAGCTGATCGGGACTTGGCATGTTCCATGGTCCTCTCTGCCCTGCCTCGGCCAGCCTTTCTTTCTTTTTTTTCCCCTCCCTCAACATTCTTGTCCTCCTCTACCTCCTCCTTCCTTCCCTTTTTCAAAGAAGAAAAACTCGGTGGAGGCAGATCCTCCACCTCTATGTTGCACTCTAGTTGCCGCTGCATTAGCTGACCTTGCTGTTGCTGTTGTTCTTTGTCTTGTTGCTGTTCCTCTGTTTGCAGCACTTGTCGTTGCTGCTGCTGCTCTTGTTGCTGTGGTGGCTGTTGCTACTCCTGTTGTTGTTTTTGATGTTGCTGCTGCTGATTTTCCTGCTGATGTTGCTTCTGTGGTTGCTGCTGCTTTCCACCCTGCTTAAGTTGTAGGTGTTGGTGCCATTGCTTCTACCCCTATGGGACTTTCTACTAGGGAGGAGAGGTTTCAGATTTTTGCCCCTTACTTATCGCCTTCTGCCATTATCTGAGGCCAATTGGGGCCTGGTTGAATTTGTCTGGCTCCACTGTAGCTTGCTTAGTTGGTGGTGCTGGGTTCTTGCTAGGGCAAGCCTTTGACAAATGACCTGCAAATTCCACACACAATAATGAATCTTGAGAGTTAAAGTGACTTGCAAGGATACTTCCTCTGTGTCGATGCCTGCTTTGCTCTTGGCCTTTGCAAACTCTCCAACTTGCCCATAAGGAGCAAAGAATGACCCCTAGATGGTCCTCCATGGTTACCAATATTCTAGAGCTCATAGTAAGGCTCTTCAACGCCATTTCCATTGTCTCCCTGCTAACTATAATCAACCTCCTTGTTCTCACATAAGTGGTCAATGTTTGGCGAAGGAGGGGCATATTCAACATTTGATAATATTGATGCAATATGTGCTTAAAGTTTTTAGGCAGTTTTGATCAACATATCTTTTCATAATTAGCCCTAAGGAATTGTAAATGTAAGGAGCAAGAGTGAAGATTGTGAGATGAGATCATTGGCTCATTGGCTGACCTTTTAGATCTTGCTCTTGCTTCTTGAAGATGATTCAGACAAGCAGATTGAGAACTGTTGAGTCCACTAAAACACGGTGATCTCCATTCTACCCACTCCAAGGCTAAGTGCTCAAGGGTGTTATGTGGTATATTGACAGTTGACAAGTTGCTCTTCAGCTAGTCTTTGTATCTTAGCCATGGGGGTCCTACATTCCAGTAGCCCTGATCTAACTGGCTGTACATTAGGATCTTGGGTATCCTGTCATCAGACATTCTCTAGACATGACCAGTCCATCGTAACCAAGACTGTATGCAAAAAGTCTTGATTCCTCCAATATTACTCCTGTTAAACAGGTCTACGTTAGATATCCTATCTTGAAGGGTAACTCCACAGATTGCATGCAGACAGCTTTTACGGAAAACGTCCAGCTGGCATATATGGTACCTGTATGGAGTCCATGACTTAGACATACAAAAGGATGGCAAGGACAACAGCTCTGTAAATTTTCGTATCCAGTCGAATACCCCACTCATTCCACAAGTGATTGCGAAGTTTGCTAAATGCACTGCAGACTTAGCAATCCGATGCATGATTTTGTTATCTAATGTTCCACTTTAGTTGACTTTGTTACTAAGATCGGTGAAAGATTTTACATAGTTCAGGGCTTTGTCTTCTACTTTCAATGGTCTCTCAGGAAATTTGTAAACTGGCGGTTTTTGTTACTCACCACAGAATTGCTTCGGAGTAGGACAAGGTTAGTGCACTACTTCAGTTTTCATTATGCTAAGTGTAAGACCAAAGGCTTTACAAGCAGCAGAAAAATGATTTATTAGATGTTGGGCCTCCTCAAAGGATGTCGCTACAAGAGGAGCAGCATCAGCAAACAACAAATCAGGAATAATTTGTGTACGAAGGTGGGCCTTAGCATTATACACGTGTATATATATATATATATATATATATACACGCACATATATATATATATAGTTATATATACACATATATGTACGCACGCGCACACACATGCATATAGTTATATATACACATATACGCGCGCACACACACACAGTTACATATATATATATATATATATATATATATATATATATATATATATATATGTGTATGTATATGTATACATATATTTTAAGCATTTCACCCCAAGCAAGGCAGGGACCCACTATTGCGCAAGGGGTTACAGAGAGTTTGAGGTAGAGCAAATAGGAGTGATAGAGGAAAGGATGAAGAGAAGGATAGGGGATAGATCAGGGCACCTGGAGATGTCGATTGACATTACATTTGAATAGTTGGAGATTATAGCTATCAGAGAAACAGGAAGAGGGGAGGGTGTTCCACAGGCAAGAGGTGCGAGACATGAAGCTATTGGAGTAGAAGAGATGGCTACATTTAACAGTTTTGACAGTTAAAGGGTGTGAGCTAGATGTCAGCCTAGTAGAACACTTAAATTCATGAAGTTTGGGAACCAGCGAAAGCAGCTCCTCATAGCAGTTACCATGAAAGTATTTGTAAAAAAGACAGAGGGAGGCAATGGCAGGTCTGTGAGAGAATGTTGGCAGACGAGATGCCAGATCAGGGCCTAATTACGTTGCATATCCGTCTCTGGATCTTATCAGACCATATATGGCAGCAATACTCCATGCAAGGGTGAATGGTTGATTTGTAGATTTGATGGATCAACTCCGAAGAAAAAAAAATTCCTCGCATGGCACAGGGAGCCAACTTTCCTTGCGGTAGATGAAGCTATTGACTCAATTTATTTGTTTCATCTCAGATCAGCAGTCAATGTGAGGCCGAGTAGTTACAAAGAGGAGCTCCTAAGCGTCAGACATTCTAATGGGTGGTAGGGATGGTCTCTGTGGTGAGTAACAGAGAGCAGTTTTGTTTTTGAGGCGTTAAAGTTAACCAGCCAAAACAGAATGCAAATTGTCACAGACAATAATCAAGAACAAGGATCACTTCTCACCTAAGGCATATAGGCAGTTATCGCAGTGTTACACCAAGGCTCTGTGTGCCACCTTCTGAGTCGCTTCCTTGTAGATATAATTGACCCATTGATCGGAAAGTTACTTTCATATGTCCGAAACTCCGCCCACTTCGTGGAAATAATCAAAGATGCCCTCATCCTAGATGGTGAGCTTGGATGTGGTGAATTTTTTCACCAAGGTACTCACAGAGGAGGCACTCTCAGTAGTCAGAGACAGATTGGCCTCTGACTCATCCCTAAAAGAACGGACCAGTATTCTAATAGATAATCTGATGGAGATGTTGACTTTCTGTACACAAACACACTTCGGAATGGGATCACATATATAGCGACAGGATGATGGCTTAGCAATGGGCTCGCCATTATCACCAGCTATAGCAAATACATACATGGAATACTTTGAGGAAATGACATTAGAATCTATATATCTAAAGCTAACTCTATGGTTAAGGTACGTAGATGACACCTTCATACTCTGGCCACACCAGGAAGATGTTCAGGTTCTACTGAACCATGTGAACTCAATAAGTCCTTCAATACAATTTGCGATGGAGAAAGAGAGTAACAAGACACTCACATTCCTGGATGTTCCAATATCCAGAACAAAGCATGGGTTTAAGCCATCCATATACTGTAAACTGACATTCACTGGGCAGTACCTCAATTTCAACTCCCACCATCCATACAGTGTAAAGAAAGGGATCATCCACTGCTTACAACATCGAGCAAAAGTCATAAGTGGCAACCGAGAGACATTAGATAAAGAATTAGTCAGTATAAGTAGTACCCTACAACGTAACTACCCTGAGTACAACAACACTTAGAAAACAGTCTGCTTGCCTTATGTGAAGGGGTTCTCAGAGAAAGACAAAGGATCTGCGGTCCATATAACATCAGGACAGCCTTCAAAAGCTGGATGACACTTTGCAGATACCTCTCCTGAGTAAGACCCCCCTTAGGGGAGAACATGACTAAAAGACTGTGTGTACTCCATCCCGTGCAGCTGCGGAAAGAAATATAAAGGGGATACAGGCTGTTCCATTAAGGTAAGGCTTCAAGAACACCAGAAAGCTGTAACACAAGGGGAAATGGAAAAATCAGGCATGGCTGACCACATATATAGAGAAAAGGGAAATCAACACTCTCTGTGGGATCAGGTTGAAATCATAGAAATACAGTATCATTGGAAAATTTGTAAACTTAAAGAATCAGCACATATGCTAGGCCATAAAAATCACCAGAGCCGACCAAGCATAGAAATGAATACAATATGGGAACCAGTAATAAGGAGTGCCAGAGAAAAGCAATGAATAACAACAAAAAATTGCAATATGAGCTCTGATAAAAATATTGGAATGATAACAGCAAAAAATTGCAATATGAGCACTGGTAAAAATGGCTGCTGAAGACATTAGGTTTATAATAAAATAATAATTTTATAATACCCAGAAATTCATACACAGATGCCCTCAAAGACACATGGCACAGTGGATAAAGGTGTTAGTTAGAGCTAGTGACAGGACCCAAAGAGTGTGAGTTCAATACCTGGTTAAGGCAGCGGAAAACTTGGAAAGGGGAATTAACAGGAGAAAACTGATAACTGACATCCATTAGACATGGCACGTGGAACTAGAACAGTCTACCCCAGGGAGCGAAATATAGGGTGCAGTTTGACATTCCAACCACCTGAAGAAGGCCGGAGCGTACAATGGCCGAAATGTTGTGATAAATATGGCAACTAAAATGAGGACAATATTCTGAATAATGTAACTAGTGTACACACACACACATATATATCACAACTTAATCAAGCCTGATACATCATGTCTTCTAAAAGTGCTTTGAGAGATTCTGCACTTGGTCATGTCCAATATTGTAATTATTGCTCACATCCTTCACTGGATGTAATTTACCACAAATAGTGTGCACATAGGTGGCACTACTATCAAGGAGCTTTCCCAAGTTAAGAATGCCATCATTTGAGCAGTACAAGAGGAAACCTATGCTGAAGTGTTCTTGCATGTAATGAACAAGGAGCTTCCAGAAGGCAGTCCACTCAGGAAACTGTTTTTCCATCAACAGCTACGGCCTACTGCATTCCAGACCTGTTGGACTGTTGCTTGTGAGGTACTACTACACACCAACGAGACATCAAGGGCACCCCCTATAGAAGGAGCAATCTATGCAGCAGGATTTTGGCTAGTTGGCAGTAAGAGGTCATTGAGTTGATCCATTCACAATTGCATCACATACCGAAGACTACGCGACCATACCCTAATACAGAAGTTGGTCGGACTTCATGCTGATTGTGTTAGCCCTCTTTCACCAACATCAGCCTGGATGTATTTGGGCCCTGATCTATTTCCTTGTGTCAGATATGAGGTGGCCTCATCAACAGAAAGTGTTGAGTAGTGATATTCAACTGCATGAGTTCTAGGGTGTTCACTTTGAAGTGATTGAATTGCTGAATAAGCACTCAGGTTCTTCTTCTCTATTCATGGACCTGCCAAACATATACACTCCAATCGGGGACCAATTTTGTGAGTGCCTGCAAAGAATTGAATGTCAAATCAAATATCGGCACTAACTTGATTATAAATTCTTATCAAAGTAGGGCTGTATTTGGGCATTCAATTCAACCCTTCCCACACTCCGCATATGAGGAGAACATGGGAAAGAATTATTAGCATCAAGAAAATATTGGACACTATGTTCCTGCAGCATAAGGAAAAGCTAACTCACAAACTACTCACCACCTACATAGCAGAAGCTTCTATTATCATTAATGCCAGACAACTTGTTTCAGCATCAACAGATCCTGTGAGCCTTGCATACTCGTATTTGCCACACTCATCACTCAGAAAGTAGGTTTGTCTTTTATGCATGAGTGCAAATTTGGAACTAAAGACATCCTAAAAGGTTAATGGAAATTTGTCCAAAACTTGGCTGAAGTCTTTTGGGGTAAGTGGAGGAGGGAATACATATCCTCATTTCAGAAATGTAACAAATGGACATCAAGGGAACCCAACATAGAAACTAGAAATCTAGTGCTGCTCAAAGATAACCAAGTAGCAAGGAACAATTGGCCTTTTGGATTTCATACGTTTTCCCCAGCAAAGACAAACTGGTGAGGAAGGTGGAAATAAAAGTTTCTAAAAACAATGGTACCAAGCACATCTTCAGACTCATCACAGAGATTGCTCTACATCTTCATTTAGATCCAACCAGACATATTAATGTCATCTACAGGGAGTGTTCTGTTCTGCATTAGTATAGTTCATTTATCTTGCTTAGTGATCTCTTGTTTTTAAGGAATGCTTTTAGATTCATCTCAGTCTGACCACTTCTGGCTCGAACCTGCTTCTAGTGAACAGGCTATAACTGACCCAGCATGTAATCCCTCTAAATGTCTTTGATATTCTGAGCATTGTTGTTTTACTGTACTGTGTCAAGACGTGTACGTTTTTGGAAATGCATGCATGTCTAACAGTCAGCTGAATGCCTTTCTTGGTGGTTAATGAAGCCTAATGTTGCGTCAGAGTTTTAATTGACAAAAAGTGTTTAACTATTAGAGACATGCATGCATTTCCTAAAACAGATGCATGTCTGGAGACAGTACAAGTACGCACATATATATATTTTCTGTTTATACCTTATTTTAATACATACAATTTATTTAAGTAAATACTCCGTTTTTTTAATTAAACAGTATTAACCGGCCTGAATATTCAAGAAATTTTGTAGAAAATGTGTTCTTCAATAGGAATCAAACATGTGTTCTACACGGAACCATCATTTGATCTGATGTGCTATACCACTTAGCTAAAGATGCATTTAATCAAGATGCATTCCATGAGCAGATATAATTGAAAAAAAAAATCATTGGAGATTGTGTCTTTAAAAACATTAATTTATACTTTGCTAACCAGACACAGCTAAGTGGTATAACATGCCAGATCAAATGACAGTTCTGTGTAGGACTGTTGAAGAATGTATACTTTCTACATAATTTCTTGACCATTCAGGCCGGTAAATGTAATTAATACGGTTTAATTAAAAAACATAGCATTGACTTAAAATAATAAAATAAAATAATCTATAAACAGAAAATATATTAAATAATTGTCGGACTTAGTTAATTTCAATGTGGGTATGCGTGTATATCCAGGTAAGATGAGAACAAATGGAGTATAATTCCACTGTCCATAACATTTAATTTAAAAGAGGGCTCAATGCAGAGTAAAGCTAAATATTATTTATTATATTAAAACAAAAACATGTTAAAAATCACTACACAATAGCAATCGGGCTTCAGCACTACAAATGTGTCTCCTCAGGCAATGGTAAATTACTGGTGAGTGAATGATGAATTTAGTTTCAAAAGCAGAATACTTCCTCTTTTTTAAAAAAAGAAAAAACTGAATTAAAGGAGGCTTGTGGGTTTTACCATGATTAACTAATCAAATGTGACCAATGCTAAATTCAAACCAACCAACCAAAAAAAAAAAAAAAAAAAAAAAAAAAAAAAATTATATTGGTCATGACTTGTCTGCATATAAATCCTAGACAATTTGATTTGGGACAGATATAAATGGTTATATTATTTTGTAAAAAATATGTAGAAGCATGATATTCAACTTTCACAAGTTAAAGAGAAAGAGGTAAGGAGGTAATCTAACAATGTTAACTAGTTATATGCCTGGTCAGCTTCCTACATAAAATTTTATAGTTGATAGTGAAAAAATGAAATCAGATCATAAATACAAAACTAGTTTGGCAAATTATTATGCAAAGTTTTGCATCTAGATCTATAAGCCACGGGAATCACTTCAGTTGCTATAGTCCACAGGAATCACCTTTTCTGGCAGTACCAGTGTGATAGTTCTGATGCCTATTTGTGCCTGCTTGACAAAATTGTAAACATGTCCTCAAAGAAGCAAAGTCATTGATGATAAAATAAGACATCAAGTTTGGTTCTCATGACTAGCAACTTTGGTTCTCATGACTACTGGTGATTCTGTAATAGTGTGTTAAATATTGTTGTCACATCCGGTTTGGTGCTCCTGCTATATATCTTGATAAATTCTAAAGAAGAATCAGTAATGTTATTGATCCTGACCTGGCATCTCAGCTTCAGTCACTTTCTCACTATTTTAATGTAGGTTCCTTATACCTTTTCTATAAATACTTTTATGGTAAACAGTCTGATGAACTCTTCTATATGGTACCTAGGCTCTATAAATTTTAACACCTTACTAGATTAGTGGCAAGATGTAAACTTTTAAAAGTTGAAATAGCTAAATATAACCCTGAGTTCTATGCTAACAGTGTCTTTTCTTGCACTACATGGTTGTGGAACTCTCATCTGGATTCTTGCTTTCCAGCTAACTTTGATCTTCAAAAATTTAAATGCAATGTCAATCATTATCTTCTGTCCTCTTTCATTAATAATGTTTTTCGTATATTCTTTCACACTCAATACCTCCCTGCATGTTAGTGGCTCTAGTGCCTTGCTTGTGGTGAATGATTAAAAAAGAAAAAATATCTGACTGCACTTAAGCCTTTTTTTAATTATCAGTTTTAAATTGAGCACAACACCTATATGATGCTATATAAAAGTCATTTCTCAAATACTATTTTCACTACTACTCCTCTGGCTCTTCAGTAATCATATTTAGTCTGAAGAAAATATAATTTTGCAGGTTCGATTGAAAATATTTTCTTTTTAATCTACAACTCTTTTACTGCCACCTACACCTAGTGGTGAAACCATGTTTAGTGGCCTGGTCGTTGGGACCCGGTTTTAACCACAAGGTTAACTCTGCACTGGTTAATACTGACAGTGGTCCAAGCTGGCTGTTGGTCACTGGCTGCCTCAATCCACACCAACTCTGCCCACGTTTTGATCTCAGAGAAGTGGAAGATGAATGTCATAGTAATTGAACTGCTGTGGTGAGCGCTATATTAAAGGAAGAAATATCTTCACAATGAGAAATAGAAATTTCATTGGGTTCATCTTCAATTGGTTTATATAGTTCTTGGTACAACAAAAATTAAACCTTCCTGCATCAATCTCTATAGTGACACTGGACCTCAAAGTATTGGGTTCAAAGTTCTTCAGAGTCAGGAGATCTGGTGGCAGCTGACATGGATTGCAGAGGCACTTGATGCATAATTCACAATGCAAATTTGGGCAAATTCACAAATTACACATTTTAAACTTTTGAAAGTTACAACTATGCCAAAAAGAGCTAATTTTCCTTTATAAAAATCAGGAAGAGGTTAGTAATACTTCATATTGGCCTTGACACCGAGTCAAATTTTCCTTTATGAAAAGGCAACTGTGATTCAGGATCAGATTCAATGTGGAATTCTACATGCTTAACAGTAAGTAGAAGAAAAATTACATAGTCTCTGGGCATGTGACATAAAAGCACCAATATACCCCATGACTATCTTTTTTCAGTACAGTATGGAGGTGCTATTCTAGAGTTGGTATCTCCAGAGATCAAATACACGGATTTATTTTTGCTGTCTTGTCTTAAAGACAAGACAAGACTGATCCCAGCACTGAAGAACTGGAGACAAAAAAGAACTTAGTCAAACCATCTCTTAATAACAAAGGCTTGAAGAGCAATGGGAAAAATTATCCTGGTTGGTGCAAGAATAATGACGTAATAATGTTGTTTTTTTTATGTTAAAAATACGTCAAAAAATGACATTATTACGTCATTATTTTTGCACCAACCTAATATATATTAGAGAGCTTAAATGTACTGACTGGAACTATGAGAAAGTATTTAAAAACAACAGATAAGAGAAACACAGCATGTCCCATATGAACTAAATGAGGAAAAGAGAAATAAAATATTAAAGCCCACATTAAACATTCAGTGGTATGAAATTGCATTGATTTTGCATCAGATTATTGGAGTATCATAACTAGAGAAAACTTACACAAATACAGATGAGTAAATAAAACATCAACCAAAACCAGACCATTATCATTATGTTGGGTATGTGGTAAAACAGGTATATATAGCCGCCCTTGTTCTGGGGTGTTCTTGGTCACTGCACCAAATTTTCTTTGGCCTCTTTGTGCTGGGAGTCTTGGCAACAATTCACTCATTGATGTTGCCTTCTCTCCCTCACAGCCAGTAATCGCTAGCTGGTTTTTGTTTGAAGATAAAAGAAAACAACAAAGGGAATTTTAAACTTACTAATTTATTAAATACATTGACATATACATTTCTAACTATCAAATGGGGTTGCTCTCCCACTTTACTGGGAAGCTGCTTCCCAGACAAAAAGAAAATGCCTCTACATTCTTAGACATGTAAGATTAGACTCCCCAAAAGACCTTTCTTTATCAACTATTCCCATCTCGTTCAACCAATCAAAATTGACTTCCTTTGTTTTGTTTTTGTATCTGACCTCAAAACTCAAACTGAGGAAGTCAGAGCAAAATACACTTCTCTAAAGAAAATAATAGTCTGCTAAACTATTATTTAACACAAAAGTGATTTCATACAATATTGGTTCTTTCAATGTGTGTGTTTGTAAAAACCAACTTGAAAGTGCTTCAGCACCCAAACAGTATCCAAAGAGTGCCATTTTGCTGCATGGTAACATCTGTACTTCATTTGCCAAAATGACTTTATGAAAATTGAATCTGCAGAAAATGAATATTTTTGTTCTATTTCTCCTATAAGTTACCATTTTTCTATCAGCTAGACTGTTTTCTTCCAGACAAGAACTTTTACAAGTAGGATCAAATTGAAGAAGCATTTAATGAACTGACTGGTTATTTTCAGCACACATTTAAATTTTCTTAGGTTTTTCATATTGACTGTATACCAAGTTAGATTTCCTTTGAAAGAGATCAGCCATCTTGTAAAATCAGATGAAGAGTACATTAGATTAGTTTCATATCAACAACCAATTCTTAAAACACAGAGAAACATTTATCTTCAAGTAGAAACTTTAGTATAACAAATGAAAAGACAAACAAATAATATGTGAAAATGGTCTTTAAACAGAAAGCCCAAAAAGTAAACTGAAATAAAATTATCTTTTTTGGCAAGTAAATGAGGTGATGAAAAGTTCTTATCCCAAAAAAAATATACTCCTACAAAAAATTCTGATATTTATTAAGTAGGTGGGGACAAGAACTTTTTATTAGGTTGGTGCAAAAATAATGACGTAATAATGTTGTTTTTTGACATATTAAAAAATATGTCAAAAAACAACATTATTACGTCATTATTTTTTGCACCAACATAAAAATAACTGACACTAATAAAAATGATATTTTGCAAGTGATTATTCAAAGGTATTGAATAGGAACTGAGCAATAAAGAAGAAAGCTAATACCAGGTGTTGAGAGCTATACATAGGGAAATACATTAAGAAATAATAATAATAAAATTTTGTGTTAATGGCCTTTCAATATATACGTAAATGGATACATTTTCCTAAACTAATTGTTTTCAGGGAACAAAAAAAATAAATTACCTAAGTTTAAGTTTAAATCATCAAAAAGGAATTTATAATTAAGTTAAAGAATCTGCATAAAGTTATTTTTAAGAACTTAATTCCAAAAAAATGAGTACTCATCAGAAACTTTTATTTTAAATTAATGCATCAAGAATTGTTCATGATAAAACTTATCAAGTTGGCCAGGTCCTATTTTTGTGCCATATTACATAAAATCTTTGTACAATATTATATATCACATAAAATAAATTTCTTTGTCAGTTTCACTATCATTTTCACAGATGACTTCTTACTAATAAAGGAAGAAATAGTAACAGTAATAAGGAGATAAGAATTAACAACCAAATTTAAAGATTATCTTTAAAGATATTTGGTCACTGATATACTGGCTTTTGGAAGTTGTCTGGGTTGAGAACTCTCCAGCATCCATTTGTATATAAAATTAATTTAGCACGTTTTGATAATTTTTTGGGTTATATTACTGTCAGATGCCAATATCCTTTGGGATTTTAACTTTACCTGGCAACGAAACAGAGTACAATAAAAATTTAGAGTACAAGTTTTGAAACAATGCAACTATTTGCTCTACTTGAGCCTCTAATTTTGTAAATTAAGTCTAATTTAATTTTAATAAACCTAACATTAATCCATTAAGCTTTAATAACATATGCAAATAAGGTTGTAAGAAGTTGCCTAACAAATAATGAACTGGGAAAATATATAAATACAAAAGATAAATTATAGTCAGTTGTTTATTCCTGCAAGTTTTGCATCCATGGATATTCAAAAAAGAACAAATTTCAGAAAAGTTCCCAAAAGCAAGACTTGAATCTGCCATGCACCAAGCACTATGCTAAATTCATGCAAATGAAGTGATGTTGTAAGCATAGCCTGCACAGATCCTCAGTTTCTCTCAAGCACTCAAGCATTATTTGGACATTATTTACCATACATTTCATTCATTTATTATTATTTATATTGCATGCATTAATTCTTTATTAAACAAGTTCCAAATTTAATTAAAATCCAATTACTGTATTTGTGATAATTTTTTTAACAATAAATGTTTTTTTTCTAATGCAAATTATTACAATTGTTTTTAACAAAATTTTCTACACCTATCAATGTACACAATTTTATATTGGAATTTTTACAATCTTCTTTCTAATAATTTTGATAGGTAATTTTATAAAAGTTTTATTTTTTCTCCCTAAAGTAAACACTTGATTTCCTACAGTATAACAACATTTTACATTGTATAAGATATTACAAGTAATCAAGCGGATATATGTAGGTTATATGCAAATACGTACTTAAATGAGTCTCTATTCCTCGGATGTCATTCATATAATACACGATACTACTTGTCCAATCCACTGTTCTTGCATCCTGCACACTTCACTAATGTAAAACTGTTCTGCCTTCTCATTGCTTTATCCCTCTTCTATCAGGCCACAGCTGTCCAGCCAATAAGAGTTCTTCACTTTTGTTCTCAGTTACCCAGGCAAATAGCTTCTTCCAGTCTGACCAATAAGCACCCAATTTACTATTGGTCAGACCATGCAAAAAAAAAAAAAAAAAAAAAAAAAAATAAAAATAAAAATGAAAATATATCCATTACAGCACATACTGCTGGAGTCATTAGACGGTAGAGTAATGCCATTTTCAAGGAGCAAAATGCTGATGTCACATGCTGCATGTTGAGGTAAGACACTTATTTTCCTTTGCACTAGATGCAAGCCACTCTGGGTCACTTGCTTCTAAGTGACTGTTCACCACAAAATACTATACCATACATAATCAATCCCTGCTGCAGATACTGAAGGATGTCTGTATAATTAAGGATTTAAATATTTGTTTTCTACACTGAGTTTTAAGTTACAAATATAAAACACTTCAGGCAAAATTAAGAAAGAACCCTTTTATTGCCATAGAATAGCCACTTTGACATAGTGGAATGGTTAACCAACTTGTCTTGCTAGATCAATTACAACTGAGTAGTGAGTTTGAGTCATACTGGGTGCTCCTTGCTTTCAGCCTTGTGCCACATCTATGTATAGTAAATCTCTATTACCATAATAGAATCTTTTGTTGATTAGTAAAACAAATTTTTCATTGTTATTCATTTCATCTCTTACATGTTTATCTAGGTACCTCCACTAATTCTTGGATTGGCTCAATTCCAAAAATGTGATTAAATTTAAGAACTTTTCAGCAACCCCTTACAGTCTTGCTTAAATATTGTTAGATATTGCAGGTTGTTTGTTCAAAAAGAAGTTCACAAGTTCAGTGCTAGAGTCAGAAGAATCCCATGAATAGACAAATGCCAATACCAAGAGGAAATATACAAGATTTGACAATACTCCAGAATGCAAAAGATACCCAAGGCATGCATAGCTACAATGTTGTAAAAATATGAACAAAATTTAAAATAGGAAATTAGCATTTTGGCACTTAAATTATTCAACCATAATCATCTGAATGGGATATGAAGGTAGAAATTAAACATAACATTTTAATCAAACTTGAGATCAGATAAAAATATGTAATAATAGGCATGATGATTAGAAATTAAGAATTGAATAAGTACATAATTATATCAAATAGATATCTGTGAGTGTATAAATGCAGATGCTAAGATTTAAGTTTGGGAGCAATAATAGTTTGAAGCCAGCATTTGGTTCTCTGGGAGGTGGTCATAGAGAAAGTCTATCTACCAATTTGAACACTAACATCTTTTTTGAATAAAAAACATTTGTAATAGTGATTACTCATTTTTAATTCCTCAGAATCTCTTGCACTGAATCAAGTAATTAAAAATTTAATGATCCTAATTTCATCTAATAAGAGAATGAACATTTTGGTTAAAAAAATTAATAAATCTATTACTTAATCATAAAACAAGCATTTATTTACATAAATATTTATTTTTCAATATAATCTTTGTCAGTGCACTTTATTTTGTGAAACAACACCCAGTCAGAATATTGACAATTGTCTGCTCTTCAGGTAAATACTTTAAAGAAAACGCATTTTTATCTGTTTTACTTTTTACTTTTACTCTTGGAAAATTTTAGGTTAATAGTTAATATCCCAGAGTAAAATTTTATTTTTAATATATTTAAAAACCTTTAATGCAAGCTTACAGATCTTGATAAACCATGAGAACATTGTATCAAATTTATCTTGGTAGCTCAGTCAGCAACAAAATTATCACCATTAAAAGTTCAAAAAAGCTATTGGACAAAAAGCCAATTTTAACAGTTAAAATTGTCTGAAGATGCAAGTTTTAAACAAGTTAAAAACAAATGTAATGTGGCATAGGTAGTCTTGAAGTAAAAGAAAAATAATGCTAATTGAATCAATAATTCTTAGATCAGACCAGTAATTTTTACAATTTTGTCTTTGAGAACATTTTTCCATTGTTTAAAATGGGAATATGCTCTCAAAGGCAAAATTGTAAAAATATGATACAGAAGGACAAATTTGACTGATCATATAAATTTAATTTCAAAAGTTAATGCCTTGCAACTACTTCCTACACTTCATAGGACAGAGATGAAGCTATTTTTAAGTAGCACCTCAATAAAAATCTATATTTACAACAATTAAAAAACAGGCAGAAATGCAATTTTACAGTAGATCAAAAAGTAGACCATACAGAATATGCCATAAAGAGTATACATTTTACTAAGTTTCGGATGAAGAATTTAATGAAACTGCTCTTTTCACAGTAATATCAATACTTTTTGTAATATATGTATCTTATTTTGGCGAATGTTGTGAAATTATGTAATTTTCACCTCCTCAAAAACAGGGCAGTAATGACTACAAAATTTAGTAATTTGTTTTACAAAAGGAAAACAAATACTTTAAACTTTTTCAGTTTTAAACTGATAGAAAAGACTTCCTAGATATTGTGAATGGTTCTCCTGGAATTCCTTCCTTCAGGTTGATTTCCTGACCTAATTTCCTTATAAACCTCTGATATGGCTAATATTTCTGAAACACTCCATATCCACTTAAAAGTGACATTACATCAATGTCCTATCTGTTGATTGCACCTGTGCAATATCATCTGATAAAGGCCATGGGAAATAATAATTTCTGCTTTTTGTTGGAGCTAAAAACTTTATCACAGCACTGAATGGAAATGCAATATCAATGATTTGGCCAATGTAAAAGTTAGAGTCATAATATACTGCAACCTACTGGCCTTGGAAGGTCACCTGAGGTGGTCTTTCTTCATCACAACTGCTAGAGTTGTTTAAATACTCAGAATCACTGAGTGAATTTTCTTCTTTCCTTTGTCTTAGAGGCAGAGATAAATCAACTGATTTTCCTGTCATTAAGTAGTTGCAAAGAATAAACTCCTAGCTGAGATTTAATTCCACTAGTGTTCTTGTTACCTAAGAGGACCTTCAGATATCTGTTGATCTTTCAGCACTTCCAAATTACTGCTTATTGTACATCTTTAATAGACTTTACAGGACCACCATGCTTTATGACCAAATTAAAAATTTTCTGTTTCTTAGCTGCAGCCTGACAATTTTTAGCAATCCTTTCCTGTACAACAGAAGTTTCAGAAGTAATTTTTGTTGCTTGTCTTTGCTGCAGATGTTTTGCATGCTTTATTGAAATGCCAAAAACTGACTGTTACTCATTTGCTAATTTTACTTCCAGCCAAACTCTAGTCCGATTGTACTCGAGCAGGTTTGATGTTAATTGATGAAGTGATGTATGTAGTTTTTTTTTTGTAAAAAAAGAAAAATCCCTAAAGATGTTACTTGAACATACTGAAAGTTCATCTTGAACCTTACCAACAAATAACTTAATAAAATTAAAAAAAACATTTTATTAGAGAGTACTTGCATAAGTTAAAATATTTTCTTTCATACTGTCCAGATATGGGCTTCTCAGCAACCAGGTCTTTGTCAATTGTCTCATGTCAATAAAAATAGCAGGAAAACCACCAGACAACAGTGGGCAGTTGGTGAGACTGTGTTTCATGAAGATGTTCTGTTGGTGCATTTTGTTCTAAAAGTTTTGTGCCACCTGCCATGAAGTGGTTTTTGAGGCAGTGTTATTTTGTTTCTTTCTGTCTCTTTCTTTCTGTGACCCCATAATTCTTTCCCTGTAATTCATTCTCTCAGTCAGCAATACAAATTTTGATGCACAAAATGAATGCAGTATATCCCCTTTTTGATTTGTGTGATAGCAGAGATATGAGTTTATTTATCAAGGTAATCACGGGGGAGACACTATCAGTAGTTAGGGATATGCTGACCTTGGACTCATCCCTAGGAGAATGTGCCAGTATACCAATAGATAAACTGATGGAGATGCTGATTTTCTGTATACAAACAACACACTTCAGACATATCAGCAGGATGAAATCTTAGCAATGGGTTTGCCATTATCACCAGCAATGGTTAACATGTACATGGAATACTTTGAAGAAATGGCATTAGAATCCACATCACTAAATCCAACTATGGCGGAGATACGTAGATGACACCTTCATACTCTGGCCACACCAGGAAGAGTTCCAGCTACTACTGGACCATGTGAACTCAATAAGATTATTGATACATTATTGATTCAATGAAGAGAAAAAAACAACAACAACAAACTAGATGTGCTAATATCCCAAATAGAGTGTGGGTTCAAGACATTCACCAGACAATGCTTCAACTATCACCACCCACACAGTGTAAAGAAAGAGATTGTCTGCTGCTTACAACATCAAGCAAAAATCATAAGTGGCAACCCAGAGACATATGAACAAGAAATGATCAGTATAAGCAATACCCTATAATGTAATAACTATCCTGGGTACATGGCAACAGCTCTGACAAACTGGGATAGAAGTGTACAAGTGGATAACAACACCCAGAAAACAGCTTCGGTCTGCCTACCCTATATGAAGGGATTATCAGAAAAAATACAAAAGATCTGTGGTCCATATAAAATCAAGACAACCTTCAAAAGTGGTTCAACATTTTGTAGACACCTCTTCCGAGTAAGAGAAGAACATAATTAAGGTCTGTGTGTACGCCATCTTGTGCAGTTGTGGTAAGAAATATAAAGGAGAAACAGGTTGTCTTCTTAAGATAAGCTTGCAAGAAGATTGTAAAGCTGTAACATGAGGGGAAATAGAAAAATCAGGCATAGCTGATCACATATGGAGGGAAATCACTTCCTGCTATGGGATGAGATTGAAATAACAGAGAGAGAACATCACTGGAAAATACAAAAACTTAAGGAATCAGCACATATACTAGGACACAAAAATCTCCTGGTCCAGTGGATAAAAGCGTTGGTTGGATCCAGTGACTTGACCCAAAGAGCTGTGGGTTTGATACCTGAACAAAAACTTGGAGAGTTGAGATAATTGATACTGAGACATATGGAAGAGGCATCGAACTAGAACAATCTACCCCTGAAGAAGGCCATAACATGAATATGGTAATGAAGAAGAGGACAACAGTTTGAACAATGTAAATAATTGATGATTTAATGAATTTTTTAAGCTTCAGTCGTCACAATGTAATTTCTTTTAAAATATCTTTCAAAAATATGCTTTTCTGAAACTTTATTTGGGGAATATTACGGGATTTAAACTTTAGTGAAAAAAACAAAAAAACATTGCTGTTAGTCATTGAAATACATAATTTAAAGAGATGAGGGGTAAAAACTACTCATTACACATGAAAAAGAATTGTATCTTCAGAAAGAGAAAATATTAAATTTTGTTTACATAGTAATTTTTATCAATATAGTCAAAAAAATAAATTAGATATCAGCAGTTGAAATGGAAGGAATTTTCCCTATGACATGTTTTCACACTACAAACTTGGGCAATTTGTGATACCTAGTTTAATTCATAAATCAAAATCTTTGATCAAGTGCCCATCATTGTTTATTTCATGTGTTTTGGGAAGGGTATGTCACTACAACTTTTGAGTGTTCAAGCTTAATAGAAATTAAAAATTAAAATAATAACCATCTAATTGCATTTTGTTTCACCATTAAAGTGAGTAAAAATGTAACTATTTTTCTGGCTGTTTCTAGTAATGCAAATACAGGTATGCATATGGCTGTCATCAGAACATTTCTTGAAACTGCTTAAAATATGATTGTGTCGTGTACAAAATAGTGCTTTTTATGGTGTAATCTTTCGTTTCACCCAGTTTTGCCAACAACCTTCCACAAAGAAAACTTTGATGTTTTTATGTGATTGTTTACACTGAATTCATTTCCTTTATTTTGATTGAAAATATTTTGGTATATTTGTGCTAACATACCAAATTAAAAAGAAAAATTCTTGTTTATCAAGTTTTAAATGACCATTATGGTACTAAACCTTGGATTTTGTTCCCACCTCCAAACCCTATTGTTATGAACAATTACTCAATTTATTCTCTTGGTATTTAAATTGTTTATACTAAATAAGTGTAGTACAAGTGCTATATTTGCAAACAGATATTTGATATAGTCCCACAAAAATATATAAGATAATGACTCTGTGGTCAAGTATACCATATATACTTGAGTAGAGTTTGAGATTTTTAATGCAAATATAGGGGGTAAGATTTTTTGAAGAATCATTCACTTTCAGTAACCAGTTACACTACAGGGTTTTAAATTCTGTAGTAGAATTTTGAGGGGGATAAAATTCAATACAGCAGTTGCCCAACTGAAAGAATTCTCCTTCACACTGTAATGATTCATAGAACCCATTTGCTGGTCACATGCGACATCTGTTTATATTTAGGTCAAGAAGTCAGTGATTGGTTGTGGTGTGACCAAAAATTTGTATGATGTTCTTATACATCAGTCATTTATGTGCTTTCTTTCTTTTCCAATGTAGGATACATGTGACATGATGTTGCTGGTTTTGACGAAGTTAAGTCAACATTTTCTTCACTATGCTCCCCACTCCAATCTTGTGATGGCAAATGAGACCTGTGCTTCATTGTAATGGGACTGTCTCTTGAGGAGTCATCAGGTGTATCTTGAGTTTCTGGAACTTCCGATTTGTGGAAACATCAGAATTGTAGAGTTCAATTACTTTCAGATGACAAATTGCCATCAGAGTTGCACATTGATGTACAAGAGTATATGAAAAAACAAAGATCTTTTACATGCCAAGGCATCGCATCAACCATTATTGTTTGTGGAATATTAATGTCCATCATGGGACCCACCTGATACCTGGATGTACACTGGCTGTGTGGAGCTTTCACCCCCCCTACTGTTCTCAACTCAAAAGTGATTCTTACAATTATTAGGTGGTAATGTACTAATTCCCTTTACTAAGTTGGTAATGGTGAATTATATTGACATGTTGCATGGTCCATTACTGGTGCAGTAGTGGACCATGTAACATTCTTTGATATTATGCCAGTACACTGCCTCAATTATCAAACAGTGCTTTCTTAATGCAATACTTTATGCTTCCACTATTCTGTTGTCTACCCTAGCAATGTATGGTTGGGAGAGATTTTGTTCAGCATTGAAGTGCATATAGGTTGTGCTGGTTCAACCTCCTTCTTGTTCACATCATACCATCATTGCAGTACTCTTGTAAGCTTGTCCTCTTGATTCTGGTGATCAATAACTTGTACTCTTGAACCAGCTTTTCAAGAATACTCGAATGCCTCTGGATCAGCGTTTCACTTGTCACTTTAGTATTGTAGCTTTGTCAATGAGTATGCACAATAACCCAATGATGCATGAAGAGACGCAGCCCCATGGTACCCTACTGTAGAGCTAAACTGATGCCTTTCAGGCTAGTATTGATATGTTGCATGTTATTCCCAGGCTGCAGCCAACATGCATCCTCTACAACACTTCTGTCAACCTTCAATGGAACCCCTGTGGCAAGAGAACTTGCTGTGTGAAGGCTCATTCTGGCATATTCTTGTTATGTCCCCAATGATATTCTTAAGAGGAGCATCTGTCACTTCATAGTCCCAGCTAGACATGATCAACACTGTCCAGCTTTTAACAAATGATGCACCAACACAAAGCCAACCACATACAGGAAAGTGATCCACCAGTGTTGCATCATGACATCAGGAACTGATGGAATGTCATTTACATGCCTCCAATTAAAGTGAGATGTTCTCCCCATCGACATGTAGACCCATAACATGAGCATTTTCCAATATCTGCTCCGGATAATTGCAGGTCAGACCAAAAGCAAGTGCTCTTTCATGTGGTCTGCAAAAGTCATGCTGTCATTAATATAAATATCATCAATATACAATGAGATTGCCTATCAAACTGACTCGTTTTATGATAGCACAATGTCCACAATGGTGTTCATTATGGCTGGTGCAACATTCAACCTGAAACCCATTTAGGCAATATCTTCACCCTTTGAGGATCATGGTTTGAAATGGCTAAAGTGATTCATGGATATGCACCTTTAGGTAAGCCTGTTATAGGTCAAGGATGGTGAAATCATGTCATTTTTGACACCCATCCCTCAATAACTGTGCACACATGTGAGCATTGGCTATGTGTACATCTAAGCACTCATTTAATTCCCCAATAGTAAAGTGCTGCCAGTATTAGACTTTCATTTTTCTGCACCACTGCCATCAACAGAATGAGAACTCTTGAGGCATCAAGTTCTTTTTCAGGATAAGATTGCAACCAACCATTATCCAGCCATATCTGCAGCTTGTGGTCATATTCTTCCTCAAGACCTTTTGGTATTGAGTACTTGTGCATCTTGTTCTGCAAATTCTCCCATGTTTGACCACCTAACCACTTTCATAATGTGACCCATAGCTTCTTATTTGGGTTGAATTTGACGCAGAAATTGGGTTCTATTTTAATGGCGGCACAACACAGGTAATTTTTTTCTGGAGGGTTTTAAATTCTATAGTAGAATTTTGAGGGGATAAAATTCGATACAGCAGTAGCACATCACATGAAATTCTCTTTCACGCCACATAACAATTCGTAGAACCCAACTGCTGGTCACGTCCAGCACCTGTTTATATTTAGTTCAAGAAGTCAGTGATTGGTTGAGGTGCAATCTAAAATTTGCATAATGTTCTCATATATCAACAAGAGTCACGTGCATACTTTCTTTCTTTCTCTTTCCAATGTAGGATACATGTGACATATTGTCATGATGAAAGTCGTCATTTTCTTGTAAATTCACGTAAAAAATTTCACGAGTTGCACTATACATGAAGTCGCCTATAGATAAGTATATACAGTAGGTCTTAAAACATTACTCTCGCATTACCTTATGGCATCACCAGACTTTGTTAGTTCTTCATCATAGTGCAATATTGACTGATCTTAGTTTTCTAATATTTCTTCTTTTCAAACATGTACAGTGTCATATAGAAAGAAAATGAGTAACTACTGATACCGAGCGGTGTTAGGTTACTGACTGGAGTGATTATTGAATGGAACCATCCAGTCAAGTTAGTGTAAATTATTGTACATTGATGATTTGGGTTTTGATTTAGGATTTACCGGATGTTAAGCCAAGGTGCACTACTAACAAGGTGTTCAGTGAAATCGTTAATTATCTTTGGCTGACTTTTACTGCTTTGTTCTTGTTAAGTATTTATTTGCAGTTGTAATTAAATGCTGTTTTATCTTAATATTAAAGTCTTGAGTTATACTTAATTATTAACAGTCACCATACATCACAAAAGTGGTGGCAAGGAATTTGCGTTAAACTCACACAAGAAGGAAAAAAACGTCTTAACAGGATATTCAGTGAATATTTACCACTTCAGAAAAGTGGTGACATGTGGAACTACAAGTTTCGCAGCACTACAAATAAGTAAACTGGTGAGGATACTCAAAAATCAATTTGACTATGGACTACAGAAAAATGGTTCAAATGTTGGAAAAAAAAAAATTGCAACAGCAGAAAGTTCTGGAATTTATTATTAAATAGAACTTAACTGGAAAGAATGTCAGATTTATTCATTTCAGATGCTGTTGCTAATTCAATTAGTGAATTTTTATACAATCCAAATGAAGGAAGAACATTTCCAGTGTATTATAGAAGATTCAAAGAAATCTTCAAAAAGGATTATTTGCACTGGCATGATGGAAAAAATGTTTGCTTATTATTAAGAAAACTGCAGAACATGAAAAGTATGTGAATTTTATTTTGAAAAAAAAAACAAAAAAAAAAAAAAACAAAAAACAAGTGAGATAAATTTTGATGAAATTGTATTAATTCTGTTGGAAATTTTCAGTGATAGGTGCTCACTATTTTAACACATGTTGGCAATGCCTTAACTTAAAGGATGACAATGAAGATTTTGTCACTTATGCTGGAGTAGTGAAGCGTGAATGTGAGAAATTTAAAGTGGATGAATTTATTCAAATGCCTACATAGTATTTGTACAGGGCTTAACTGCTAATAAGGATTCTGAAATAAAAGCTAAGATTCAAAATTAACTCTCCAGAAAATAGCTAAAGAGTGTCAACACATGGTTAATCTGAAACTCGATACTGCAAGGATTGAGGAAAGAGATATTTCACATGCATGTAACATCCAACCATTTAAGAAAAAGGAGTATAGACCTTCTGCAACACCCAAGAGAGCATTCAAACACCTTTGCCAATAACCAATGCTTGCCATGGTTGTGGTGGTAAACATTTTAAAAGTGATTATTTTTTTCAGGAACAAAATATGCTATGAATGTGGGAAGATTGGACACAAGTTTACTCATTGTAAATATTAAAACAAAAATGGAAAAAAATAGAAGAATGTTAAGTGAACATGATAAATACTTTGTGTAACATAAAATAACTTAAAGGCAAAACTAAAAAAAAAAAAAAAAAAAAAAAAAAAATTCCTTGAATGTGTTTTTAACTGAGCTAGAAACAACTCAAAAGAGGAAATTTGTTTTTGTTAAAATTAATAATGTAAAAATAAAACTACAACTGGATACAGATTCTGATATCACCATTACCAATGAACAGACATGAAGAAAAATGGGTAAACCCAGTTTAGCAACTTCTGGAAAAAATTTCTTGTGGAGTTAGTTATAAATTGGACTTTATGGGTGAGTTCACCTACAATGTTTTTTTTTGTTAGAAAAACTAAAAAAGCGGTTGTGTTCAAGATAAAGAATACAGCTAATTCATTTAAAACAGATTGGATTGCATTTTTTTCATTTGTGGTACTTTCCAATTACTTTATTCTGCAATAAATGTTGTTACCTCTGGTACTAATACTACAGCTGAAAAATTTAAAAAATAAATTAAAAAGTTTCTTAGAAGTCTTCTCAGAAAAAAAATAAAATCTGTGTATGTGCTGATTTTTCAATGGGATTAAATGAAAGTTTGAAAGAATGTAACTACCCATCACTAAGTCCAGAGGAAATTTTTGCCAAATGGTGGTAATTTTTTTCTAAATTGAATCTTTCAGATGCTTACTTACAGGTAGATAAAACAGATTCTAAGCTTTTAACAATTAACACTCATAAAGGACTGTACAAATTTAACTGACTAACTTTTGGTATAAAGGTAGAACCAAGCATATTCCAAGAGATTATGGATACAATGTTTGCCGGTTTGGATTGTGCATAAGTTTGGATGATGTACTTATAAAAAGTGAATCCTGAAACCAGCATATGGAAGATGTGAAAAAAGTTTTGAAAAAATTAAAGACTACAGTTTTCACATCAGTGAAGAAAAGTGTGAACTATTTATGAATAGAGTGAAATATCTAGGACAAATTATCAACGTGAATGGAAGATGACCAGATTCTTCAAGGGTGAGTGCAATAAGGGGCATACCCTCCCCAGCAAATGTATCAAAGTTACAAGCATTTTTAGGGTTATATTATCATGTGTATATACAAAACATACATAAATTAACAGCACCCTTGAATAACTTGCTAAAGAAAAATGTTAATTGGTCAGCTAAATGTCAAAGTGTTTTTGAAGAGATCAAAAAAGTCATAACGTTGGACTTATCGCTAAATTAGAGACTGTGGTTGCAGCAGATGCAAGTGAGTTGGGTATTGGAGCAGTGATACTACACAAATAAATAATAACGGAACAACTAAACCAATATCTCGTGCTACAAGACTGTTAATAGCAGCTGAAAAAAAAAAACTACAGCCACATTGAAAAGGAAGCATTGGCTATCATATTTGCTGCACAAAATTTTTTACAAGTTTATTCATGGTAAACAATTCACACTACGGACAGATCATCATCCATTGTTGTCCATTTATGGATGAAAAAAAAGGGTGTTCCCATGCATACAGAAAATAGACTGCAGCACTGGGGCACTATCTTAATAAAGTACAATTATAAAATGGAGTTTCTACCATCCAAAAAATTGAATCATGCAGACGAACTGTCTAGATTAATACCAAAATTCTGCAAACCACTAGAGGACACAATAATTGCAGTGATAAGGGTTGAAAATGAAATTAAGAATGCATTATATAATACAGCAAAAGAACTGCCCCTAGCATTGGAGGAATAAGAGTTAAAGCAGAAAAAGACAACTTCATAATGAAAATGAAGAAACAACTGAGATTAAAGAAAAAAAATAAAATTACTCAAAGCAATTCATTTTCAATATGTGACAATGTACTTATATAAGCAGAAAGAATTGTGATACCAGTATAATTGAAAAATGTATCCTAAAAGAGTTTCATGTAGGACATCCAGGAATTTCAAGGATGAAATCCATAATGAGGTATTATACATAATGGCTGAAAATGAACCAAGACATTGAAAATTTATCATACAGAGGTTGTACTCTGGCAGTGAAGTATTAAATTTCAACCTGGGCCAAAAATTGATATTCCATGATCCAGAATACACATGGACTTTTTAAATGAACATACTATCTAGTTGTGGTAGATAGTTACACTAAATGGCCAGAAATATTAAAATGTAGAAAGATGACTGCCGCAGTCACTATAACTTTCTTACGAGAGTTATACCATAACTTTCTTACACATGAATTGGGTACCACTGTTACAAACAATGGCACCCAATTCATTTGAAGTCAATTGGTATAGAGAGGATATCATACATAGCTTTCATCAGGAACTTATTCTGTTTGGGTTTATCCTTTTGATATCACACCAAAATAGTCTTCCTTTAATGCTTGATCTATACTGCTTGTTCTGAATATCAAAGATACTTAGTGGTGAATCTCTTCTCCAGTTATATTCCTTTTGTTTTTCTAGAATCACTCATGTTTTGATTTGAAAGCAATTCTTATTTTTCCAGCTGTCACAGCACCAACCCAGTTTTAATGGATGGTTGTGTGCTTTTCACAAATAATTTTTAAGAAGTATACACCAATGCTTTGTTTACTCCTTAAGTTATGGTAGTTTCAGCTTTAATGTTCAGGATAATACCTCCAACAATTTTTTACAGATATTTACTGATTAAAAACACTAGTGTTTTAACTAGGAGTCATAGTATTCTAGGGATTAAATAACAATTCTGAACTTGATTTTCATCTTTTTCTAAGTGAAGAGCACTTGATAGCATGACTGTTTAAGAGATATTTCATGAGTTTTCAACTTTAAAATGCTCTACTATCCTTTACTAGAATATTTTTCTCATTTACTATACAGTCTTCAACATTGTATAATACTATTTCTAGATCTAATACAAAAATGCAAAATTATGTAACTCGTCACAACAGCAAAATTAAAGTTTTACCATCTAATGAAATGCAATATTTAAAAATCAAACAAACTTGCAAGCACATTTGAAAAACATCAATGAGACTTCAGTTATTTTGGAATCCAGAAAAAATATTTTTCTATCAGCATGCATTTAACTGATCCACAAGTACTTAAAATTTTAAACAGATTAAATAGACAAATAGTCAATGAGCTTTTTGCTATTTTTCATCAGAAATAAAAAAAAAAAAATAATTAAATAAATGAACAACTTTTCAAAATGTACATCTTGTAAGGCTCATATACTAACATGACAAAAGTAAATTTAATATATGAAACAATATGGAGATTTGTTCTTTTAAAAGTTGCTATTTTGACAAAGTTGTATAAAATCTTTTTGTTGATTTTGTTTAGGCCAAAACAGTTGTATATTCTTTTTTCACTGAAATATTTACTGAGGTCAAACTTTAATTTATGTTAAACATTTTTAAATTTAAAAATAAACAAAAACTATTTGCTTACATCTGATAAAATGCTGTAATATGTTTACAAGTAAAATTAAAGAAAGAAAAGTTAATTTTAAAGATTTATTAAAAAATAAGCTTCATATATCAAATAAAAATTATCACCATAAAATATAGTTTGTAATATTCTTATCTCTAATGCATAGAAAAATGGAACAGTTTAAGCAATCATAAGCAATCAATAACTTCGGCATTTAGTGTAGACTCATGAAGTTTTTATTGTGATTTAAGTATTGCCTATCAGCAATATTTGATTTGATATAAATTTCTATTAGCAGAAAAAAACTTTGTATCTTTCATCTACCACAGCTCTCACTAACAACAATTATTTGAATATACTCAGTCTCAATATAGTGTACATAATACCTCCTACTATCTCTAAGATGAGGTACACTATTAACATTATTCGGACCATTGTCCTCATCTTTGTTGCCATATTTATCACAATGTTTCAAACTGTTGCACGCTCCGGCCTTCTTCAGGTAGTTGGAATGTCGAACTGAACCCTTTATTTTGCTCACTGTGGTAGACTGTTCTAGTTCCATGTCTAATGGATGTCAGTTATCAGTTATCTCCTGTTAATTCCCTTCTCTAAGTTTTCCACTGCCTTAACTCACACTCTTTGTGCCCTGTCACTGGATCTAACCAATGCCTTTATCCACTGTGCCATGTGTCCTTGAGGACATCTGTGTATGAATTTCTAGGTATAATAAATCTAATGTCTTCAGCAATCATTTTTTACCAGTGCTTATATTGCAATTTTTGCTGTTATCACTTTCTCTGGCACTCCTTATTACTGGTACCATATTGTATTCATTTCTATACTTGGTCAGCTCTGGTGATTTTTGTGGCCGAGCTGATTCCTTAAGTTTACAAATTTTTCAATGATGTTCTTTGTCTATGATTTCGACCTGATCCCACAGAGGGTGGTGATCTCCCTTTTCTCTCCATATGTAGTCAGCCACGCCTGATTTTTCCACTTACCTTAAGGGGGTGGCCTGTCTCCTCTTTATATTTCTTTTCACAGCGGCATGGGATGGCGTACACACAGTCTTTAGTCATGTTCTCCTCTATGTGGGGGGGGGGGTCTTACTCGGGAGAGATCTCTGCAAAGTGTCGTCCAGCTTTTGAAGGTTGTCCTGATGTTATATGGACTGCAGATCCTTTGTATTTTCTCCGATAACCCCTTCACATAAGGCAAGCAGACTGTTTTCCGAGTGTTGTCCTCTTCTTGTACCTGCCTATCCCAGTTTATTGGGGCTGCTGCCATGTACCCAGGGTAGTTTTTACGTTGTAGGGTACTACTTATACTGACTAATTCTTTATCTAATGTCTCTGGGTCACCACTTATGACTTTTGCTCAGTGTTGTAAGCAGCGGACAATCCCTTTCTTTACACTGTATGGATGGTGGGAGTTGAAATTGAGGTACTGTCCAGTGAATGTCAGTTTACGGCATACAGATGCCTTGAACCCATGGGAGTGTGTTGTTACACTCTTTCTCTATCGTGAACTGTAGGTCTTACTGAGTTCACATGGTCCAGTAGAATCTGGACAGCTTCCTGGTGTGCCCAGAGTATGAAGGTGTCATCTACGTACCTTAACCATTGAATTGGCTTTAGAGATATAGATTCTAATGCCATTTCCTCAAAGTATTCCATGTATATATTCACCATTGCTGGTGATAATGGAGAGACCATTGCTAAGCCCTCATCCTGTCGCTCTATGTGTGATCCCATTCCGAAGTGTGTTGTTTGTGTACAGAGTCAATATCTCCATCATGGATGGGGGAATCTTTGATTATTTCCATGAAGTGGGCGGAGTTTCGGACATATGAAGGTGACTTTCCGATCAATGGGTCAATTATATCTACAAGGAAGTGACTCAGAGGGTAGCACACAGAGCCTTGGCAACTAACAATTGGCCTAAGTGGAATACCGTCTTTGTGAATCTTAGGGAAACCATGTATGTGATTTAGCAATTTTAGTCACAACATGTAGTTCTAAATGTTAATTTTTTTATAAAGACTTTAAAACCTTTTTTTGATAGTTGAAATGTGTTAATATTCTTTATATAAAAAATGAATACATAGAACACAACTAGATAAAATAGAGCACAGTATGATAAAACTAAAAGTTACTCTGAACATGAAAATTAATTAATAAGAACATTTCTGTATATAATTATTCAAGATGATTTAACTGAAATGTTTAATAAAAATAAATATATTACTTTTATTTAGGGTACCAAAGATTCACCTAAAAATGACTCAAAAAAGTTTTTATTATTAAAATTTTAGTTAAAAATTTTGTTTTTCTTGCACTGTAAATTAGTACAAGAAATTTGAGTCTGGTGAAAACAATACACTTATTTAGAAATTTTTGCAAAAAATCAGATAATTGTCAGATATGAACCCCTTCCTTGCCAATTATTTTGGGAAAAAAAGTCTCATTTTCTATATTTTTTATATGTTTTTAATAAACCTAGAAGTAACCAAGTGGTGGCTAACACACCTCTACCAGACATAAGTTGATAATTGAGCTCATTTCAAGCTCAGAAGGGCATAAAATGAATCAAGATCAATATATTAACATGTCTGTAGCTGGTTTTTGAAGGTTTTGATTTAGATATGTTTATTTGTCTGTAACTGAAAAAGACACTTTTGGTAAAAAAAAAAACGTATATACTGTATATACGTTTTTACCAAAAGTGTCTAAGCCAGGGATGGGCTAATGAAACATTCCGGACATTTACAAATGAATTATTTTGGAAACGTTTCCTATTTAGAAAATCTTGGTAAAATTATATATATGTTAACCCCTCTCCACCCCACTTAAATTCATGAAATTTTGAGAAATACATAAAAAAAAGAAAAAAAAAAGAAAAGGTAAATTAGGTATATTAGTTACAAGTCCTTGGAGAATTTAAATCATCAATTTTTTTTGTTAAACAGGGACCCTACTCCACACACACAGTAACAGAAAATCTGCTCTGAATCTTAAAATAAAAATGTAAATAAAAATAAAACTAAGAAATTATTTAATTCAAAATACTTAATTGATCTTATGAATAAGATATATCATGGACACTTAATTTAAGAAAAAAAGATTTTTTCATAAATAATGAATTTTTGTAATTTTAATTATAATAATTTATGAAGTTTTAAATCTTAAAATACTGTATTAATTTGTAGCAGTTATGTGATAATGTTATTAAGTAAAAATTATATCTACTAATCATACATGGAGATGCTTACAATTCAGAGACTACTAGTACTCTAAAAAGAATTTTTTTTTTGTTTTGTGTATGCATAAACATACCCTTTTTAGCAAATATAGATATCCACACACAACATTATCCGAAAATAAGAGTGGTAACTATATAGTAGATTTAAAACATTTCCTCAACAAGTGTAGCCAAAGTACCTAAAATTCAATAAATGAGAACATTTTCCTAAATTTCTAAGATTACTGGGTAGTAAAAAATTTATATGCAAAAGTGTTAAAGTAATTTATACAGTTATGTGTACTTTACTTAAAAATGCTAAGATATAAAAAAAATATGTCAAAGCAAAACGTTATAAAAACACTCACCTCCATGTAAAGAAAATACTTTTCGGTAATATTTTAAAGCAATATTTGTTTCAAATCAGAAATCAGTTAATTTTCCTTAAATAAAGTTTTGGAAAAGTATATTTAATTTTTGAAAGACTTTTTAATAAAGACAATTATATTGTGTTGACAGATTTGTCAATATAGCCAATTTTAGCAATTTAAAAAAATAATTCCAATGAATTAGACTTTGGTTTGAAATGCAGCATTAAGTATTTTGCTTATTGGAAATATTAAATTATTTAATCTATTCATTTGGAATCAAATATAAAAAGCAACAAGAAATGCTTTAATTTTTAAAATACATTTCAAATCTTAGGTATCACTGTGATACCGTAACATTATTTTTTTTTGGATATACCCAATTTTATTAAAAACATTACAATAAAAACTTTGAAGGGATGATGTGCATAACCTGTTGAGATGTAAACACGAATTGCAGACAAGTGAATTTCTCAGTAAAGTTTGGAAACTCTTACAAGTGACCTTTTAATGTCATGTATAGACTACCTGACCAATAGATACAAAAATGGAAATGTTTAAAAAAAATAAAAATTATTTTAAAAATCGTTGTGCAAAACAGCTTATATTAAGCTTTTCAATTTTTGATTCATACAGTTTCTACTAATTTACAATATTAGCTAAAAAAGAAAGGAAGTCATGCAGAATTTTAAGCAATTTTTAAATTATTATAATTAAAAAAAATTTTTAAATGTAAACAATTCTTGTAAATATTATTATTCATCGAAATTTTTTTTTTCTTAAAGACGAGTGTCCTTATATTTCAAAAATAAATAAGAACTGAAAGTTTCATTAAAATCTGAGAATTATTTGATTTTTGCAAGAAATTTCAAATCAATGTTTTTTACTTTTCCGCCAGAAAAAAAACAAAAAACAAAAAAAAAAAAAAAACACTAAAAAATAAATCTAATGATAATCAATCATGACGTAAAGATTTTTTAACTGAAATTTTGAACATGTTAGAATGGAGTAAAAAATTTAAAAAAAATAATTAAAAAAATAATTTGTTCTTTCCTCTTAATAATGACAAATATTTTGATGATAAAACTTTAGTAAGTTTGGGACGTTTTTTTCATCATGTTATGCAGTTTTTCAGCGAAAAGTGGAGGTTTGTTGAAAGCTGTTTTCTTTTATAATTCTCAAACTGAACATGTGAAGGCATTCTGTTTGTAACTAAAAATTATCGAGCTTTATTCTCCTGTTCCACATTTAACTTAAGCTATATCTTTCTTATAAAATATCGATAAATGAGTCTTTCAAATAGAACAATGGATACAATTTTCTCATTACAATTTTTTTGTTCTTTGCAGCAGAAAACACCACCAAGTAAAGTTTATTGTCACACAATTTTTCAAAACATAAAAATTAAAAACATAAATGAATGAAATAAAAAAAATGAAACTAACAGAAAAACTAAAAGCGATTCCATCACTTAGTCAAAAAAAGTTGCATACAGTAGAAAAATCAATTTTATTCCAAATTCTGTTTTTAAATGTATCAACTTTTTTACTTTTATCTGACTACTGAATAAAAGCTTTTCAAAATGCTACCCTAATCATATAAATAATGACAATAGGTATACTTTGCCCTATGTCGTTAATTGGTTCCACAGGTCGAAATAACCGCAAATAATCACTCCCCATTGCCTATTAGTATTATTTATGATATGTACAGTATTATTCTGAATAGAATAATTAATTTCCACCTTCTGTATGCTTCATTAGCACTTATACTGGGACTTTTTTTTTTCGGAACCATTGGCAAAAAAAATGTATTCTAATTGAAAGGAAGTCAACAGCAGAGCACTAGCACAGATGTCAACCAGTCTGAATTCAAAATCGGTGTTGGAGCAGAGAAAATGCACGAGTGCCACCAGGAATTTGAAATACGAACAACTGCTGAACATGCTTTTTTTTAATTATTGTATTGTTTTTGATGAATATTTATAATTTTATATGTGTTTAAGTTATTTTAGTTAGTATTTTGACGTTTCTAATACTTTTAACGGTCGCGACGTAAGTAAACTCGAGTAAAACTACCGGAGGCGAGTTTTATTTTTCCGTATAATATTTAAAAACCGACGTATCACTGTAAGTGTAATTTATCTGAAACAGATGCACCCCTCTTTTAATAAAGAATCCACAATCTTTTATACAAGCAAGACAAGAATCAAAGAAATCCACAAAAGTAAAGATAACGAATGAAATAAGCTAGTAGGTAAGACATTTAGTTAGTTAATGAATGTCAACAAAAGCAAGGAAAAAAAAAAACAAAAAAAAACAAAAAAACTTTATCTTCTTTAGTTACACGCTGTAAAAAAAGTATTGTAGTGTTGTGTTGTAACATTTTTTGTTCTGAAATCACTTAGTTTCTTAGATAGTCACTTAAGAAAAAAACAAAAGCAAATAAAATCAAAACTTATAAAAATGAAATAAAAAAAGTGGAAATAAAATTATTCTATCCATTTCTAAATTTGACAGAGAATTACAAACAGAAACTGTTGGAAAGCAAAATAAAAATAAAAAATTAAAAAATATGAACTGTTTGTTGCAAGAAACTAGACTTGAGTAAAAAGTTCCATATAGAAAGAAAACGCAGAGGAATAATAACAGATTTAGTAAATTTCAAATGAATACATTTAATAAAAAAACAAACAAAACAAGCACTCTAAACGGTAATCAAAAACAAAACTAGATCAATTGATGGTTGCAAAGTCGAAAAGTGGCAATAAGACTAAAAGAGTAGCAGTTTGGTTTATTTACAACCACTGAATATTTATAAAATTATAATAATAAATTTTTGTACTACTTTTAAGGCGTATTGAAATATTTTGTTACAAAATAAAAAAAAAAATAAAAAACATGTAATCCTTTAATTAGCACTAGGTGTTACTGTTCAAGTGTCCTTGGAAAGAAAGTCTGTGTAATTACAAACTACAATTTTTACACTTTGCTTCAGCGAAGAAAAAAATTGAAACTTGATGTATAAAACTTGTTTTTTTTTTCCACAAACAAATATCGACTTCCAGTGTCCCTCGATTCCAAAAAGCAGTGCTGTTTTTAGGCTAAAGGTCAACAAATGCATTTTGGAACTGATGCACATTTGCACAGTATGTAAGATTAAAAAAGAAAGAATAATGATAAACAATATTTTCACATTTTGAGGGTTACTTTCGTAACAACCCCAATTATAAAGCATCCTTTTAGTTTTAATTTCAAGATACAAAGGGTGACTGATTATTGTCGCAAACATAAATAATCATGTCAACAAAATCTAAAGAGTAAAAATCAAACACAAAAATTGCAACATAAATTCCAATAAAGATAACAAAGGAACCAGTGTCCCAGTGGTTAGCCGTTAGCGTGAAGTAATTTTTTACAAGTTGGTAATAAAATTATTGCTTGTAGTGAATGACCAACAAAAAAGAAATGTCAACCAATTAGGAAAATTGTCTTGATTGAAGTCTTAATAAAAAATTGCATTTATAATAGATATTTAATAAAACAAAAAAAAACAAAAAACACCACCAACAAACGCATTAGTCAACAAATGGATAACGAGAAAATCTTGAATAGAAACGATCTGTTATTTTAAATTCACATGAAAAAAATCATTTTATTTTTGTTAGTCAAAAATCCACTATTTACGAAACAAAGGTTTAGAACATAAGAATGCAAAATTTAATAACATTTTTCCGACCTTCCTCTATATAAATTTGCATTTTTGCATTATTATTTTTTCTATACTTAAGTTAAAAAATTACACTTACGACAACTGGCCGAAAATATCAGAAAAATCGCACGGAATGACGAAGATACAAATAATAAATTTAAATTAAGGCAAAGAAATTAATTTTGTATTTTTTAGAATAAAGATAGAAGTTTTACTTTATTAAAATGTAAAACTACTGATTTTTATACACAATTCTGAAACTTTATTTCAAGATAAAAACATAAATTTTAAAATAAATCATCAGCAAACAATTTTGATATTTTTTATTTTACGAAAAAGACTTAAAACTTTTTAATGATTTTAATTTTTAACATTTATGCTAAGACAAATTTTAAAAAGAATAAAAATAAAAGGCGGAGCAGACATTTTCTTGGTAAACGTTAGGTTTTACTCACAAAACGCGATTTCTGGTTCATATCGATTTAAAAGTTTTTTTTTTTTTTTTTCCTGAGAAGATTTAAAAACCTTTTTGTGTTCATCAGTGGATCACACAGTAGAGATGATACGACTACTACTTACTCAAAAAAGAAACGCGTAAAAATGTTAGAATAAAAAAAAAAAAATCAGTCCAAGCATAATTAAAAAAAACATATTGACACGTTTTTCTGAGTGAGTATTTTTCCTTGAAGTCTCATGAAAATCAAATGAAATATTAATAAATTGAGAGGCTTGCCGCTTGAAGAATTATTAGTTTTACTTTTAAAATCAAATGGATTTTTTAAATCTGAAAAAAATATTTGTATTAATTTTTATTTTGGTGCTATGCCCTGACAAAGAAATTATTATTAAAAATTACTTACCAAATGAACTTGTGATCCAACAAGCGCCCAACAAAAAATTCAGTAGCATCCTCTGACACGACATCTTTGTCATTAGTGTCCTTTTGGAAACACTTCTGCCGTGTAATATTATGAAGAGATTGGTAAACTGCAGTCGATTGTACTGCCGCTCCGTCTCTTCCACTTGACTGATACTATCATTACATTTCCTTTCCAGCGCGTGTACGCTCGTGCGCGCACGCGCGCGCTCTCTCTCTCTCTCTCTCTCTCTCTCATTCTTTATTCTTCTATCTCTATCTTTTTTTTCTTTATTATTCGGCGTACACACAGATGTGTTTTTTTTTCTCCAAAATGTGAGCATGTTAGCAAAAATCTGAGAATTATCCGATTTAAACGAAATTTTCAGCACTTATTCAAAAAACAAATGAATTGTAAAACTCAAATATTATTTTGTTAGAAAACTTCGTGTAAATTTGGGACCAGTTTCATTCCACATATATCGTGTGTAGTGTACGTTTTTTTTAATTTTTGGGGAGTTTCCGCAAAATTTATTTCCGCTTATAAAAGGAAATTTCGCTGAAGATGTTATTTGAGTGAAAAAAAAAAAAAGACTATTAAATGTTAACATAAAAATAATACATCCCAAGCCCTATGTAAAATAATTCAATAAAAAACTAAAAAAAATAATTTGTACTGTGAGTTGGTTCTTGCATAATTTAATTTTTTTTTTTTTTTTTTTTTTACTTCAGATTTGACATGGGAAAAAATTACATTATTGGTTATTTTTTTAAAATTCGTTTTTTTACAGTGCGGTTTTGAAATACATCCCGTTGCTGTCCGTAAAGTTTTCCACCCCACTTCTAAATAAATGCGAAAATGTCTGTGTGTCACACTTCTTCAATTAAGACACAACTCTCTAACTTTTAAATATCTCAACTTCTTTGTCTCTAAATGCGAATGTCACTGTGTTACACTTTTTCAACTTTACTTCTAGAGGCCGTAGCCCAACATATCATACCATTTTGGAATCAGACCGACTCCTTGAGCAAATTAAAAACCGCAATCCTGAAAATTTGTTTACATCACTGCTATTGGCCTTTTCTTTCTTTTTTTTTATTTTATATGATAATAATTTTTATAAATTGGAAATAAATTTGGGAATAATCGAAATTAATTGCGAAATCCAGCAAAAGTCACCCATGAAATAAAAATAATTGTTTGTACAGAAAGTAAGGACCTACGTACAATTGTCTTTAAATTAAGTGGCGGCAGAAGAATTATCTTTGAATTTTTAAAAGGTAAGCCTAAATATTGATGCAATACTTAAATGCAGCGGTTCTCGTACAGTCACTGAAGTTAAGCAACGTCGATTCTGGTCAGTACCTGGATGGGTGACCGCTTGGAAATACTAATTACATTACATTACAGTACACCAACCGCACCCAGTTGGTGCGGTTGGTGTAATGGATAACGGCTCGGAATTGTATATCGGATAGCCGAGTTTCAATTCTCGTTAGGTTCAGTATATTCACTTACGTACAGATGAATCTATCGCCCACTGTGGATTAATTAGTAGACCTTGTATCAGTAAATCATTATTATATCTGTTGCAGATTGGAATCAACGCACAACAAAGAAAATGTAGGAATTTTCCCCGGTTGCGTATGTTTGTGTGTGTGCTCGGCACTGAGAGTGGAATGAACAAAACCCAAAGCTCGAAATAACTGTTCAACAGCTTTTATTTCTGGTTGAAAGAGAGAGCAAAATAGTAATATTTTGAAGGGGAAAAGTGGAGTTTCTCAGTTAAGAAAGTTCCTGAGTTTTGTAGAGAGAGATTTCTCCAGAAGGAACGAGAAATCTGAGTATGAAACTGCCAGGACAAGCCTCGTCTTCTGTGTGTGTAGTTTTTTCCTTTGGTAGGTGTCTCGAAGGGAGATTTCTCTGCCGGTTCCTATGGGAGGAACGAGAAAGCTGAAGTCAAGCTGCCAGGACAGGTTTCGTTTTCTGCATCAAGGGTTTTGCGTAGCCTTCGTGCCGCTAACAAATTTTGAATGTCGGTGGATCGCAATGAACAACACGAAGATAAAATGTTGCCCTTTCATGAATTATATTTCTTTTAGGCATGAAGTAGATATTGAATTTTTCTGAAAATGAGTCGTACACATTTGCATCTTCTCGTCGTGGGAAAGAAAATGTTCCGAATATATTTTCAGCTTCGCTTCCCATGCAATATAATGTACTTTTACTTGAGTTTTCTTATCTTCTTCCCAGCGTTTCGATGCTTCTCGAAAGCGTAGAAATTTCTGCGAAAATTTCTGCCAATTTCTCGGGTTTGTAAAATCAGACGGCTCTGATGTAGTTAATTTGAATACTTTTTTTTTTATTTTTTTTTTTTATAGTAGAATAATTTTTTTCGGTATAAAAACTATCTCACTTGTTGACTATTGTAGCATGTGGAGGCTTCCTTACTTTGATCGATTCAGCAGCATCAGCGGAAATATTCACCAGGGTACAACCGGAGGTCCCCGAAATTATAAAAGCCTTTACCAAGCCCTATTTGCTCTCTTTTTCATTTTTCCATTTCGGCCAGCTGTCTTATCCATTTTCTCACTTTCAGCGGTCTCTCCCTTCGTGACTCCTACAGGTGGGCTACACTCAACCCTTACTCCAGAAGACGAGGTCTGTCTTAGCAACTTGACGTTAGATTTGTGGTATCACTCATATCATAGCAGTAGAAATAGGCCTGTGTTCACAGGAAATAAAAACATACTTCATAGGAAATAAAACATACACAGAGATGACAGTAAAGGCATGTTAAATTCGACATTAAAATCATACAATTTATTTATTATGTGAATTGGTGTGTGTATTTTTGGTTACAAGTATTTCATGCATGTAATAAAAAGAAGTCTTTCGTATTATTACAAGCAATGTCACAGAGATAGAAAGTTAGATTGTCCAAATGTTCGTAAATAAGAGATTTAATTCAACAGCTTTTGGCGGGATGTCCATATTTCTGGCAGGAACAGTTTTTGTTGCATGCTAGGAGAATTTTTTATTTTTATTTTTTATTTAATTTATTTTAAACAACGTTTTTATGTTATTTCTTTATTTTATTTAATATATTCATTAATATTATTTTATATTTTATTTTTATTAATTAATAATAATGTCCCTACTAGTGGGGCAGATTAAATCAGTATCCCACAAGAATCTTTCTTGTGATGATACAAGCTCCAAATTTGGTATACATGTGCTGCAGGGCCCATACCCTCGGAAAAGTACATTACCCACGTTGAAAAACAAAATGGCCACTATTTTTTAAGATGACCGTCTCATAAAATAGGAAAAAGGATTTTCAGTGCTAAACGTCTATAAATAGGAACATGCTATTAACCTAAATGTTAAATAGATTGTATTTTGACTGGAGAAATATATTTTGGTACTAATATTCGAAAATTGTTACCAGTTTTCAAGATGGCGACGATTACATGACTTAAAATCAGTACTTTTGTAGCTGTCTTACAAAATTATCACAGATATTTGTGATAATTTGTAAGACAGCTACAAAAGTACTGATTGCTAAGTGCTGAGCTAAGAGTAAAAGCGCTTCACTTATTTAAATGACACTGGATGAACGATCGGGCTAGGTGTAGGGCATTTATATGTATGAACCTAGTTGTATCCTATATCTCAATGTGATAATCTATTTTGTACGGCAAGGTGGTAAAAGGACACCCCCTCGTGTTTAACCTGTTCAAAACGTCCACTAATAATCCGTTGAGTTGTACATCTTAAACTGACCAGAGGAAGTGTTGCCTCTGTCAGACTGATACAAAAGAAGAGTTGAAGTCACCCCAACCCGTTACGAGTGTAGTTCTGATGGTTATTCCATCATAGCAAAAAACCTACCACAATTACAGGCAATCCACCAGTTACCGATCAGGTTAGACCCATCCACATTGGTTGAAGGAAGTGGTATTGAGGATACACTGAGGTGAAATAGTGCCAAGTACCACCAAAATTGCCGCAAAATGTTTGACTGCTATAAACTTGAGCGGCTAAAATTCAAAATGATACAGGAGAAGAACAATCAAAAATGCGAAGAACTAGCATGGAAGTGCAACGGTGTTTCTTGTGTGAAAATATACAACCAAAGTCAAATTTGTGACTAGCCATGAACAAATCCGTTTCAATTCTCGTTAGGTTCAGTATATTCACTTACGTGAATGCAGCTAAATGAGAGGCTTAATGAATGTACTCGCAATCTTAATGATGACAAGCTTTTGGCTGTCTTGAGCGGTAGAGATGTGATTGCATACAGAAAAATACAGAAGTCTTTGAAGACTCCATAATTGCTACTCTAAGGACAAATTGTGAAATCAAAAACATGATCGCGAGTACCATAAGAGAGCTCCCAGTTACTTTGGCCGACATAAAAAGGGAGTTTCGAGAGGATGAATTAATTCAATCCATAAAAAGCAAAATTCGCAATAAAGACCCCAATGTGCCTGAAGTTTTCTCCCTCTGCGATGATGTCGTACTATAAAATGACCGCGTAGTGATTCCAAACAGCCTACAAAGAAAAATCCTCAGGGATTTTCACATGGGACATCCGGGGAAGAACCGTACGAAAAGCCTCATGCGCTGCTATGTTTATTCGCCAAACATGGACAAGGACATAGCAGACATGATAGAATCATGCAAAGGATGCGCGCTTGCAGCAAAAGCTCCAACCACGACGTGCAAACCATGGCCCAAAACAGATCATCCATCGCAAAGAATTCATGTCGATTTTGCAGGGCCTATAGACAAAATGTACTACCTCATTGTTGTGGATAGCCACTCAAAATGTCCTGAGGTCCTACAATGCAAAAGACCAACCACAAACTGCACGATCGGATTTCTACACGAGCTATTCGCGCGTTTTGGCGTAATAGATTGTGTAGTTACAGATAATGGCCAGGCCGAAAGGTTCGTGGACACTCTAAAAAGTGCTTTAAAAAAGGCATTAGGCACACCGACAGATAGAGCATTGCAACAGTTTCTGCAGGTGTATCGGATAACCCCTAATCCGAACACGCCTATGGGAAGCTCGCCTGTAGAAACAATGTTCGCAAGGAAAATCAAGTCTGTCTTCGACAAACTTATTCCACGGCAAGCAAAGTTAAAAAAACCCGTATCGCCTCATAAGAAATATTTCAATCCTGGCGATAAAGTCTTTTTCAAGGCTTACAAAAACAACATAACATTCTGGGAAGTAGGCACCATAAAACAAAGAATTGGCGAACTGGTCTATATTGTCCAAGGACCTAAAACACTCACAAACGCCATTGGAACCAGCTCAGAAAATGCCGTTTGAAGGAATCGGAGGAATCACTACAAAATAACTGTGAAGAGCCGATCGACGTAATTTTCGATCACTTCGATCTCGACATGCCCCGAGTCTCTTCTGAAGTGCGACGCTCAGGAAGGAAAAGGAAATTTACTCAACCGCTCGACGTTGTAGTGGATGTGTTAATTATAATGGGTAAATACTTGTTGAGAATAGGCTGCGTGAAAATTAACGATTTCCACTATCATCAAAATCTCTATATTCATACATAGAATAAGATACAAAACTCAACGGAATGATTTCAAAACATAACAATTAGATTTATTAATGTTTGATGTACAAGCATGCGAACTGAAAACGTAGGACAGAGTCGTGTCCCTTTGATTTGGTAATAGTTGTACCGGAGTTCATATTAAGAAGAAGTAATATTGAACTTGAAATTTAGAAGAATAAAGTTTTGAATTGTGAGTTCTAAAGTTGGTAAAAGTTCAGGAGTGATTTCAGAGGTTGATGAGTGAGTGCATTGAGTTGTTTCGTGTTAAATAAATTTAACTTTGCAACTTCAAAAGTATGAGTGACGTGGAGTAGTTTAGCAATTGGTTATCCGTCACGAAGCTCACTGGTAAACTTGTGCTCGTGCATTGTATTTTTATTTACATTCCTGGTCATGTGTGTGGCTCGCGAACACATTTCAAGATTTTTGGCGGTATTTTGTGTTCAAACACGTGTGCGTAGGCGTTGTTATTACTTTGAGATATATTGGCCAATCAGAAGCAATTATTGTAAAACTTGCGTCTGGAGCCTGGATTGTGTTTAGCTTGCACAAAAATCTATAACCAACATGAAAATGTAAATTAGAAATGTTTTTAACATTCTTTGTCCAATGAGGATGTAGTGCACTCAGTAATTGGCTCTGATACACTGGCATATAGAGGTTAAGCTCTATAACGTAAATCCCAAGAGGAAAAAGTATTAACAGTTTTATTTTTTTCTCTCCTTTTCAAAAAGAAAACTCTTGGAAGGGGGGTATTGTGTTTGGAACTACCTACACAATAGACTCTTCCAGTTCTATATTAAGTATGCGACACAACACTCTAGAGACAGAGAGACAGTGAGAGCCGCGTACGACTACCAGTATTGGACACTAACATATAGTAAGCTCCGCTTCTTACACTATCTCTGTAACCTGTTGTTACATCTTTCTCTAATCCGTGTTCCGTGTTTTCCTTCTGTGGCCCGACTTGGCCCCACATTAATTATAATTTCTGATTCTATTAAAATAAATTTTGAAAAAGTGATAATTGATTTTTAAAAAATTGTTAAAGTGAGATTTTCATGTTTTTTATAAAATGGAAAAAAATGATTGATTATCTGTCCTTTTTTTTTGACAAAAAAACACAAGATTTTTAACGAAAATTTCGGACGTGCTAGGAGCGATTAAAAAATGTAAAAAAATACCCCCAAAATACTTTGATCTTTCCTCTTTAATAATAATATGAACATTAAATGATAAAATTTTGTTTTCGTCAAGTTCGGCGTCTTTTTCATCATGCGTCTTTTTGTTTACATTTTTCGTGGAGGTGAAAAGAAAGAAACCAAGCTTCGATTTTTACCTTAGAATAAAATTTATTCATTAATATTTTCTACTGGAAAATTTTCTACTATTCAGTGTTTTACATTTGTTACTATATAATAAAAACTAATGAAAGTATTTCTCCAAGTTTGACCTAAATATAATAAGCACCGCTATACAGCACATAAACACCGCCGTTCGAATAAATCTTCCATCTAAGTGATGCTGGTAGCAGGATGTAAGGTAAATAACTCTTAAATTCCAAAATGTGAATATTTTCCCTTGGACAAACTTGGTGTATCGTAATTTGACATGATGCAAAAATATGCGTATGATAAACGAGTGGAGAGTTCCGCTACTTACTTTCTAAAAACCGCCATTATGAACAGGGATTAATATTTTCTGTCTTACTCTGTTTCCTACTTCACCCAGGAATGGCAAGATGTAGGTCGAACGTAGTTAGGAACTTTGCCGCTGAGTCGCTTTCGCCTCCCTTGGTCCTCTGTTGACTTTCGAATTTGCTCACACGCAAAAAGCATAAACGTATGTCACATCTATCACACACGCTTGTTACACTTACTTCTACACAAACAACTTTAATTTTCTCCAACTCCAAAGTTTCGTGCTAATATGTCCACTTTTCAAGGGCTTATTAAATATTTCCAGTTATAATGAATATCCGTTTTTTTCCCAGTTTTAATAATTGCGTCTTTTTTTAACACCGTGAAGGACGCGCGCATGTTCATGTTTTTACATGTGCTCACGTGTTACTTGATAAACGTAATTGTTTATTTTGTAAGATGTCAAAATTTGTTTAAATCAATAGTTTTCGATCGGAAACATGTATGATCAATAATTTTAGGGGTTTTGGAATGTTTTCAACCACCAAATTACATTTCAAAATAGCAATGTTGAAGGTTTCAAAAGTAATTGAAATTGGCTTAAATTGTGTCAATTTCAAGTGTATTTCAATGTTTTCATGAGATTGTAAAAAACATATTTTCTTAAAAACAACTTTGTATAAGTTGTCGAAACCTGAAATGTTTTCGAACGAAAACAAATCGATTTTCAATAATTTAAGTGTTTTTCAAAAGTTTTCAAAAAATTAAATTACTTTTTTTAATGTTGTTTCCTTTATAAATGGCATCTCCAGCTAGTGCATTTTCTATGTATTCATAAGTTTGTGAAAAACAATTTTTTTAATATAATTTTGTGTAAGGTGTCGAAACTGATTGAAATCAATTGTTTTTGATCGAAAACAAATCGATTTTCATTAATTTTAGGGGTTTTCGAATGTCTTCAAACACTAAATTACATTTTAAAATAATGATGTTTAAATTATCAAAAGTAGAGTGAGTCCCTCGTACTCGCGAGTGTTAGCGACCAGAATCGGCCGCGAATAGTTAGAATTCGCGAATAGTTGTAACCTCCCTAAAAGGGCTTATAAGTACCTATTTTGATTGTTAAAACTCTATATGTTTTAAATTTTCCATCCTGAACATTTTCAGACACTTTTTAAAGAGTTTTGAAAAGTAGTATTGGTGACCATACACTTTAAAGTCCCATCTAAAACAAATGTTGATGTCACTTGTGTAATATCATCCAACAAAGGATACCAAAAATAATCATTTCTGCCTTTGGTTGGAACTAAAATTTTGATTACAGCCCTAGACAGAGATGTAATAAAAGTTGAAGCAATAGTATGCGGCAAGTCATTAAGTGAAGGTTATTTGAAGTGTTTCTTCTACATACCAAATGCTAGTGTTGTTTGAATACTTATTATTTTTTCTTTTGTCCCTAAAAACGTGGAGATGAAGAGCTATTGAAATTAAAATAAATGTAAGGAATTTGGGGTCTTCTTCAGCTTGCTTCTTGCACTTAGAAGAAATGCTGAGTTCATCATCAACTAGATAGAAGATTAAATGTAAATTTTATTACTCACCTAGATAGGGTTCTCTGGTTTGGAAAGTTGTACTAATAAATAAAATGAAAAAATAGGAACAGATACTCACTTAAAAAAAATGTTATGCTTATTATCTTCCAGAGAGGGAAATTTTAAAGGGAACTTATTTCTTTAAGATGGGAGACAACTCAGAGTGTAACAAGTTTAAAAATTACAATTAATAAATTGTCAACTTCAAAAACTCGCGAAAAAGCACCAGCATATAATGACGGAATTTAAATAGACGTGAGATAAAAACTAATCACCACAGATGAGAAAGAATTGTAATTTTAGACAGAGAAAAGATTAAATTTTGTTTATAAAAATAGCCTCGAAAAATTTATAATATCAGCATTTGAAATAGAAGGAATTTCACTTTTTTGACATGTTTCCACACTGTAAATTAGGGCAGTTTGGGATATTTTATTAAAAAGAAAATGTAAGACTTTCTAAAATATTATTATGGAATATCTTTATATCTAATTTCTTAATTTATTCATTTTATGCCAGCAGTTGCAAAAAAAAAAAAAAAAAAAAATGATGAATCTAAAGACTAATCTATTTTTTCATTGCAAAGTAGAATTAAAGCAGAAATACTTACATTGTATCGCACAACACCTTTGTAAACTTTGGTCAAAGTCAAAACTGGTTTACAGTTTTCAAGTGCTTCATGAAAAATTGTTACAGGATTTCCTACAATTCCAGCTTTCTCTGTATCAGAGGCTGAATGGTATTTTAAAATCTGAACAGTCTTAATGTTTGCTAACATCTGAAACAAAGACAAAAAAATTACTTAAATGATGTGAACTTTCCTAATTAGCATATACGCAGAAAATGCATTAATAGAAAATGAAAAAAAAAATAAAGGATAGAAGATAAAAATGAATATAGATATAAATGAAAATATAAGCTATAAAATTCCTTCTAGTTCCTAATGAAAAAAATACAGCCCTGACAAACTTATGCTGAAATTTCATACTAAAATATCTGAAAACATAATTTGTTATGTGAACAAACTAAATACTTACTAGAACTTTTAAACAAAATTCATTATAATCAAAACTTTTATAATTGATCAATTGTAAAATCATGAAAATTTAGCAAATATTTTGAAAATACTTACTAAATTAGTATTTGTTTACTTCTTTTTTAAAAAGTACAAGATTTCTAGAATTAATCAATTAAAGCAATAACACAACCCAATACTCCGCCACAAAACGTTTTTGCTCTTCTCACCAAATTCCAAATTGCATCTCCAAAATATTCAAATTGCCCCATGTGGTGTGCTCCTGATAGTTTTATAAAAGTAATGTTTCTCACCCTACAAATATTACCTTATCTACAATTGAGACAGCTACTTGCTTTTTTCCATCCTTCATAATCATGTTTGTAAATTTTCTGGAATAAATGAATAAATCATAAATTAATTAAAAGTTAAATACAGATATATTTTGCTTCATCAATAAATTCTTTGTCAAAAACTATAATCATGCAAGAATTTTTTATACATTTATATATAGTTCAAGTTACTGTTAGCATTCAAATCTACATCTTTTCAAATGACAAGTTGTCATTATCCTGACTCAAAATTCATAATCATGATATCTGCTATTATAATATGATAATTTGTACTGATAAGCTTCATGAACAAATGCCATAGATAGAAATATGATTTTCAAATATATCAATATATATTTTCTTACACTGACAGAACAATTATTGAATGAATCAATGTAGATATCAGCACTGTTCAAATAGGAACAGTTCATAAATGTTCTTTTGTCTTTTCTTCAGCTATTAGTTGCTTCTATCATAAATGAAGAATATTACTTCTACATGTTAAATGCAATTATAGATAGTATGTTTTTAAAATACAGCTGAAAATTTTATTCACTGACAACACATTTAGGAGCAAAGTAAGCAGAGGGATGAAAAATATTAAAACCATCCAGCACTGTTGAGCAAAAAAAGAACTATCTTTTTTACATTTAACATAGAATTATAGTTAAAAGTATTTTATTTATAACAAACAAAAGAAAAACTTACACAGATCTGAGATCATAAATAGCCTCTAGGTTGTACTTTAGTATGGCAACTGTATTCTTAGAAATTAATGTTTATGGTTGGATCAAGATTACACTCACACAATTGTAGGATTATAGAATATAGATGTGGTCTGATTATTTTGAGCAGCCTTAATTGGTTGATATTTTCTTGCATCTATTTCATCCAGTTCTTGGGCTAATTCTTCTTTGGAAAGAGTTGGATTTAAATACCTAGGACTCCACATTGATCCTCTGTTCAGCACCACAATGAGACTGTAAACAGAGAAAAGATAAACAACTGAAATAAACCAAACTCTTTTTTTCAAAACATAGGAATAATTTTTTTTAATCATTTCACCCCCAACTAGGCAGGAATGAAACTAGTACACAGGGGGTTACAAGAGCGTGAAAGTGAAAGATACTTCCTCCCCACTCCACTAACCTTCGATAGAAGACTCTCCTTGGCTGAGAAAGGTCAATGGACCGAGGAATGGCCCGGAAGGCCGATCGACCGTTTGATCCCGGGGTTTACGACGGTGCTCAACCCGCGAGATGGGAGGAATGATAGTAAGGAAAGGGAAGGAGTCCCTTACAATCGAATCTCCTGTCAATGATTGTCGTAGGAAAGCCAGCCTCAAAGCGAGTTTGTGATTCATCAAGTGCGGCATTCGCAGCACCCCATGACACTGTCGTTGTGCACAGACTCCTCTGTCGACTTTATGCATGCGTCCCCCCCCCGGTGGATAGCAAGCGCTCGAGCGCCTTCTTATGTCGCTTACAGAGGGGAAGTACAGACAAGCGGTAAAGAACAATCGGGAAGACGTAAGTGGCACACGCCTCTGCCCTGCCCTTCACGGACAACCTCCGTCGACGCTAAGTCTGTCCGGCCGCGTCGACCTTTGCCTGCAGATCGGGTCCAAACCACACTCCGAGAATGTGGACAGGACTGTCCGTCCAGCTAAAGGGCCCCGGAAGATCGACCCCCTTCCAGGCACCTAACCGCAAGCCGGAAGACTTATCGCGGTTAATCTTGGCCTCTGTCACCTTTTCGTACGGTTCAAGCGCCTTCAGTACCATCTCAATGTCGCTGCGGGACGACACGAAAATAGATATCTCATCAGCGTATGCGGAAACCCTGGCACGGGCCTCACTAGAGACAGCGATACCGCGTAGGACCGGACTGCACGTCCTATCACTTAGTTGGCGAAGGAGAAACTCCAACGCCAAAGCCTAAAGTAGGGGCGACAGTGGACAACCCTGACGAACCGACCGAGATAGCGCAAAAGCGCCCGACAGCTTCCCGTTCACCTGTACCACAGCACTGGGTGAGCAATACAGCAGGCTAATCCAGCGGCAGAAGTTGGGTTCCAATCCAGCGGCCTGCAGGACAGTAGCCAGGTAGCGATGGGTCAACCCTATCAAATGACTTGGACTGATCCAAATTGATCATCGCGGCCTCATCGTCATCTTTTACACTCTCTATGATTGTGCGGATCAGATGCAGGTTGCTCTGAATTGTTCGGCCCTGCACAGAACAAGTCTGTTCCGGTCCCAACAGATTTTCGGCAACTGACTACAAACGCTCCGTCAGAATCTTAGCCAAAATCTTTAACTCTGTGTCTAGCAGAGTTATAGGCCTACAGTCACCTAAATCCCGTCCAACACCCTAGCCCTTTTTCAACATCGTGATCACACCCCTCTCTCGGAGTGTTACAGGACAGCAAATAAAATTCGAAGGTGAACTTATGACGTATGTAACATAAAAAGATAAAACCTTAAAGTTAAGACGTTTTGTAATGAAAAATACGAATAACCTGTTTGGAACAGATTGGATGGAACAGTTCAATTTAAGGAACAGTCCGATCAATTCGTTTTGCCAAAAAGTGAAAAGTTTTACTAACGAAGCAGAAAGTCTAAAAGAAGAATTAAAAGCTAAATTCTCAGACGTATTATCTGGTGTGTTTAGGCAGGTGGAAGGAAATGAAAGCTAAATTCGAGCTAAAATAAAACGTACAACTAGTTTTCAAAAAGAAATGTACCATTTGCTTCGCTAAAACAAATTAATGACGAGCTTGATAGACTCAAAAAATGGGTGTTTTATCGAAAGTGGAATATAGTGATTGGACTTCGCCAACTGTTTATACGAAAGAGATACGTGTCTGTGCAGATTTTTCCACGGTCTTAAAGAGTCTTTTGCGCAGCTTAGTGGGGATCGGATATTTTCTATAATCAACCTAAGTGACGCATATCTTCAGATTCCAGTTGAGACGAAGAATGTTCAAGATTACTGACCATAAATACACATCAAAGGATGTACAAATTTAATCGTTTGCCTTTCGGCATAAAGGTCACTCCAGCGATTTGTTAGCAAGTAATAGACACAATGCTTAGTGGACTGGACTTTGCAGTTGCGTATCTTGACGATATTTTGCTGAAAAGTGAAAATCCAGAAGAACACAAGAAAAATATTTTCGAAGTTTTCAGAAGAATTCAGGACTATGTATTCAAACTGAATGACGAAAAGTGTGAATTCTTTATGCACAAATTAAATATTTAAGTCAGATAATTAGAACGGCAGGAAACCAGATCCAGCACGCGCCAGTGCTATAAAGGACATGCTTGCTCCTGTAAATGTCAGTACCCTACAAAGTTTCTTGGAGTTAGCAAGTTATTATAAGTTGAGAAAATTAAAAAAAATGTCAGACTTGACACACCACGATCCAAAAAGAAGATATATCGTAGCAAATGACGCTAGTGTGTACGGTATTATGCAGAAGACGATTGCACACGTATCCAGGACGCTTCTTCCAGCTGAGAAAAATTACTCTGTGATTGAAAAGGGAAGTTTAGGGATTGTCTTTGCTCTGAAAAAATGTCACAGATTCATTCAGGGGAGAAGGTTTACTCTACAAACAGATCACAAACCGTTGATAGCGATTTATGGGTCCAAAAAAGGACTACCAACTCATACGGCTAGTTACAACGATGGAGAATCATTTTATTAAATTACGACTTTAAAATGGAATTCTTGCCATCGTGTAAATTAAGTCATGCGGATGTGTTGTCCAGACTTATTCCAAGGAATAATGAACCTTTAGAAGACACGGTCGTGGTTCCTCTACAAGCGGAAGTAGAGATAAAAAACGTAATATGCAATACTGCGCGGGAACTACCTGTGATGATGTTGCAAGGTATAAAGAGTAAAGCGTTGGAGGACAAATTGATTACTGAAATGAAGAAAACACTTAAAGACAGGACTAAAGCAAACTCGGGAGTATACTCAATGTGCGATGACGTTTTCCTGCACAGCGAAAGAGTAGTGGTACCTTTGGCACTACAAAAGAGAATCCTGAAAGAATTTCATGCAGTACATCCTAGTATATCCAGAATGAAAATCTTAATGACAAGTTACGTAAACTGGCGTAGCATCGATAGAGACATTCAATGTCTGAAGTCATGCAAAGGTTGTGCGTTGGCAGCTAAAAGCACCACCAATTAAGTTCGACCAATGGCTAGAAACTTACACATCTGCATGTTGATTTTGCTGGTCCACTTAATGGAACGTATTATCTAATTGTCGTAGAGAGTTTTTCAAAGTGGTCAGAGATATTCAGATGTAACAAGTCAACCACACAATTAGTAATTCAGTTTCTACACCAATTGCTCGCGAAGTTCGGAGTACCAGATTCGATTGTGTCGGATAACGCCACTCAATTTACATCGAAAGAATTTAAGGAATTTTGCAAAATGTTTGTGGTACAGCACATAACAATTGCCCCTTGCCAGAGCGTTTTGTGGATACCTTCAAAAGGGCTCTAAAAAGCTAACGATGCATCCACAGATGCTGCATTACAGCAATTTTTACAGGTGTATAGGCTTACATCGAATAGAAATAGAAATAGAGTTCGGTCATGAATTATGTTTGCGCGAAAAATACGATCAGTTTTTGACCAATAAGAAAAAAAAAGAAAGAAACATGATCATGCGGTACAAAAGCCTGAAAATTTTTTTTCATAAAATTGGTCAAAAGGTTTTTTTTTATCGTATGTACCAGTCAAATAAAACATATTGGGAAGTTGGAACTGTTGTGCGATGAATTGGCAGGATGGTATATCTAGTAAAAGGTCTTGGAATAGTGCACAAGAGACACTATAATCGAATTAAAAGTAGGTATTCAACTGAAAACACTACTCTAGACGAGGTTGAACCTATCGAGGTTATTTTTGATACTTTCAATTTGCGCATCCTTCAGAAAGCTCCGGAGATACAAGTCCGAAAGTGACGGAGTAAAAGAAAAAGAAGGGATAGAGAAAGAATCGGAGTAAACACAAAAAAGAAAAAAATATTGACTTTGTACAGAGTAAATCCCAAAAGGGGTGTGTTGTAGCATACCTACGGACGATAAATACAGTAGTGAATACTATATGTGTTGGTCTGCAGACCGCAGACCCACACATACAGATTCGTCTTCAGCTGGGCTGGTTAAGCTGTCTCCGGGCAGAGAGCATCCCCAGACAGGGCTAAGCCGAAGAGGAGAGCCTCATCTCGGGAAACACCTACCCGGTTCCGTTTTATACGGGGTCTACGGGGATTTTTTAGCTGAGCCTACGGGCTCGGGAACCGCACATTAAATACGGATTTGTGCCACATCTGACTGCGTGGGGCAGTTGGTAGATACTGTCTGCTGTGGAATTCACATGACTCACTTCTAGCAGTTGACTACGCGTCAGTGGCAAATCTTATATGTGTTGTTCTTGTCCCAAGTATTATCTTTCATTGCTAACCTTCGTGTGATTATTCTATTCAGTAACCTTCCCTACGTTACAACATAGTTGTGTGAAAAGGTGACGAAATTGTTGATAGTGTTGGAAATTAAAATAATAATAATAAACATTTTGTCATATTTACGTATGTACATTTATTTTGTTGATATGCTATATTTTATTTGTAAATTAAAAAAAATAATGTATACAAGTGTCATAATTTAGCAGACGTATGGCTTATTAGTTTAATGATTATTTAGCAGATGTTTTAATTGCTGTCTGTTTTAAAAAGTTGATTTGACGGGAAAAAGAAAAAAAAATAGGTAACATTTGTTTACTTTGTTCATTTATGGTCTTCTCATGACTCGTCTGGGTTTAGCCAGGCTTAGAGATGGTTAAAAGGGACGAATTTGGGCCTTTCTGGTAGTTTTCGGCAGTAGGTTTTTTGAAGCGTGCCTAATAGGTAGAAGTGGAACGATGTCATCATCCCTACCTCCTTCAGCTCACTGATACGTAAGAACAGGGAGAGGGTGGACGTGATTACGACCATTCAACTACGGCATAAAGCAAAGCGGTGACCCTTTTCACAAAGAATGCATGTTTTTTGTAAGCCTAAATTTACCTTTTATATCCTCGGTAGTTTACCGAAAATTGTCAAGTGTTAAATCAAATTTATAACCGTTTGAAACTATTATAAATATGTTAACAGTTAAGAATAAGATGAAAATATCTGAGTTATCATTTTCTTTTCTGCTGTTTGTAAGTACAAAATCACTTTTTTATATATTCCATGCTAAATGGCGGGGAAAATTCTCATAGCACTAACAATCCATTATTATTGCAACTTATGTATTATTCTTTTTTGTGGTTTTTATTGTAAAAAAATTATTCTAATTTACATGAACTTCGATCGTTCTCGTCTGTTTCGTTCGCTGTCTTGTTTACATTGAATGTTAAACTTTATATCGGATTTGTTGTCGCTTGTCTCAAACGGGAGAAATTTCACGTTAAAACACTGCCATGTGCCCCCTTTATTTGTCTGTTTCTAATATCATCGTCCCAGTACATTTTCGCGAACGCTAGCATTCAACTTTCAACTTATTTTTGCGATGTTTCTTTAGTTGCTGTTGGAAAGAGAAACTACAAGGGATAAGAGTTTTGTTGGTAAGATCAGGTGCGGGTAACCAGTTAGTTGACCGAGATCATGCTGGTGACAACGAGAAAGTGGTCTGGAGAGATATTCTTCTTTGGGTTATTCTGTTCAAATTTCAAATACGCGTTGAATTCTTGTTGTTTCTGAAATAAAAAAAAAGTACAAAGGGAAGAAGGAGGCCGAGACACTGGGAATGGATTTGGGAACTTTATTACAGTAACAGCGGTCTGTTGAGGGGAATGCCTTCCCAGGGACAAGACACATGTTGACCCGTTGAAGGTTCAGGGGAGAAAGAGAGCGATTCTTCTTGTTTGTCTTTTCTCGCGGATGCGCCATTTGTTCTTCCTGTCAGGGAAGCATCCTAGGAGATTCTTCTTTTTTTGTATTTCTTTTATCTTATTGTGTTTTTTTATTTTATTTTATCAATATACAAACCCCACAACACATCCCGACCCGAAAGTATGTAAGGATGCATTAGAAAGCAAGTTAATTGTGTGAGTGTCGAAGTCCTTGTTATTTTTTTTTGTTTTATGTATGAGTCATTTGTATTTTTTTATGTGTAATAAAAATGCTCATTATTTCTTGCAAAACGAACCCGTCTACATGAACGTGTGACGACTGGTTCCTGTGGTGTGTTTTTCTGTGTGTCATGTGTTGGAGATGAAGTATTTTCTGTTGGGATTTCAATTGAAACTGTTTGCTCATCACCAGCCAATGTCTCTATGACAAAATATTTGTCTTCTTTTTTAATTACTTTAATTAAGTATGGCCCAGTTGTTTGGGTATAAAAGAGTTTTGAGTTGTATGCAACTGTCCTTCTGAGAGGAGTCTTTAATTCAACTCTTGCCTCACCATGACAATTTTTGTTATGTCCTCTTTTGTCAGGTCAGGGCAATAACTAGGTTCCTGTAACAGCAGTAGCTGGGGAGAAGCCTTGCTCATTAGGTATATTCCTAATGCCAAGCAGTATAACTGGTAATGCGTCCAACCAGCTCTGTTTTCTCGTCATGAACGCTGTTTTTAAGGTGTGGTGTAACCTTTCGACCGTTCCATTGGTTTGAGAGGCTGCTCCGTACGTGGTCTGGAGAGCTTTGGAAATTGTTGTTCTTCTGTTTTTTGGATCTGGGCAGTGACCAATCCTACTTGTCGGTATGTTGTCTCAACAATAAGTCTGCCATTTCTACAGTCCAAAATGAGACCATAATGATGCAGGAAGTCAGCACCTAAGATGTGGTTGAGGTATCCGTGACTACTACAGTCCACGTATATGAACGGCGTAGACCCAGAATTCCAAAGTCGATTACTGCTTCGCCGAAGCACTCAATTTCTTTTCCGCTTGCTGCTGATAATTTCACGGGAGTAGAATTTAGGTTTAGACCAAGTGCCATTCTCTGCATGGAGATGGTTATAGAGGCACCCGTGTCTATCACAAATTTTATATCATCCATCCAAATTTTTGTAGCAACCTCAAATAATTGCGAATTACCGGTTGCTGATGCAATTTTCCGAGGTTTGAGTGATAGCATGTTTGGCTGGTGAAGAAGGTCTCGAAGTGTGCATTATGTTGCAGTCAGACATATTTGGTCACCTACACCACGGTTTGCATGTTCTAGACATCTCTCCGTAGTACATACTCGAGGACTCTGGTTCTCATAGAAGTGTCCGGAGTTATAGGTCGTTCTGGGGTGGCACCAGTGGAGAGAGTGGGTGTAGAGTATCTGTTCGCTTGAGGCGTAGTGGCGCCTTGTACCATTCTGGATCTTTAAAATGGCTATATTTCATCAGCCAATGTACCCAGTTCCATCAGAGAGGCATTTTTTACTGTTGCTATCACCGGCGTTATTTCTGGGTGAAGTGCCCGGTTAAACAATTTCGTCTCCCACTGTGACTCTGCTGGCTGTCGCCATTAATTCATGGCTATATGCTGACGGTCTACCCGTCGGTTGTGTTTTGGCCATTAATTTTGCAAACATTTCTGGCTTTGTTCTTTCGTGCTGAACCATTATAGTTAATTCCGTATACTTTTTTGAAGCAATAATGGCGGACGGTAAGCTGGCTATTAGTTTTGGTAGCATGGCCGGCAAAACATGATAGAACCTAGTGGCTTCGCCAGTTATGTGTCTTAATTCGAATTGTGTCTCGCAAATGGCAAACCAGCCGTCCACTGAAAATTGATACCAAAATTTAGTGACTTAATATTCCCAATCACAGAATCCTGTTTGAATCCTAATGCAAAACAACTGATTTTAACTGCAAAATTACCTTCTTTCTAAGCGGTGAAGAAGTCATTATCAAGCATAACAACAGCATTAGCCTTCACAGATTCGAATGTGAAAAACTTATCAAGTTGTCACAGTTCGAATCATGCGGTAGGTGCCGTACTACATCAAATAATAAAGGACTAGCCTGTTCCCATTGGTTTCTTCTCTGGAAAGTTGTCACAGATCCAACAAAGATATTCCACCTTCGATCGTGAGTTGCTCGCTGCATATCTATCAGTGTTGTACTTTAAACATCTCATAGAAGGTAGGGATACTCTTTTGTTGACAGATCATAAACCTTTATATAGTGCTTTCACTAGCCATTTTACCTTTAAAGTCAGACAGAGAACAGCGTAATCTGAGTTTAATAAGTGAATATATCATAGACATTTCTCATATAAGAGGACTGAAGAATATAGTTGCATACTGCTTGGCAAGTCTACAGGAAATTGTCAATCACCTGTATTCGGATGAAGAACTTAATTAAAAGACAAACAGGTTAAACCCAAGTACGACATATTGTTACGGTTTCCGAGACATTTTGTATTTTGTATCGCAAGAGCTCAGGAAATATGTGTTTGATAGTCTGAACGCATTGACACCCCCAGGAAAATCAGCCACATTACGTTTATTAAAATCAAGATATTACTGGCCACGGATGGACAAATCAGTCAAAGAGTTCTGCAAAGCGTACCAAAGTGGCCAGCAAGCAAAAATGATTTAACATACCAAGAGTGAAATACAAGCATTTGAACTAACTTCTGAGCGCTTTCAAACAGTGCATTTAGATATGGTGGGGCAATTAACGCCAGTAAGAAACTAAACAGAACCACTTTTTTCGCCCTATCGGTATATATTAATCATGATTGACAGAACTAATATCTAGTAGTTCTATAGAGGCGTTTCCACTAACAGAAATAGCTGCACAAAATATCGCTACTGCATTCATTAACACATGGGTAGCTAAATTCGGATTTCCATGCAAAAGCAATAAACTTAGTGAAAATCGATGTGGTATCAATCGGAAACTATTGATTTTAACAAGTTTTAAAAGATTTCACAAAGTTATATTACAAATTTTAGGTTTTACAAATGTTTGAATAATATAGAGATTTCCATGCAAAAGCAAGCAGCTTTGGCTACTTTATCATCGTTAAAAACTCTTGTTTGAAAATTTAAATAGATCTTTGGAAACATTAGAAAGCCAATAAAATTAATGAAAATCAATGTGATATCAATCGGAAACTATTGAATTTAACAAGTTTCAAAAGATTTCACAAAGATATATTACAAATTTTAGGGTTTACAAAGCTTTGAATAATATAGACATTTCCATGCAAAAGCAAGAAGATTGAAAATTCAAATACTTCTTTGGAAACATAAGAAAACGAATAGAATTAATAAAAATCTATGTGGTATAAATCGGAAACTATTGATTTTAACAAGTTTCAAAAAATCGTACAAATGTTTGAATAACATACAAATTTCCATGCAAAAGCAAGCAGTTTTGGCTACTTTATCAACGTTGAAAACTTTTGTTTGAAATATTTAAAATAGCTCTTTGGAAACATTAGAAAGCCAAGAAAATTAATGAATTTCTGTATGGCATCGATCAGAAACTATTGATTTTAACAAGTTTCAAAAGATTTCACAAAGTTATATTGCAAATTTTAGGTTTTACAAAGGTTTGAATAATATAGAGATTTCCATGCAAAAGCAAGCAGTTTTGGCTACTTTTTCAACGTTAAAAACTGTTGCATGAAAATTTAAATGGCTCTTTGGAAACAATAGAAAGTCAATAAAATTAATGAAATTGTACATGGTATCGATGAGAAACAATTGATTTGAACAAGATTCAAAAGATTTCACAAAGTCATATTAAAAATTTTAGGTATTACAAATACGAATAATATAGAGATTTCCATGGAAAAAGCAAGCAGTTTTGGCTACTTTTTCAAAGTTAAAAACTCTTGCTTGAAAATTTAAATAGATCTATGGAAACATAAGAAAGCCAATAAAATTAATGAAAATCAATGTGATATCAATCGGAAACTATTGATTTTAACAAGTTTCAAAAGATTTTACAGATATATTACAAATTTTAGGGTTTACAAAGCTTTGAATAATATAAACATTTCCATACAAAAGCAAGCAGCTTTGGCTACTTTTTCAACGTTAAAAACGCTTACCTGAAAATTTAAATAGCTCTTTGGAAACATTAGAATGCCAATAGATTAATGAAAATCTACATGGTATCGATCAGAAACTATTGATTTAAACAAGTTTCAAAATATTTCACAAAGGTATATTACAAATTTTAGGTTTCAGAAAGCTTTGAATAATATAGAAAAGGAGTTTTGGCTACTTTTTCAACGTTAAAAACTCATGCTAAAATATCTCTTTGGAAACATTAAAAGACCAATGAAATTATTGAAAATCGATATATTATCGATCAAAATATATTGATTTTAACTGGTTTGAAAAATTTTGACAAAGTTATATTAAAAATTTTATGTTTTTCAAAGGTTTAAATAAATAGATTTACAGCTGTTTGGCTTCTTTTTCAACGTTAAACACGCTTGCTTCAAAATTTAAATAACTCTGTGGAAACATTAGAAAGTCAATGAAATCATTGAAAATCGATATGCAATCGATCACAATATATTGATATTAACTAGTTTCAAATGTTTTGACAGAGATACTAAAATTTTATTTTTTACAAAGGTTCGAAATACATAGTGATTTACAGGCAAAAGCAAGCTGTCTTGGCTACTTTTTCAACGTTAAACACGCTTGCTTCAAAATTTAAATAACTCTGTGGAAACATTAGAAAGTCAATGAAATTATTGAAAATCGGTATGCAATCGATCACAATATATTGATATTAACTAGTTTCAAAAGATTTGACAAAGTTATATTACAAATTTTATGTTTTACAAAGGTTTGAAATACATAGATATTTACAATGCAAAAGCAAGCTGTTTTTTCTACTTTTTCAAAGTTAAAAAAGCTTGCTTCAAAATTTAAAAAAAACTTTGGAAACATTAGGAAGCTAAGGAAATTATTGAAAATCGATATGCAATCTATCAAAATATATCGATTGTAAATACTTTCAAAAGTTTTGACAAAGTTTTATTACAAATTTTATGTTTTACAAAGGTTTCAAATATATAGTGATTTACATGCAAAAGAAAGCTGTTTTGGATACTATTTCAACGGTAAACACGCTTGCTTCAAAATTTAAATAACTTTTCGGAAACATTAGAAAGTGAATGAAATTATTGAAAATCGATAGGCAATCGATGAAAATATATTCATTTTAAATAGTTTCAAACATTTTGACAAAGCCATATTACAAATTTTATGTTTTACATAGGTTTAAATACATATTGATTTGCGTGTAAAAGTCAGCTGTTTTGGCTATTTTTCAACGTTAAACACGCTTGCTTCAAAATTTAAATAACTGTTCGGAAACATTAGAAAGTCAATGAAATTATTGACAATCGATATGCCATCGATGAAAATATATTGATTTCAACTAGTTTCAAAAGTTTTGACAAAGCTATATTAGGAATTGTTTTGTTTTACATAGGTTTCAAATATATAGTGATTTACATGCAAAAGTAAGCTGTTTTGGCTACTTATTCAACGTAAAACACGCTTGCTTCAAATTTAAATAACTGTTCGGAAACATTAGAAAGTCAATGAAATTATTGAATATCGATATGCCAACAATGAAAATATATTGATTTTAAATTGTTTCAAAGTTATATTACAAATTTTATGTTTTACACACGTTTCAAATACATAGTGATTTACACGTAAGATCTAGCTGTTTTGGATACATTTTCAACGGCAAAAACGCTTACTTTAAAATTTGAACAACTTTTCGGAAACATAAGAAATTATTGAGAATCGATATGCCATCGATAAAAAATATTGAGATTTTAAATCGATCAAAATGTATTGATTTTAACTAGTTTCATAAGATTTGACAAAGTTTTATTATAATTTATGTTTTACAAATGTTACAGAGTGATTTACATGCAAAATCAAGCTGTTTTGACTACTTTTTCAACGTTAAACACAAGATTCAAAATATAAATAACTCTTTGCAAACATTAGAAAGTCAATGAAATTTTTGAATATCTATATGCAATTGATCAAAGGAAATTTTATGTTTTACAAAGTTTTGAATTACATAGTGATTTACATGCAAAATCTAGCTGTTTTGATTACTTTTTCAACGCTTGTTTGAAAAAAAAAACTTTTTCATAAACTTAAAAAGTCAATTAAATTATTGAAAATCGATATTCAATCAATCAAAATGTATTGATTTTAACTACTTTCATGAATTTTGACAAAGTTATATTACAAATTTTATGTTTTACAAAGTTTTGAATTACATAGTGATTTACATGCAAAATCTAGCAGTTTTGACTACTTTTTCAACGCTAGTTTGAAAAAATAATTAACTTTTTGAAATCATTAGAAAGTCAATTAAATTATTGATAATCGATATGCAATCAATCAAAACGTATTGGTTTTAACTACTTTGATAACGTCTGAGAAAGTTATTGTAGAAGTCAAGTGACTTAACTGCCAACATGGCTGCCTCCTTCTGTTTCCTTGTAATTATTTATTGTACTAATGTACAAATGTGGCACACGGCCAAAAAATGGGGAAAGGGGGTAAGGATGGTCATCTTCTGTCTTAAATTTAAAACTTAGCTAGCCACAATCACTGACCCAAACATACAAACAATGTTCCTTTCACCAAAACAACACATCCATTACATACCATTCTTACTACATCCACCAAAATTCCTCAGAGACTCTATGAAGTTCTAACTAGTCCCCATATATACAATACATTGTCTGTGGAGGGGAGGGGAATAAAATAACATCTAAAAACCCCAATGAATATTTACAATGAATACAAATCTATATACAAGAAACTAAACAAAAATATTGTTAGTAGCCCTAAATGTGGTAGAAACATCAGTTAACTGGACGAAATCAATGCGGGACTTGAAAAAAAAATATATATATATATATAAAACATTCGTACAATCCATGCACTCGCCACAAACACACACTCAATCAGACACAACAACAAATACGAAAGACACACTCGAAACGAAAGGCGCCCCGCACCCACCAGAGAACTGATATCACTAACCACCTAACGATGGGAGGGATGGGGAATTAAACAAAAGAAAAAAATGGGGTCAGAAATAAAAAGGGGGGCCAATGAGCATACACACCCTAGCTAAGTTAAACTGGAAAAAAAAAGAAAAAGGTAACTAAAACAAAACCGACCTAAACTAACCTATACATGGGAGGGGTTGCCAATGTTCACCCCAGCCATCCCAAAATTCTTAAAGCCTAACCGGCATCTAAAAGCCACTCCAAGCCAGCACCTTTCACTCTGCAGAGACGCGCAAGACTCACCCACCTTTCGCTAAATTCCAATGGATGGAGTCGCTTCCTTTCTGTCCTGATCTTGACTTTAAGCTGATGCTTAAAGAACAAGATCAGTTGGGAAGAGGTAAACTTCTCGTCCCCATGAAATTCCTTCTGTCGCGTCGTCCATATCACGACTCGCATAACACCCAGTAAGCAAAGGAACACATAGTGCTCAGCCTTAGTCAACGACGGTACTATATTGCTACAGACGGAACTGGCCTCGAGGACAAAGAACTTTCCGCGCAGCATGCGAACCATGAGATGTTCAACGAACTTGCACAACGGAGCTACGACACTACAATGAAAGAAGGCGTGACCTAGGGTCTCCACCTCCCCACTGCAGCGAACGCAGTTTGGCGACTTTGCCAAACCCGTTGCGCGAAGTCTTTTGGCGACCCAGAGGGCCCCTCGAATCACCAGCCAGGTGAGTGATGCCTCAGGGTTAGTGAGACCTTTCAACACGGGCGCCCAAGGCTATATGCAGCGAGCCTCCCGCTTCGTCAGACCGAGCTCGTCAATCAGATCATCTTGAACGTTCCCCCTAACTAACACCTGATATAATGCCTTACGAGACAACGGCTGGACGTCGGAGAGGCCATCCTTCACCCGTAAGAGTCGCTTGAGGGCCAACCGACATTCATGATAGAAAGAGCCCTCGCCTCGAGGATTACGGCCGGCCTCCTCCTCACACGAGCGCACATTTCTCAAGGATGGAAAATGTTTATGGGCGTCTTCCGTTCAGAATTCGCCGTTCTCATCCAGTTGCATACACATCCGGTCTAGATAAGTAATGCGAAGCGTATGTCGACGAGTCTCAACGCAAGGCACCCCCAGACCGCCATCAGAGGGATGGAGGTAACAGATCTCGCGACTAACCATGGCGGCCCTGTCTCCCTACAAGAAGGAGAACAAGAGCCTTACTAAAGCCAATAATGTGTGAGACGGGACTGGAAGCACGGATAGTCGGTAAAGGAGAATCGGGTAGATGTGCGAGCCACATACTTCCGTACTCCCCTTACGCAGGAAAGGTTCCAACGCAAGAACGAAAAGCAATGGAGACAGCGGACAACCTTGACGAATGGAGCGAGACAAAATGAAAGGCTTCGATCTTACCCCATTCACTTCTACCAGCGCACCGAAAGCCTTAAACTGATCTAAATTGATCAGCGCGGCATCACTGTCGACTTTCTCGATGATCAAGCGTACCAAATGAAGGTTGTCCTGAATAGTCCTGCCCTTCACAGCACAAGTCTGCTCGGGGCCAATCAGACTAGAGAGGACATCCTGCAAACGGTCAGCTAAGACCTTGGCTAAAATCTTCAACTCTGTATTTAACATCGTCAAAGGCCGATAATTATCTACCCCATCCCCACCGTCTTTCTTCTTGCGAAGCAACTTGATCACACCCCTGGTGAAGCGTTGAGGAATAGACTCCTGCTTCATCCAGTTGTTGAAAATCAGTGCCAGCAAGGGGACAAAGACGGGCGACTGCTTCAAGTACATTTCATAGGGAAGACCATCTAATCCCGGAGTCTTGTCCAGGCCAACCTGCTTCAGCGCATCCCAGATCTCAGACTCTGTTATGGGACCCTCTCACCTAGCCGCTTCAGCCGCCTTAAGGCGGGGAAAGTCGGCTAAATAGGCGTCGAACTGAGCAGGGCTCAGACCGGGCTCCCTGGTAAAAAGCTCCTGAAAGTAGTCCCGAAAAGCCTCGCAAATGCCCGCGTCTGTTGTCACAGTCCGCTTGTCCGGCAATGTGATGCTCGCGATATGCCGACTAGATGCCCTACAAGCTTCCTCTGAACGCAATGAAGCGGCCATATTCGTAGCCTCACAAGACATTCTTTTTATCCTAGCCCTAACTACTAGAGCTTGATCATTCTTGACAAGCAAGGAGGCCATCTCCGCCTTAGCTAAGGCTACGTCCCCACTGTCACGGGATTTGATCTCCCGATCTACCTTGGCCTCTAGAGACTTTTGCGCTGCTAGCCCTGCTAGATTGAGTCGTCGACTAAAATCAGCAGCAAAAGACCTAAGTTTGGATTTCAAAACACCCCACCACTTATTCCCAACCACAGCCCCCGACAATTCCTGCTGTAACATTAGTAAAAGCTGGTCCCGGAAATCTTGCTCACCAAATAATGATGAGTTTAATTTCCAGTAACCAGCCATCTTAACCCTAGGCTTATCTAAGTTTACCCGAACCCGGACAAGCCTAGGGTCCGAGTAAACTATATAATGGAAACTTGGACATTCTAAGAGCCCTACTTCGACTCTCTTAACTAGAACTAGGTCGATGTAGCTTGCGCTAACCACCGTATCCGAGCTGTCACCCCTAGTCCAAGTCCATGCTACCTCCGCGTGTGCTCATTTCGGTACTTATCGACGAGATCAAACCCGTCGATAAAGGCCCGAAACGATTTCACTTCCGGATTGTAAGTACCCGCTTTTTGCCCTATGCGATCTATATCGGGATCAAGGACGGCATTCCAATCACCCGCTAGAAACGGATCGATCTGCCGAAACAAAACAGGCTGCTGAGTGTGGTCATTGGGCGTATAAAACCCAATGAGACGAAGAGCTTTCTCCTTTATGGTAATATCCAGCACGCAAAGCCTGCCCGCCGGATCCGCGAAGACAAGAGCACACACCGCATCCAGAGACTTGCTCACCAGCCAGGAAACACCCCTCGAGCGTCCATCAAAACATGCTGAATAGAGGACGAACGTCTTAGACAGAATGTCTTCATAATCGCGAGATAAAAACCGGGTCTCCTGCACGCAACATACATCCACCCCGAGGCGCTGAAGATCGCGATCGAGCCTCGCCCTTCGAGACTCCGACCTCAGGCCCCGGACATTCAAACTTGATAACCAGAGAGCCATTATCAGACCTAATTAGGGTTGGGACACTGATTTGAACATGGTCGGGGTAAGGATACCGACAGCCTCTCCCAACGACCCGTGGCCCATCTCATTGTTGATGGAGCCGTCTTGTGAGAGACCGCCTATATCCCAAGGAAAAGTCAGTTTCAATGCTCTGTAAAGGGAGGGGTGAACTAAAACTGGGACCCTCCCTGCACAAAATTTCTTCAAATGATTAAGTTTATCACTTTCTGTGATAGCAATTGGAGGAGACATTTTAAACGAACAAATCGCCTCCTCCAACATGGCCCATGCCTGACGAGCTCCGGTTCCTGTTCTCATTACAGTGAGGATTCTCCAGGCATTGGGAAAATTGTTCGGGTCTTCCACGTTTTTGTCTGGGAACTGTCTTATCGAAAGAAGGTACTTAAGATCTTTAATCCTGTTCCTGTAGTCTTTGGCCCTTTCAGCCTGGACCGGGGAAATTCTACAGGTATCCTTCCCTGTGTTATAAATGTATTTAGCTGTTTTTTTTCTTCTTTCTTTTGTTTCTTGAGAAGGACTTCTCTGCCTTTTCGGTGCGGGAGGGGGCATTTCAGGGTTTTTAATGGGGGAAGGACTGGGAGTGTGAAGAGGGGTATAATATGATTTATGGGATCTCTACTGAGGGGAGCAGCTTTAACGGGTGATGGTGAAGGGGTGGAATGTTTCAGAGGGGAAGAATGTTTTGGGGTCGCAGGTGGGGACAAGGTAGATGGTGATGAGGGAGTACCTTTTTTAGTCTCAGATCGCCTCTCCTTGTCTAGTTTTTTTTTTAAGCTCCTTTATCTTTTCAGTTTTTGCGAATCCCGGGTCGTACTTTCGCTGTTTTTCTTTGAATGCCACCTCAGAGGCCGGTGCATCGCCCTTAACGTTGACAGTGGGAGTGGGGCTGTGCGTGTCTTTTGCACTTGGGGCTTCATTGGACTGAGGCCCAGCTGTCTGGCGCTTCCCTCTAACCATGCCAGCAACCAGCCATTCCCCCTCCCCCTTCTCCACAAGTGCACAGGCAGCGGGCGAAGGCTCTTTGGGGAATGTGGCTTTCGTGCCAACCGGAGGTTTATCCGACCCGGTCCCGGAAGCTGGCATGCCCATTACAGGCGAGGCGGAAGGTAACGACGCGGTCAGAAGGGGATCTTAGTCGACTGGTGCCTGACTTCCAGAGTCCTTCTCTGGGCAGGAAGAGGAGAGGTGACCAGTCTCTCCACACTTCCAACTTACCGGTCTGAGGCTGGTCACAATGACCGGCAGCTTCAAGCACGAGACAGTTGGGGATGGAGCGGAAGGCCTGTTCGTTTAACATAATATCGAAGCTCCACCCCCCTTTCAGGCTATCGCAAGAAGCAACCAGAATCTCGCCGTACTGCGATAGTTCCCCGATAACCTGAGGAGGGACCTCGTATATTGCCACGCTGGTCCTTCTTCGCCCTTCGTACTCTGTGCGCAAAATCAGCTCTTTTGTTATCAAGTCGCGACTTGATGCAGCGACACAGTCTTCTGCAGTGGGTAGCAATACGTCCCACATGAAATATTTTGCTCACTTAACAATTCTAAGGGGCTTGAACACCAGGGACTCCAGTGATTTTAACACTGTGTCTTTTGTCGAGCGACAAATTTTGCGCGAACGCTTGTCCACGACAAAGACCGACACAATTATTTTTCAATCTTTTGTAATTCTTGGGCGTCTTCCAAGAGTCCACCTTCCACAACAAGGTGAGCGTAACTCTTGGCCCGCTCCAAGAACTCCGCAACATTGATAATGCAACTCGGAGGGGACGACCAACAAGAGGGCAATTCCCCGGCCTCTGCATTCTTATTCTTTTCGACTTCAGTTGGACATTTCTCGGTTTCCTTACTTGCAAGGACTTCGCTCTTTTCCCCTGATGTCTCAGCAGCTTTTTTAAGCGTATTCAGCATTTCTTCATTCGAAGGAACTAAAAAAGGGTACTCATTAGTATCGTCTTTATCGGGTGGATGTTTCTTGATTGAGAACAAATGCTTTTTTGCTGTTCTCTTAAAATCCGGAATTACCGGTTTCTTTTTCTTAATTAAAAAAGACGGCACTGCTCTTGTTTTTTTTCCATTTTTAAAGGAGACAAGAGAAGGGGAGGGGTGGTAGGAGAAAAGTGAAGGGGAGGAGAAAAGTGAAGGGGAGTGTTGGTAGGAAAATGTTAAAAAAAATGGGGGGTAAAGAAGTGGGGGTAAAAAGTAAATAAAAGCGATACAACAAATTTAAACTAGTAAACAGAAGGGCGTAAAAAAAAAATATGGGGAGGGTAAAAGTAAATAAAGTTTCGCTTATCAGCGAAACAAATTTAAATAGACAAAAAAATAACACAAAAGGACGTATAAAAAAATTAAAGACAAAAAAAGTTTTGCCTAAGAAATTAACTAATTTAAACAATTAAACAAAAACGCAAAACAAATAGACGTAAGACAGACGAGAAAACGTGAACAAAGTTCACAAAAACGAAGAAAGAACAAAAAATTAAAAGGACTACAGACAAGAAAGCAACAAATTACACAATAAAAAGAAAAATTATAAACGAAAAATTAAGAGAAAACGCTATACAAAATAAAATACGAAACTAAAAGCGTGACAATTTACAATATGGCTGCCGATAAAAAGCGGTCAAACCCAAAACAAAAACGTTAAATAAGTAAAAAAAGCACAGAAATTTACAATTTAAACACAAAATTTAAAAACAAATATTATACAGACGTAATTAACAGATAAAACGGAAAACTTTTACAGATATTAAAAGAAAAACACAGAAATAATTAACAGTAATAAATAAATAAAAAAGGTCGGACGAGAGACGAAAAATAAACAGATAAACTCCGGGGTGTGGGCACGGAAAGAAAATAAATTTAAAAAATGAAAAATAAAACGTAAAAGAAAATCAAAAAGTTAAATAAAAAAGGAATAAATAAAAGCAAAAAATGAAGTAACTGTAAAAAAAAGAGGGTAAGGAATTATTAAAACGGAAAAAATCAAAAATTTAAACAATAGTCAAAAAAAAGAACGTTAGAAAAATGAAAAATTTAACAAAAAAGCCACAAAGCAACGTTAGAAAAACGGTAAAATAAATCAAAAACTTAACTAAATTTAGGCAGTCAAAAAGTTCAATGTAAAATTCCGCTGACAGTCTACCACGGTCGGACAAGAAAAAAGGAGGGTATTTATTATGTACAATTACATAATTGTGGCACAAGGCCGAAAAGGGGAGGGGTAGAGGCTGGTCAACACTAACTATCTTATACCTAGCTAATCTGATTCACGACCCATTCATACATGACACACTTTGCTCATTTACCACAAGAACTCGTCCATCACCAATCGATCCTTCATGCACCATAATACCACATTCTCACCAGAGGGTCCTACAAAAACGCTCCCCAATCCATAAAAATTGTTGATGAAACACATGCTATACATAAAATTCTAATAATGATAGAATGAGAGGGGAGGGGAAATGAACCCAATAATAACTAAAAGGTAACACAAAATACAAACTAAACCTAACAGATGTTAGTAGGGACCGTCCACCCCTCAAAATAGAGAGGCCGCTGTATTCTACCCCAACGACAGAATCAAGAAGCTCTCTCGCTAAGGGAATGGGAAAAAGGATAAAATATTATGCGGGAATGGGAAAATATAAAGCTGACCCAGTCGAGATAAAAGGGAGGCCAAAACAAACTGGGGAGGTTGGGAATCTCAACTTGGATCATAACCAAAGAGTAGCCGGGTAACAGGCCAGGAACAACACTTACTCACATTAACTAGGTACACTTAAGCTTGTCTAACCTAACCAAGGGGAGGGTTCCACAGGAAGCCACCCCGATGTGCCATAGGTTGACCTAGAAGAGAAAATCAAGGCTATCCCCGGTTACACGAACCAAGCTCGCCTCTTTTACCCACCTTTCGCTAAAGACTGTCGAATGCAACCGTTTTCTATCAGATCTAATCTTCATCTTGAGCTGATGCTCAAAGAATTGGATCAGATGCTGATGAGAAAGACGGTTACCCCGCAAGACTTCCTCCTTTCGCGACGTCCAAATCACCATTCGAGCCGTGGCCAGCACCGTCAGAAACACCATTCGTTTCACCCCGGAATACGGGGGCGACACATTGTCACACGCGTATGCGCGATCAATGGACACAAGCTGTTCGGGAGCGAGACGAGCCGTCAGCTCGCCAACATGGTCCCATAAGGGGCGGACCCGGAGGCAATGGAAGAAGGCGTGCGAAGCCGTTTCTTCTAAACCAAGACCACACCGTTCACAGTCTGGCAAATCCGCCAAACCCCATATGAAAGCCTTGTCGGTGAGAGTCAGCCGATTCCGAGCTAATCGCCAGGTAAGCGAAAACTCAGGGTTACTGAGGTGATCCGCCGCTGGCGCCCAAGACCAGTAGGAGCGATACTCCTCCTCCGACAAGCCGAGCGTATCTCGTAGGGTATCCTTCGCGGGCCCCTCCACTAAACCACGATAGAAGACCTTCCTAGGCCGTGAAAGGTCACTGGATCAGGGAATGGCCCTCAAGGCCGACCGACACTCGCGAAGAAAATCCGACTCGTCCCGGGGTTTACGACGGCGCTCAACCCTCGAGATGGGGGGACTGATGGTAAGGCTAGGGAAGGCGTCCCTAACAATCCCCTCCAGAATCGGATCTCTTCCAGTCAATGCGCGGCGTAGGAAAGCCAACCTAGAGGCACGGATGTGACTCAGCAGATGCGACATTCCCAGCCCCCCATGACACGGACGTTTAATGCAGACTCGTCTGTCGACCCTGTTCACGCGTCCCCTCCATAAAATGGAGGATAGCGATCGCTCGAGCGCCTTCCGATGGGTCTCACAGAGAGGAAGTACTGACAATCGATAAAGAATCAGGGGGAAAATGTATGTAGCACACACCTCCGCCCTGCCCTTCACGGACAACCGCCGTCGATTCCAAGTCTGACCGACAAAACCGACCTTTGCAAGTACTCCAGACCAATTCTTCTCCAGCTGGAGGTCAGGCCCAAACCACACTCCAAGAATGCGGACAGGACCGTCCGTCCAACCGAAGCGGCCCGGAAGAGCGACCCCCTTCCAGGCACCTAACCGCAAGCCGGACGACTTGTCGCGGTTTATCTTGGCCCCTGTCACCTTCTCGTACCGATCAAGCGCCTTCTGTACCGCCTCAATGTCGCTGCGGGACGACACGAAAGCAGATACGTCATCGGCGTACGCGGAAACCCTGGCTCGAGACCCTCCAGGAACGGCGATTTCACGTAGGGCGGACTGCCAATCTCGTCCTTCAGCCGGCGAAAGAGAGGCTCCAACGCCAAAGCATAAAGGAGAGGCGACAGCGGACAACCCTGACGAACCGACCTAGACAGCACGAACGCGTCCGACTACCACAGCACTGGGGGAGCGATACAGGAGGTCAATCAAGCGGCAGAAGTTGGGTGCGAATCCAGCGGCCTGCAGGACAGTAGCAAGGTAGCGATGGTCGACCCTATCAAATGCCTTGGACTGATCCAAATTGATCAGTGCGGCTTCTTCGTCGTCTTTTACACCCTCTATGATCGTGCGGATCAGATGCAGGTTGCTCTGAATTGTTCGGCCCCTCACAGAACAAGTCTGCTCAGGTCCCAATAGAGACTCGGCAACTGACTGCAAACGCTCCTGCCGGATCTTGGCCATAATCTTTTACTCTGTGTTTAGCAGAGTTATGGGCCTGTAATCATCTAGCTTCCCCCGACCACCTTTGCCCTTTTTCAACAGAGTGATCACGCCCCTGGTGATCCGGTTGGGGATGGACCCCGACCGAAACCAGTTGTTGAACACTGCAGTCAAAATCGGAACAAAGATGTGCGACAGCCTCAAGTACAATTCATAGGGCGAACCATCCAGACCGGGCGACTTGCCTCTGCCGACCTTCTTCAATACCGCGTAGACTTCGCCCCCCGTGATCTCTCCCTCGCAGCTAGCCGCTTCAGTCGGCGAAAGCCGAGGAAAGTCAGCCAAATAGCTGCGAAACTCCTCCTCACGGAGACCAGGCTCCTTGGTAAACCGGATCTCGAAATGGCGCCGAAACGCCTCGCACATGTCATCAGTCGCCCGAAGAGTACGCCCCTCCGGGGATATGACCTCACGAATGTAACGATCGCCACCTCGATGGACCTCTTCCCTGCGCAGATCTGCGCCCAAATTCACAGCTTCGGAAGACATCTTGCTTAACTTATGTCTAATTACTTGGCCCATGTACCGCTCGCTATTCGAACGATCCAGGGCCTCCTTAGCTAAGGCTATCTCTAGGGTATCCCCCCCAGCCACCGCCCGGGAATAACTAGACTTAAGTGTCCTCACCTTATCAGCTCTATCTAGAGCGAGCCGTTTGCTGAAATCAGTGGTGAAGGACCTAATCCTACATTTAAGGTTTTCCCACCACCTATTCCCGATAACCGCCCCCACTAGCTCCCGCTGCACTAGTTTAATTAGCTGTTCCCGGAAGTCCTCCCTGTTCAGTAAGGACAGATTGAACTTCCAGTACCCAGCCATTCTAGGCCTATTGTCTAACGCCACCCGGGCACAAACGAGTTTGTGGTCCGAATAGCCTACCCAGTGGAACGTAGGGCAATCTAGTAGATCTATGTCGGCTCTTCTAACTAACATTCTGTCAAGGTAGCTAACTACCTTGTCAAAAGGCCAATTAAGAGCCCACGTCCACATTTTCCCCCCGGGATGATCGACCCGGTATCTATCGACGAGACCATAATCGTGGATCAGATCAACCAGGCTGCGATCGCCCCTTCTCCCGCTAGCTCCCCGCCCCCTGTCTAACTTGGGGTCCAGGATGGCATTCCAGTCCCCCATTAAAACTAGGCGCATTGAATCCACTAGGAACGGCCCCAACCGCCGAAAAAACGAGACCCGCTCCTCCCGGTCGTTGGGCGCATAAACCGCAACGACTCGGAACGAACCACTTTTCACGGCAATATCGGCCACGATCAACCGGCCCTCAGCATCGGTATGCACAAGGTCCACCTTCGCATCAAGAGTACGCCTGACAAGCAAAGAAACTCCTCTGGCAGAACGGTCCCCATAGGCTGAATAGACGACAAAGTCATCCTCCAGCACACACGCATCGGAACTGCAAACAAAGTGGGTCTCTTCTATCGCGGCGACATCCACATCCAGGGACAGAAGGTCCCGGAGCAGGCGGACAGCCTTACCCCGATCCCTTTAGCCCCTCACATTCAAAGTAGCTATCTTCATTGCCATCTTCTAAGTCCTGTAAAATATAAAAGATAGAATTAACCTATTCACATACGGGGCGGAAATCTACAGCAGTAAGGACCCCGACGGATTGTCCCAGGCTCCCCACACCAAGCTCTGACGTCATTCGTCCTTCCAGGACAATCCCGCCGACGTCCGAAGGATAGGTAAGTTTTAAACACCTATATAAGGAGGGATGGAGAATAACCGGGACCCTCCCTGCACAATACTGCCTTAGCTTCTTTAAGTAGGGTGAGTCCATCTCAACCATCCTTATTTTTGGGAAATTGTCCTTTGCTTCCGAGATATGCCCCCAGACTTTTAGGTATGTCCCCGTGTCTCTAACACAGGTAAGAACCCCCAGGGCATCCGGGAAATTTCGCGGGTCTTCCACAGACTTTTCTTTTACACACTCCAGCTTATGCAAGAGCCCCAGTTGGGCTCTTTTTTGGCTGGACAGGGCCTTTTTATCTACTCGACAAATGTCCTCTGGTCCCGCAAACAGTTTTTTTTCTTCTTACCCCTGGAACGGTGGGGAGGGGAAGAGGTGGATGTGTCAGATGGTCTGAGGGGAGAATTGGAGGGAGCGGGGGCTATAACCCGGGCAGGGGAAGAAGAAGTACTCCTTGATTTAGGCGTTCCCATGTTTTCCTTCGGGTCCGCCGGGACAGACAGGAACCTGACTTTGTCTCTGCTCTCTTCTACTTTACTGCGTTCAGCGTGCTTTGGTGTTTGCATCTCCCCCTCCTCTTCCTCGTCTCTACTTCTTTTTAAGGAAGAAGTTCGAGGTGGAGGCATAACCTCGACCTCCATCTCCTTTTCTTGCTTTTCCTCTTGTTGCTGCTGCTGATGTTTATACTGACTCTTTTTGGTTTGAGCTACTTGTTTCTCCCCCTCTGGTTTTTCAGCCTTTTTGGGGTTTACCAAATTTTTGCTGTTTCCAGGCTTTCTTGTAGTTTTCGCCTTTTTAGCACTTTCAGCACTTTCTGCCTTTTTAGGGCTTACATCCTTTTTGGCACTTTCTGCCCTTCTCGGGCTTTCTGCCTTCTTAGGGCTCTCCTCTTGCCCCTTTTTCGTTGGTTGCGGCTTTGATGCAGTCTCTTCTTTCTTGGGAGGAGATGGTACATTTTTTGCCCTCCTTCTCACCACCTCCTTTCAAGTACCTTCAGGATACTTTTCCCCTTTTCCTTCCTCTGTCGTTACTGTTACCGCTGCTTCCTTTGCAACTGTTTTTTTCTGCTTCTGCTGTTGTTATAGTTCCTGAAAGCTGTGGCAGTTTGTTGGGGCACTCCTTAGCCATGTGGCCCGGGGTGCCGCATGACCAACAGCACGGCTTCCGGCCCTCCACTACGACCAGCATCCTTCTTTTACGGCATGTGAGGACATTGGGGACCTCACCAAAGTTTCCTTGCGTCAAGGTAACTTGTAGCTGCATGTCCCCGGTTGAAATACCTGATTTTCCGAGAACCGCCCTCACCTCATTCACCTTGCCGAACTTTGAGAAGAATGCCCCCATTCTGTCTACACTGATGTCCACCGGCACCCCATGGACCGTAATTTTCGTCTTTCGAGTACCCATGTACTCTGTCTGCAGTCTTAAATTTTTGGTGGATAACACGTTACCCGCCAATAGCTTTGCTTCTTGCTCCGTGGGAAGTAGAATGTCCCAAATGGCATTAGATTTTCTCGCCAGGATTTTGGACTAATTTTGAGGGTCTTAAGAACCTCTTCCATCGCTTCCCTGCCTACCCCCACCAGTTTACGACTTTTTACGTCCGAAGTAAGTAGGGAAACAATTCTTGTTTTGACCGCCTCCCAGACTTCTGGTATCGTGATGAACTCATTATTTTGGAAGGAGTCCTTAAACTTGCTGTGCTGAGCTTCGTAGTACTCAGCATCTTTCTTGATCGGGTTATTCTTACCCCAGGCCGTTTTCACCGGCGACACCGGCGTTGGTGTGTTGTTTCTATTTTCTTCCGTCATGGTGGCTAGCCACCACGACGGGCCAAATAAACAGTTTTTCTTTTCTTTTTTAAATTGGATTTTCTCTTCCACAACGCAGAAAGCAACAGTTAATAACAAACCAAATAAAATATAAGCAGAACGGGGACAACCAAAGGCAAAATATATAACAAATCAAACAAAAAACAAAAATTCAAACAAAAGACGTGGGGAGGGAAAAAAAAAATTATAGACAAAGAACAAAAAGGAAAAATTAAACAGAAGAGAAAATAACAGCACAAATGAAAGAAACTGAAAGTGAAAAAAATCAAACAAGTTTTTAGCCAAATAAATGAAGCAAAAACTTAGCAATTCAAAAGCAATTTCCACACAGGTCCTTCGCAATGCACCACCTCGTCCAAAATTCCCACACGAACAAACGAAGTCCCAGACAAGAAAAAAGGAGCAAAAACTTCTGTTTCCTTGTCATTATTTATTGTACAAATGTACAAATGTGGCACAAGGCCAAAACTTGGGGAAAGGGGGTAAGGATGGTCATCTTCTGTCTTAAATTTAAAACTTAGCTAGCCACAATCACTGACCCAAACATACAAACAATGTTCCTTTCACCAAAACAACACATCCATTACATACCATTCTTACTACATCCACCAAAATGCCTCAGAGACTCTATGAAGTTCTGACTAGTCCCCATATATACAAATCATTGTCTGTGGGGGGAGGGGAATAAAATAACATCTAAAAACCCCAATGAATATTTACAATGAATACAAATCTATATACAAGAAACAAAACAAACATATTGTTAGTAGTAAAACACCCACAGCCCTAAATGTGGTAGAAACATCAGTTAACTGGACGAAATCAATGCGGGACTTAAAAAAAATAGATAAAACATTCGTACAATCCATGCACTCAACCAGACACAACAACAAATACGAAAGACACACTCGAAACGAAAGGCGCCCCGCACCCACCAGAGAACTGATATCACTAACCACCTAACGATGGGAGGGATGGGGAATTAAACAAAAGAAAAAAAATAGGGCCAGAAATAAAAGGGGGCCAATGAGCATACACGCCCTAGCTAAGTTAACATGAAAAAACAGAAAAAGGTAACTAAAACAAAACCAACCTAAACTAACCTATACATGGGAGGGGTTACCAATGTTCACCCCAGCAATCCCAAAATTCTTAAAGACTAACCGGCATCAAAATGCCTCTCCAAGTCAGCACCTTTCACTCTGCAGAGACGCGCAAGACTCACCCACCTTTCGCTAAATTCCAATGGATGGAGTCGCTTCCTTTCCGTCCTGATCTTGACTTTAAGCTGATGCTTAAAGAACAAGATCAGTTGGGAAGAGGTAAACTTCTCGTCCCCATGAAATTCCTTCTGTCGCGTCGTCCATATCACGATCAGTAAGCAAAGGAACACATAGTGCTCAGCCTTAGTCAACGGCGGTACTATATTGCTACAGACGGAACTGGCCTCGAGGACAAAGAACTTTCCGCGCAGCATGCGAACCATGAGATGTTCAACGAACTTGCACAACGGAGCTACGACACTACAATGAAAGAAGGCGTGACCTAGGGTCTCCACCTCCCGACTGCAGCGAACGCAGTTTGGCGACTTTGCCAAACCCGCTGCGCGAAGTCTTTTGGCGACCCAGAGGGCCCCTCGAATCACCAGCCAGGTGAGTGATGCCTCAGGGTTAGTGAGACATTTCAACCCGGGCGCCCAAAGCCATATGCAGCGAGCCTCCCGCTTCGTCAGTCCGAGCTCGTCAATCAGATCATCCTGAACGTTCCCCCTAACTAACACCTGATATAATGCCTTACGGGACAACGGCTGGACGTCGAAGAGGCCATCCTTCGCCCGTAAGAGTCGCTTGAGGGCCAAGCGACATTCGTGATAGAAAGAGCCCTCGCCTCGAGGATTACGGCCGGCCTCCTCCTCACACGAGCGCACATTTCTCAAGGATGGAAAATGTTTATGGACGTCTTCCTTCCAGAATTCGCCGTTCTCATCCAGTTGCATACACATCCGGTCTAGATAAGTAATGCGAAGCGTATGTCGACGAGTCTCAACGCAAGGCACCCCTAGACCGCCATCAGAGGGATGGAGGTAACAGATCTCGCGACTAACCATGGCGGCCCTGCCTCCCCACAAGAAGGAGAACAGGAGCCTTACTAACGCCAATAAAGTGTTAGACGGGAGTGGAAGCACAGAGAGTCGGTAAAGGAGAATCGGGTAGATGTGCGAGGCACATACTTCCGCCATCCCCTTCAAGGAAAGATTCCTCCGAGTCCACAGACGAACTGCGAGCTCGGCCGTCTCTTGCATCTGCGACCAATTCATCTCCAACAAGAGGTCGGGACCGAAACAGACGCCGACTATCTTGACCGGCCCGTCCGTCCAGAGGAAAGGTCCGGGAAGAGAAACTCCCCTCCACGAACCCAACCGCAAGCCAACAGACTTATCACGGTTGATCCTGGCCCCCGTCACCATCTCATAACCCTTGATTTCTTTGCCGACTTCGTTAATTTCGGCCCTACTCGACACCAGAACCGAAACGTCATCAGCATAGGCGGAGTACCTGGCCGAGGTGGTAGCACCAGGTAAGGAAATTCCGCGAAGGACCGGATTCGTCTTCAACTTACGCAGGAAAGGTTCCAACGCAAGAACGTAAAGCAATGGAGACAGCGGACAACCTTGACGAATGTAGCGAGACAAAATGAAAGGCTTCGATCTTACCCCATTCACTTCTACCAGCGCACCGGAGGACGCATACAGCAGTCAGATCCAAGTGCGAAAGTGCGGCCCGAAACAGTCGGCCGAAAGGACAGCCTCCAGAAAGCGATGGTCAACCCTATCGAAAGCCTTAAACTCATCTAAATTGATCAGCGTGGCATCACTGTCGACTTTCTCGATGATCAAGCGTACCAAATGAAGGTTGTCCTGAATAGTCCTGCCCTTCACAGCACAAGTCTGATCGGGGCCAATCAGACTAGAGAGGACAGCCTGCAAACGGTCAGCTAAGACCTTGGCTAAAATCTTCAACTCTGTATTTAACATCGTCAAAGGCCGATAATTATCTACCCCATTCCCACCGTCTTTCTTCTTGCGAAGCAACTTGATCACATCCCTGGTGAAGCGTTGAGGAATAGACCCCTGCCTCATCCAGTTGTTGAAAATCAGTGCCAGCAAGGGAACAAAGACGGGCGACTGCCTCAAGTACATTTCATAGGGAAGACCATCTAATCCCAGAGTCTTGTCCAGGCCAGCCTGCTTCAGCGCATCCCAGATCTCAGACTCTGTTATGGGACCCTCGCACCTAGCCGCTTCAGCCGCCTTAAGGCGGGGAAAGTCGGCTAAATAGGCGTCGAACTGAGCAGGGCTCAGACCGGGCTCCCTGGTAAAAAGTTCCTGAAAGTAATCACGAAAAGCCTCGCAAATGCCCGCGTCTGTAGTCACAGTCCGCTTGTCCGGCAATGTGATGCTAGCGATATGCCGAGTAGATGCCCTACAAGCTTCTTCTGAACGCAATGAAGCGGCCATATTCGTCGCCTCGCAAGACATACTTTTTATCCTAGCCCTAACTACTAGAGCTTGATCCTTCTTGATGAGAAAGGAGGCCATCTCCGCCTTAGCTAAGGCTACGTCCTCACTATCACGGGATTTGATCGCCCGATCTACTTTGGCTTCTAGAGACTTTTGCGCTGCTAGCCTAGCTAGGTTGAGTCGTCGACTAAAATCAGCAGCAAAAGACCTAAGTTTGGATTTCAAAACACCCCACCACTTATTCCCAACCACAGCCCCCGAAATTCCCGCTGTAACATTAGTAAAAGCTGCTCCCGGATAATGATGAGTTTAATTTCCAGTACCCAGCCATCCTAACCCTAGGCTTACCTAAGTTTACCCGAACCCGGACAAGCCTATGATCCGAGTAAACTATATAATGGAAACTTGGACATTCTAAGAGCCCTACTTCGACTCTCTTAACTAGAACTCGGTCGATGTAGCTTGAGCTGACCACCGTATCCGAGCTGTCGCCCCTAGTCCAAGTCCATGCTACCTCCCGTGGGTGCTCATTTCGATACTTATCGACGAGATCAAACCCGTCGATGAAGGCCCGAAACGATTTCACTTCCGGATTGTTAGTACCCGGTTTTTGCCCTATGCGATCTATATCGGGATCAAGGACGGCATTCCAATCACCCGCTAAAACTACCGAACGAGAAGTCCTCAAAAACGGCTCGATCTGCCGAAACAAACCAGGCTGCTGAGTGTGGTCATTGGGCGCATAAACCCCAATGAGACGAAGACCTTTCTCCTTTATGGTAATATCCAGCACGCAAAGCCTGCCCGCCGGATCCGCGAAGACAAGAGCACACACCGCATCCAGAGACTTGCTCACCAGCCAGGAGACACCCCTCGAGCGTCCATCAAAACATGCAGAATAGAGGACGAACGTCTTAGACAGAATGTCTTCATAATCGCGAGATAAAAACCGGGTCTCCTGCACGCAACATACATCCACCCCGAGGCGCTGAAGATCGCGATCGAGCCTCGCCCTTCGAGACTCCGACCTCAGGCCCCGGACATTTAGACTTGCTAACCAGAGAGCCATTATTAGACCTAATTAGGGTTGAGACACTGGTTTGAACATGGTCGGGGTAAGGATACCGACAGCCTCTCCCAACGACCCGTGGCCCATCTCATTGTTGATGGAGCCGTCTTGAGAGAGACCGCCTATATCCCAAGGAAAAGTCAATTTTAAAGCTCTATAAAGGGAGGGGTGAACTAAAACTGGGACCCTCCCTGCACAAATTTTTTTCAAATAATTTAGTTTTTCACTTTAGGAACAAATTGCCTCCTCCAACATAGCCCATGCCTGACGAGCTCCAGTCCCTGTTCTCATAACCGTGAGTACTCTACGGGCATTGGGAAAATTGTGAGGGTCTTCGACATCTTTGTCACCGAAGTGCCTAATTGAAAAAAGGTACTTCAAATCTTTTATACGATTCCCGTAGTTTTTGGCTCTTTCTGCCTGGGCCGGGGAAATCCTACAGGTATCCTTCCCTGTGTGAAAAAGCTGTTTTCCTGTTTTTTTCTTTCTTTCTTTTGAGTCCTGGGAAGGACTTCTTTGCCTTTTTGTTGCGGGAGGGGGCATTTCAGGGTTTTTAATGGGGGAAGGACTGGGAGTATGCAGAGGGGTATAATGGGATCTATGTTTGTACGGGCTGGGATCTCTACGGAGGGGAGTAGTTTTGACGGGTGATGGTAAAGGGGAGGATTGTTTCTGTGGGGAAGAATTTTTTTGGGTCGCAGGTGGGGACAAGGAAGAAGACGATGAGGAAATGTTTTTTTTGACTGCGATTGCCTCTGTTTGTCCAATTTATCCTTCAGTTGCTTGATCTTTTCTGTTTTAGTATATCCTGGATCATATTTTTTTTTGTTTTTCTTTGAAGTTCTCGTCAGAGACCGGGGCATCGCCCTTAACGTTAACGTTTCCTTTGGGGCTTCATTGGACTGAGGCCCCGCTGTCTGGCGCTTCCCTCTGGCCTTACCAGCAACCAGCCATTCCACCTCCCCCTTCTCCACAACTGCACTAACGGCGGGCAAAGGCTCTTTGGGGAATGTGGCCTTTGTGCCAACCGGAGGTTTATCCGTCCCGGCCCCGGAAGCTGGCATGCCCATTACAGGCGAGGCGGAAGGCAACGACGCGGTCAGAGGGGGATCTTGGTCGACTGGCACTTGACTTCCAGAGGCCTTCTTCTCTGGGCAGGAAGAGGAGAGGTGACCAGTCTCTCCACACTTCCAACACACCGGTTTGCGACCGGTCACAATGACCGGCAGTTTCAAGTGCCCAACTACCAGACAGTTGGGAATGGAGCGGAAGGCCTGTTCGTTCAGCATTATATCGAAGCTCCACCCACCCTTTCAGGCTATCCCAAGAAGCACCGAGGATCTCGCCGTACTGCGATAGGAACGCAGCCAGATGCTTCCCGATAACCTGAGGAGGGACCTTGTATATTGCCACGCTGGTCCTTCTTCGCCCTTCATACTCCGTGCGCAGAATGTAATCTTTTGTGATTAAATCACGACTTGAAGCCGCCACACAATCTTCAGCAGTGGGTAGCAATACGTCCCACATGAAAAATTTCGCTCCCTTAACAATTCTAAGAGGCTTGAACCCCAGGGACTCCAGTGATTTTAACACTGTGTCTTTTGTCGAGCGACAAATTTTGCGCGAACGCTTGTCCACGACAAAAACCGACACAATTCTTTTCTCAATTTTTCTCAATTCCTGGACGTCTTCCAAGAGTCCACCTTCCACGACAAGGTGGGCGTAACTCTTGGCCCGCTCCAAGAACTCCGCAACATTGATAATGCAACTCGGAGGGGACGACCAACAAGAGGGCAATTCCCCGGCCTCTGCATTCTTATTCTCAACTTCAGTAGGGCATTCATCAACTTCCTTAATTACAAGGTCTTCGCTCTTTTTTGTTTCCGCTGTCTTTGCAGCATTCTTAAGAGTGTTTAGCATTTCTTCGTTCGAAGGAATAAGAAAGGGGTACTCATCCGTATCATTTTTATCCGGCGGATGTTTTTTAATAGAGAACAAATGCTTCTTTACGTTTTTTTTTAAATCAGGAATTACTGGTTTCTTTTTTTTAACCAAAAAGGACGGCACTGATCTTGTTGTTTTTTTTTTCCATTTTGAAAATAAAGGGAAGGGGAGGGATGACAGGAAGAAAAAGTGAAGGGGATGGGTGGTAGGAAAAAAAAAATTAAGGGGAGGGTAAAAGTAAATAAAGTTTCGTTTATCAGCGAAACAAATTTAAATAGACAAGGACAAAAACAATAAGACAAAAGGACGTATATAAAAAAGACGAAAAAGTTTCGCCTAAGAAATTAACTAATTTAAACAATTAAACAAAAACGCAAAACAAATAGACGTAAGACAGACGAGAAAACGTGAACAAAGTTCACAAAAAACGAAGAAATAACAAAAAATTAAAAGAACTACAGACAAGAAAGCAACAAATTACACAATAAAAAGAAAAATTATAAACGTAAAATTAAGAGAAAACGCTATACAAAATAAAATACGAAACTAAAAACGTGACAATTTACAATATGGCTGCCGATAAAAAACGGTCAACCCAAAAACAAAAACGTTAAATAAGTAAATAAAAGCACAGAAATTTACAAATTAAACACAAAATTTACAAACAAATATTATACACGCGTATTTAACCAAAAAAACGCAAAACTATAACGGATATTTAAAAGAAAAACACAGGAATAATTAACACGTAATAAATAAACAAAGGAAAAAAAAGGTCGAACGAGAAACGTAAAAACGAAAAATAAACAGATAAACTCCGGGGTGAGGGCACGGAAAGAAAATAGATTTAAAAAATGAAAAATAAAACGTACAAGAAAATGAAAACGTTAAATAAAAAAAGGAATAAATAAAAGCAAAAAATGCAGTAACTGTAAATAAAAGAGGGTATGGAACTGAAACGGAAAAAATCAAAAATTTAAACAAATGTCAAGAAAATAAGAACGTTAGAAAACTGAAAAATTAAACAAAAAGTCAAAAAATAACGCTAGAAAAAACGGTAAAATAAATCAAAAAACTTAACTAAATTAAGACAGTCAAATGTTCAAAGTAAGTAATCCACTGAGAGACAGAAAATGTCTAACAAGGTCGGACAAGAAAAAAGGAGCAAAAACTTCTGGTTCCTTGTCATTATTTATTGTACAAAAGTACAAATGTGGCACAAGGCCAAAAATTGGGGAAAGGGGGCAAGGATGGTCATCTTCTGTCTTAACTTTAAACTTAGCTAGCCGCAATCACTGACCCAAACATACAAACAATGTTCCTTTCACCAAAACGACACATCCATTACATATCATTCTTACTACATCCACCAAAATTCCTCAGAGACTCTATGAAGTTCTAACTAGTCCCCATATATACAAATCATTGACTGTGGGGAGAGAGGAATAAAATAACATCTAAAAACCCCAATGAATATTTACAATGAATACAAAACTATATACAAGAAACAAAACAAAACTTTTGTTAGTAGTAAAACCCCCCACAGCCCTAACTGTGGTAGAAACATCAGTTAGCTGGACGAAAACAATGCGGGACTTAAAAAATATATAAAACATTCCTACAATCCATGTACTCACTACAAACACACACTCAATCAGACACAACAAAAAATACGAAAGACACACTCGAAACGAAAGGCGCCCCGCACCCACCAGAGAACTGATATCACTAACCACCTAACGATGGGAGGGATGGGGAATTAAACAAAAGAACAAAAAAAATTGGGCCAATGAGCATACACACACTAGCTAAGTTAACATGAAAAAAAAGAAAAAGAACTAACTAAAGCAAAACCGACCTAAACTAACCTATACATGGGAGGGGTTACCAATGTTCACCCCAGTAATCCCAAAATCCTTAATGCCTAACCGGCATCAAATAGCCACTCCAAGTCAGCACCTTTCACTCTGCAGAGACGCGCAAGACTCACCCACCTTTCGCTAAATTCCAATGGATGGAGTCGTTTCCTTTCCGTCCTGATCTTGACTTTAAGCTGATGCTTAAAGAACAAGATCAGTTGGGAAGAGGTAAACTTCTCGTCCCCATGAAATTCCTTCTGTCGCGTCGTCCATATCACGACTCGCATAACACACAGTAAGCAAAGGAACACATTGTGCTCAGCCTTAGTCAACGGCGGTACTATATTGCTACAGACGGAACTGGCCTCGAGGACAAAGAACTTTCCGCGCAGCATGCGAACCATGAGATGTTCAACGAACTTGCACAACGGAGCTACGACACTACAATGAAAGAAGGCGTGACCTAGGGTCTCCACCTCCCGACTGCAGCGAACGCAGTTTGGCGACTTTGCCAAACCCGCTGCGCGAAGTCTTTTGGCGACCCAGAGGGCCCCTCGAATCACCAGCCAGGTGAGTGATGCCTCAGGGTTAGTGAGACATTTCAACCCGGGCGCCCAAAGCCATATGCAGCAAGCCTCCCGCTTCGTCAGTCCGAGCTCGTCAATCAGATCATCCTGAACGTTCCCCCTAACTAACACCTGATATAATGCCTTACGGGACAACGGCTGGACGTCGGAGAGGCCATCCTTCGCCCGTAAGAGACGCTTGAGGGCCAAGCGACATTCGTGATAGAAAGAGCCCTCGCCTCGAGGATTACGGCCGATCTCCTCCTCACACGAGCGCACATTTCTCAAGGATGGAAAATGTTTATGGACGTCTTCCTTCCAGAATTCGCCGTTCTCATCCAGTTGCATACACATCCGGTCTAGATAAGTAATGCGAAGCGTATGTCGACGAGTCTCAACGCAAGGCACCCCTAGACCGCCATCAGAGGGATGGAGGTAACAGATCTCGCGACTAACCATGGCGGCCCTGCCTCCCCACAAGAAGGAGAACAGGAGCCTTACTAACGCCAATAAAGTGTTAGACGGGAGTGGAAGCACGGAGAGTCGGTAAAGGAGAATCGGGTAGATGTGCGAGCCACATACTTCCGCCCACCCCTTCAAGGAAAGATTCCTCCGAGTCCACAGACGAACTGCGAGCTCGGCCGTCTCTTGCACCTGCGACCAATTCATCTCCAACAAGAGGTCGGGACCGAAACAGACGCCGACTATCTTGACCGGCCCGTCCGTCCAGAGGAAAGGTCCGGGAAGAGAAACTCCCCTCCACGAACCCAACCGCAAGCCAACAGACTTATCGCGGTTGATCCTGGCCCCCGTCACCATCTCATAACCCTTGATTTCTTTGCCGACTTCGTTAATTTCGGCCCTACTCGACACCAGAACCGAAACGTCATCAGCATAGGCGGAGTACCTGGCCGAGGTGGTATCACCAGGTAAGGAAATTCCGCGAAGGACCGGATTCGTCTTCAACTTACGCAGGAAAGGTTCCAACGCAAGAACGTAAAGCAATGGAGACAGCGGACAACCTTGACGAATGGAGCGAGACAAAATGAAAGGCTTCGATCTTACCCCATTCACTTCTACCAGCGCATCGGGGGACGCATACAGCAGTCGGATCCAAGTGCGAAAGTGCGGCCCGAAACCGGCGGCCGAAAGGACAGCCTCCAGAAAGCGATGGTCAACCCTATCGAAAGCCTTAAACTGATCTAAATTGATCAGCGCGGCATCACTGTCGACTTTCTCGATGATCAAGCGTACCAAATGAAGGTTGTCATGAATAGTTCTGCCCTTCACAGCACAAGTCTGCTCGGGGCCAATCAGACTAGAGAGGACAACCTGCAAACGGTCAGCTAAGACCTTGGCTAAAATCTTCAACTCTGTATTTAACATCGTCAAAGGCCCATAATTATCTACCCCATCCCACCGTCTTTCTTCTTGCGAAGCAACTTGATCACACCCCTGGTGAAGCGTTGAGGAATAGACCCCTGCCTCATCCAGTTGTTGAAAATCAGTGCCAGCAAGGGGACAAAGACGGGCGACTGCCTCAAGTATATTTCATAGGGAAGACCATCTAATCCCGGAGTCTTGTCCAGGCCAACCTGCTTCAGCGCATCCCAGATCTCAGACTCTGTTATGGGCCCCTCGCACCTAGCCGTTTCAGCCGCCTTAAGGCGGGGAAAGTCGGCTAAATAGGCATCGAACTGAGCAGGGCTCAGACCGGCTCCCTGGCAAAAAGTTCCTGAAAGTAATCACGAAAAGCCTCACAAATGCCCGCGTCTGTAGTCACAGTCCGCTTGTCCGGCAATGTGATGCGATCGATATGCCGACTAGATGCCCTACAAGCTTCCTCTGAACGCAATGAAGCGGCCATATTCCTAGCCTCGCAAGACATTCTTTTTATCCTAGCCCTAACTACTAGAGCTTGATCCTTCTTGATAAGCAAGGAGGCCAGCTCCGCCCTAGCTAAGGCTACGTCCCCACTATCACGGGATTTGATCGCCCGAAAAGACCTAAGTTTGGATTTCAGAACATCCCACCACTTATTCCCAACCACAGCCCCCGACAATTCCCGCTGTAACATTAGTAAAAGCTGCTCCCGGATAATGATGAGTTTAATTTCCAGTACCCAGCCATCCTAACCCTAGGCTTACCTAAGTTTACCCGAACCCGGACAAGCCTATGATCCGAGTAAACTATATAATGGAAACTTGGACATTCTAAGAGACCTACTTCGACTCTCTTAACTAGAACTCGGTCGATGTAGCTTGCGCTGACCACCGTATCCGAGCTGCCGCCCCTAGTCCAAGTCCACGCTACCTCCCGGGGGTGCTCATTTCGATACTTATCGACGAGATCAAACCCGTCGATGAAGGCCCGAAACGATTTCATTTCCGGATTAGTTAGTACCCGGTTTTTGCCCTATGCGATCTATATCGGGATCAAGGACGGCGTTCCAATCACCCGCTAGAAATACCGAACGAGAAGTCCTCAAAAACGGCTCGATCTGCCGAAACAAACCAGGCTGCTGAGTGTGGTCATTGGGCGCATAAAACCCAATGAGACGAAGAGCTTTCTCCTTTATGGTAATATCCAGCACGCAAAGCCTACCCGCCGGATCCGCGAAGACAAGAGCACACACCGCATCCAGAGACTTGCTCACCAGCCAGGAAACACCCCTCGAGCGTCCATCAAAACATGCTGAATAGAGGACGAACCTCTTAGACAAAATGTCTTCATAATCGCGAGATAAAAACCGGGTCTCCTGCACGCAACATACATCCACCCCGAGGCGCTGAAGATCGCGATCGAGCCTCGCCCTTCGAGACTCCGACCTCAGGCCCCGGACATTTAGACTTGCTAACCAGAGAGCCATTATTAGACCTAATTAGGGTTGAGACACTGGTTTGAACATAGTCGGGGTAAGGATACCGACAGCCTCTCCCAACGACCCGTGGCCCATCTCATTGTTGATGGAGCCGTCTTGAGAGAGACCACCTATATCCCAAGGAAAAGTCAGTTTTAATGCTCTGTAAAGGGAGGGGTGAACTAAAATTGGGACCCTCCCTGCAAAAGATTTTTTCAAAAGATTAAGTTTATCGCTCTCAGTGATGGCAATTGGAGGAGACATTTTGTAAGCACTAATCGCCTCCTCCAACATGGACCATGCTTGCCGAGCTTCAATTCCAGTTCTTATTACAGTGAGAACTCTCCGGGCATTGGGAAAATTATTCGGATCTTCCACATTTTTGTCCGCGAACTGCTTTATCGACAAAAGGTACTTAAGTTCTTTAATTCTATTCCCGTAGTCTTTGGCCCTTTCAGCCTGGGCCGGGGAAATTCTACAGGTATCCTACCCTGTGTTGTATATATATTTAGGTGATTTTTTTTCCTTTCTTTTGTTTCCTGAGAAGGACTTCTCTGCCTTTTTGGTGCGGGAGGGGGCATTTCATGGTTTTTAATGGGGGAAGGACTGGGAGTCTGAAGAGGGGTATAATACGATCTATGTTTGTACGGGCTGGGATCTCTACTGAGGGGAACAGATTTAACGGGTGATGAAGGGATGGAATGTTTTTGTGGGGAAGAATGTTTTGGGTTCGCAGGTGGGGCCAAGGTAGATGTTGTGGGTGTCACTTTTTTCGGTTGAGTTAGCCTCTCCTTATCTAGCTTTTCTTTCAGCTGCTTTATTTTTTCTGTTTTCTCAAATCCGGCGTCGAATTTCTTCTGCTTTTCTTTTAAAGTCTCCTCAGAGGCCGGGGTATCGCCCTTAACGTTGACAGAGGATTTGGGGCTGTGCGTGTCTTTTACACTTGGGGCTTCATTGGACTGAGGCCCCGCTGTCTGGCGCTTCCCTCTGGCCTTACCAGCAACCAGCCATCCCCCTCCCCCTTCTCCACAACTGCACTAGCAGCGGACGAAGGCTCGTTGGGGAATGTGGCCTTTGTGCCAACCGGAGGTTTATCCGACCCGGTCCCGGAAGCTGGTATGCCCACTACAGGCGAGGCGGAAGGTAACGACGCGGTCAGAGGGGGATCTTGGTCAACTGGTGCCTGACTTCCAGAGGCCTTCTTCTCTGGGCAGGAAGAGGAGAGGTGACCAGTCTCTCCACACTCCCAACATACCGGTCTGCGGCCGGTCACAATGACCGGCAGCTTCAGACACCGTACCACCAGACAGTTGGGGAGGGAGCGGAAGGCCTGTTCATTTAACATTATGTCGAAGCTCCATCCCCATTTCAGGCTATCGCAAGAAGCACCCAGGATCTCGCCATACTGCGATTTATGTTTTACAAAAGTTTTAATTACATAGCGATTTACGTGCAAAATCTTGCTGTTTTGACTACTTTTTCAACGCTAGTGTGAAAATATAAATAACTGTTTGAAAACATTAGAAAACCAATTAAATTATTGAAAATCGATATGAAATCAATCAAAACGTAATGATTTCAACTAGTTTCATAAGTTTTGACAAAGTTTTATTACAAATTTTATGTTTTACAAAAGTTTTACATACACCGCGATTTACATGCAAAATATAGCAGCTTTGACGACGTTTTCAACGCTACTTTGAAAATATAAATACCTGTTTGAAAACATTAGAAAACCAATTAAATTATAGAAAATCGATATGAAATCAATCAAAACGTATTGATTTCACATAGTTTCATAAGTTTTGACAAAGTTTTATTACAAATTTTATGTTTTACATAAGTTTTAATTACATACCGATTTACATGCAAAATCTAGCTGTTTTGACTACTTTTTCAACGCTAGTTTGAAAATATAAATACCTGTTTGAAATCATTAGAAAATCAATTAATTATTGAAAATCGATATGAAATAAATCGAAACATATTGATTTCAACTAGTTTCATAAGATTTGAAAATGTTTTAAAAAAATTTTATTTTCAAAAGTTTTAATTACATAGCGATTTACATGTAAAATTTGCTGTTTGCACTACTTTTTCAACGCAAGTTTGAAAATATAAATACCTGTTTGAAAACATAAGAAAATCAATTAAATTATTGAAAATCGATATGAAATCAATCAAAACGTATTGATTTCAACTAGTTTCATATGTTTTGACAAAGTTTTTATTAAAAATTTTATGTTTTACAAAAGTTTTAATTACATAGCGATTTTCATGCAAAATCTAGCTGTTTTCACTACTTTTTCAACGCTAGTATGAAAATATAAATTACTGTTTCAAAAAAATTAGAAAACCAATTAAATTATTGAAAATCGATATGAAATCAATCAAAACGTATTGATTTCAACTAGTTTCATAAGTTTTGACAAAGTTTTATTACCAATTTTATGTTTTACAAAAGTTATAATTACATAGCGATTTACATGCAAAATCTAGCTGTTTTGACTACTTTTTCAACGCTAGTTTGAAAATATAAATACCTGTTTGAAATCATTAGAAAATCAATTAATTATTGAAAATCGATATGAAATAAATCGAAACATATTGATTTCAACTAGTTTCATAAGATTTGAAAATGTTTTAAAAAAATTTTATTTTCAAAAGTTTTAATTACATAGCGATTTACATGTAAAATTTGCTGTTTGCACTACTTTTTCAACGCAAGTTTGAAAATATAAATACCTGTTTGAAAACATAAGAAAATCAATTAAATTATTGAAAATCGATATGAAATCAATCAAAACGTATTGATTTCAACTAGTTTCATATGTTTTGACAAAGTTTTTATTAAAAATTTTATGTTTTACAAAAGTTTTAATTACATAGCGATTTTCATGCAAAATCTAGCTGTTTTCACTACTTTTTCAACGCTAGTATGAAAATATAAATTACTGTTTCAAAAAAATTAGAAAACCAATTAAATTATTGAAAATCGATATGAAATCAATCAAAACGTATTGATTTCAACTAGTTTCATAAGTTTTGACAAAGTTTTATTACCAATTTTATGTTTTACAAAAGTTATAATTACATAGCGATTTACATGCAAAATCTAGCTGTTTTCACTACTTTTTAAACGCTAGTTTGAAAATATAAATTACTCTTTCAAAACATTAGAAAACCAATTAAATTATTGAAAATCGTTAAGAAATCAATCAAAACGTATTGATTTCAACTAGTTTCATAAGTTTTGACAAAGTTTTATTACAAATTTTATGTTTTACAAAAGTTTGAATTACATAGCGATTTTCATGCAAAATCTAGCTGTTTTCACTACTTTTTCAACGCTAGATTGAAAATAGAAATAACTGATTGAAAACATAAGAAAAGCAATTAATTTATTGAAATTCAGTATGAAATCAATCAAAACGTATTGATTTCAATTAGTTTCATAAGGTTTGACAAAATTTTATTACAAATTTTATGTTTTACAAAAGTTTTAATTACATAGCGATTTACATGCAAAATCTAGCTGTTTTCACTACTTTTTCAACGCTAGTTTGAAAATATAAATAACTGTTTGAAAACATAAGAAAACCAATTAAATTATTGAAAATCGATATGAAATCAATCAAAACGTATTGATTTCAACTAGTTTCATAAGTTTTGACAAAGTTTTATAACAAATTTTATGTTTTACAAAAGTTTTAATAACATAGTGATTTACATGCAAAATCTAGCTGTTTTCACTACTTTTTCAATGCTAGTTTGAAATCTGTTTGAAAACATTAGAAAACCAATTAAATTATTGAAAATCGATATGAAATCAATCTAAACGTATTGATTTCAACTAGTTACATAAGTTTTGACAAAGTTTTATAACATATTTTATCTTTTACAAAATTTTTAATTACATAGCGGTTTACATGCAAAATCTAGTTGTTTTCACTACTTTGTCAACGCTAGTTTGAAAATATAAATAACTCTTTGAAAACATTAGAAAACCAATTAAATTATTGAAAATAGATATGAAATCAATCAAAACGTATTGATTTCAACTAGTTTCACAAGTTTTGACAAAGTTTTATGACAAATTTTATGTTTTGCAAATGTTTTAATTACATAGCGATTAACATGCAAAATCAAGTTGACTACTTTTTCAACGCTAGTTTGAAAATATAAATAACTTTTTGAGAACATTAGAAAACAAATTAAATTATTGAAAATCGATATGAAATGAATCAAAACGTATTGATTTCAACTAGTTTCATATGTTTTGACAAAGTTTTATTACAAATTTTATGTTTTACAAAAGTTTTAATTATAAAGCGATTTACATGCAAAATCTAGCTGTTTTCACTACTTTTTCAATGCTAGTTTGAAATCTGTTCGAAAACATTAGAAAACCAATTAAATTATTGAAAATGGATATGAAATCAATCTAAACGTATTGATTTCAACTAGTTACATGAGTTTTGACAAAGTTTTATAACATATTTTATCTTTTACAAAATTTTTAATTACATAGCGGTTTACATGCAAAATCTAGTTGTTTTCACTACTTTGTCAACGCTAGTTTGAAAATATAAATAACTCTTTGAAAACATTAGAAAACCAATTAAATTATTGAAAATAGATATGAAATCAATCAAAACGTATTGATTTCAACTAGTTTCATAAGTTTTGACAAAGTTTTATTACAAATTTTATGTTTTACAAAAGTTTGAATTACATAGCGATTTACATGCAAAATCTAGCTGTTTTCACTACTTTTTCAACGCTAGATTGAAAATAGAAATAACTGTTTGAAAACATAAGAAAAGCAATTAATTTATTGAAATTCAGTATGAAATCAATCAAAACGTATTGATTTCAATTAGTTTCATAAGGTTTGACAAAATTTTATTACAAATTTTATGTTTTACAAAAGTTTTAATTACATAGCGATTTACATGCAAAATCTAGCTGTTTTCACTACTTTTTCAACGCTAGTTTGAAAATATAAATAACTGTTTGAAAACATAAGAAAACCAATTAAATTATTGAAAATCGATATGAAATCAATCAAAACGTATTGATTTCAACTAGTTTCATAAGTTTTGACAAAGTTTTATAACAAATTTTATGTTTTACAAAAGTTTTAATAACATAGTGATTTACATGCAAAATCTAGCTGTTTTCACTACTTTTTCAATGCTAGTTTGAAATCTGTTTGAAAACATTAGAAAACCAATTAAATTATTGAAAATCGATATGAAATCAATCTAAACGTATTGATTTCAACTAGTTACATAAGTTTTGACAAAGTTTTATAACATATTTTATCTTTTACAAAATTTTTAATTACATAGCGGTTTACATGCAAAATCTAGTTGTTTTCACTACTTTGTCAACGCTAGTTTGAAAATATAAATAACTCTTTGAAAACATTAGAAAAACAATTAAATTATTGAAAATAGATATGAAATCAATCAAAACGTATTGATTTCAACTAGTTTCATAAGTTTTGACAAAGTTTTATTACAAATTTTATGTTTTGCAAATGTTTTAATTACATAGCGATTAACATGCAAAATCAAGTTGACTACTTTTTTAACGCTAGTTTGAAAATATAAATAACTTTTTGAGAACATTAGAAAACAAATTAAATTATTGAAAATCGATATGAAATGAATCAAAACGTATTGATTTCAACTAGTTTCATATGTTTTGACAAAGTTTTATTACAAATTTTATGTTTTACAAAAGTTTTAATTATAAAGCGATTTACATGCAAAATCTAGCAGTTTTGACGACTTTTTCAACGCTAGTTTGAAAATATAAATAACTTTTTGAAAACATTAGAAAAACAATGAAATTATTGAAAATCGATATGAAATCTATCAAAACCTATTGATTTCAAATAGTTTCATAAATTTTGACAAAGTTTTATTACAAATTTTATGTTTTACAAAAGTTTTAATTACGTAGCGGTTTACATGCAAAATCTAGCTGTTTTCACTACTTTGTCAACGCTAGTTTAAAAATATAAATAACTCTTTGAAAACATTAGAAAACCAATTAAATTATTGAAAATAGATATGAAATCAATCAAAACGTATTGATTTCAACTAGTTTCATAAGTTTTGACAAAGTTTTATTACAAATTTTATGTTTTGCAAATGTTTTAATTACGTAGCGATTAACATCCAAAATATAGCTATTGTCACTACTTTTTCAACTCTAGTTTGAAAATATAAATACCTCTTTGAAAACATTAGAAAACCAATTAAATTATTGAAAATCGATATCGAATCAATCAAAACGTATTGATTCCAACTAGTTTCATAAGTTTTCACAAAGTTTTATTACAAATTTTATGTTTTACAAAAGTTTTAAATACATAGCGATTTACATGCAAAATCAAGTTGACTAATTTTTCAACGCTAGTTTGAAAATATAAATAACTTTTTGAAAACATTAGAAAACAAATTAAATTATTGAAAATCGATATGAAATCAATCAAAACGTTTTGACAAAGTTTTATTACAAATTTTATGTTTTACAAAAGTTTTAATTATAAAGCGATTTACATGCAAAATCTAGCAGTTTTGACTACTTTTTCAACGCTAGTTTGAAAATATAAATAACTTTTTGAAAAGATTAGAAAAACAATTAAATTATTGAAAATCGATAACTGTTTGAAAACATTAGAAAAAGTTGTTAAAACAGCAAGATTTTGCATGTAAATCGCTATGTAATTAAAACTTTTGAAAAACATAAAATTTGTCTAAAACTTTGTCAAAAGTTATGAAACTAGTTGAAATCAATACGTTTTGATTGATTCCATATCGATTTTCAATAATTTAATTGGTTTTCTAACGTTTTCAATGTTATTTATATTTTCAAACTAGCGTTGAAAAAGTAGTGAAAACAGCTATATTTTGCATGTAAATCGCTATGTAATTAAAACATTTGTAAAACACAAAATTTGTAATAAAACTTTGTCAAACATATCGATTTTCAATGATTTAATTGGTTTTCTAATGTTTTCAAACAGTTATTTATATTTTCAAACTAGCGTTGAAAAGTAGTCAAAACAGCTAGATGTGCATGTAAATCGCTATATAATTAAAACATTTGTAAAACATACTATTTGTAATAAATCTTTGTCAAACCTTATGAAACTAGTTGAAATCAATATGTTTTGATTGATATCATATCGATTTTCAATAATTTCATTGGTTTTCTAATGTTTTCAAACAGTTATTTATATTTTGAAACTAGCGTTGAAAAAGTAGTTAAAACAGCTAGATTTTGCATGTAAATCGCTATGTAATTAAAACTTTTGAAAAACATAAAATTTGTTATAAAACTTTGTCAAAACTTATGAAACTAGTTGAAATCAATACATTTTGATGGATTTCATATCGATTTTCAATAATTTAATTTGTTTTCTAATGTTTTCAAAGAGTTATTTATATTTTCAAACTAGCGTTGAAAAGTAGTCAAAACAACTTGATTTTCCATGTAAATCGCTATGTAATTAAAAATTTTGTAAAACATAAAATTTGTAATAAAACTTTGTCAAAACTTACAAATTTTCTGTTTTGCAAGAGTTTTAATTACATAGCGATTTACATCGAAAATCTAGCTCTTTTCATTACTTTTTCAACGCTAGATTGAAAATATAAATACCTGTTTGAAAAAATAAGAAAACCAATTAAATTATTGAAAATCGATATGAAATCAATCAACACGTATTGATTTCAACTAGTTTCATAAGTTTTGACAAAGTTTTATTACAAACTTTATGTTTTACAAAAGTTTTAATAGCATAGCGATTTAAATGCAAAATCTAGATGTTTTCACTACTTTTTCAACGCTAGTTTGAAAATATAAATAACAGTTTGAAAACATTAGAAAACCAATAAAATTATTGAAAATCGATATGAAATCAATCAAAACGTATTGATTTCAACTAGTTTCCGATGTTTTGACAAAGTTTTATTACAAATTTTATGTTTTACAAAAGTTATAATTACATAGCGGTTTACAAGCAAAATCAAGTTCTTTTGATTAATTTTCAACGCTAGTTTGAAAATATAAATGTTTGAAAACATTAGAAATCCAATTAAATTATTGAAAATCAATATGAAATCAATCAAAATGTATTGATTTCCACTAGTTTCATAAGTTTTGACAAAATTTTATAACAAATTTTCTGTTTTGCAAGAGTTATAATTACAAAGCGAATTACATCCAAAATCTAGCTGTTTTCACAACTTTTTCAACGCTAGTTCGAAAATATAAATATCTGTTTGAAAACATAAGAAAACCTATTAAATTATTGAAAATCAATATGAAATCAATCACAGCGTATTGATTTCAACTAGTTTCATGAGTTTTGACAATGTTTTATTACAAATTTTATGTTTTACAAAAGTTTGAATAACATAGCGATTAACATGCAAAATCTAGCTGTTTTCACTACTTTTTCAACGCTAGTTTGAAAATATAAATAACTCTTTGAAAACATTTGACACCCAATTAAATTAGTGAAAATCGATATGAAATCAATCAAAACGTATTGATTTCAACTAGTTTCATAAGTTTTGACAAAGTTTTATTACAAATTTTATGTTTTGCAAATGTTTTAATTACGTAGCGATTAACATCCAAAATATAGCTATTGTCACTACTTTTTCAACTCTAGTTTGAAAATATAAATACCTCTTTGAAAACATTAGAAAACCAATTAAATTATTGAAAATCGATATCGAATCAATCAAAACGTATTGATTCCAACTAGTTTCATAAGTTTTCACAAAGTTTTATTACAAATTTTATGTTTTACAAAAGTTTTAAATACATAGCGATTTACATGCAAAATCAAGTTGACTAATTTTTCAACGCTAGTTTGAAAATATAAATAACTTTTTGAAAACATTAGAAAACAAATTAAATTATTGAAAATCGATATGAAATCAATCAAAACGTTTTGACAAAGTTTTATTACAAATTTTATGTTTTACAAAAGTTTTAATTATAAAGCGATTTACATGCAAAATCTAGCAGTTTTGACTACTTTTTCAACGCTAGTTTGAAAATATAAATAACTTTTTGAAAAGATTAGAAAAACAATTAAATTATTGAAAATCGATAACTGTTTGAAAACATTAGAAAAAGTTGTTAAAACAGCAAGATTTTGCATGTAAATCGCTATGTAATTAAAACTTTTGAAAAACATAAAATTTGTCTAAAACTTTGTCAAAAGTTATGAAACTAGTTGAAATCAATACGTTTTGATTGATTCCATATCGATTTTCAATAATTTAATTGGTTTTCTAACGTTTTCAATGTTATTTATATTTTCAAACTAGCGTTGAAAAAGTAGTGAAAACAGCTATATTTTGCATGTAAATCGCTATGTAATTAAAACATTTGTAAAACACAAAATTTGTAATAAAACTTTGTCAAACATATCGATTTTCAATGATTTAATTGGTTTTCTAATGTTTTCAAACAGTTATTTATATTTTCAAACTAGCGTTGAAAAGTAGTCAAAACAGCTAGATGTGCATGTAAATCGCTATATAATTAAAACATTTGTAAAACATACTATTTGTAATAAATCTTTGTCAAACCTTATGAAACTAGTTGAAATCAATATGTTTTGATTGATATCATATCGATTTTCAATAATTTCATTGGTTTTCTAATGTTTTCAAACAGTTATTTATATTTTGAAACTAGCGTTGAAAAAGTAGTTAAAACAGCTAGATTTTGCATGTAAATCGCTATGTAATTAAAACTTTTGAAAAACATAAAATTTGTTATAAAACTTTGTCAAAACTTATGAAACTAGTTGAAATCAATACATTTTGATGGATTTCATATCGATTTTCAATAATTTAATTTGTTTTCTAATGTTTTCAAAGAGTTATTTATATTTTCAAACTAGCGTTGAAAAGTAGTCAAAACAACTTGATTTTCCATGTAAATCGCTATGTAATTAAAAATTTTGTAAAACATAAAATTTGTAATAAAACTTTGTCAAAACTTACAAATTTTCTGTTTTGCAAGAGTTTTAATTACATAGCGATTTACATCGAAAATCTAGCTCTTTTCATTACTTTTTCAACGCTAGATTGAAAATATAAATACCTGTTTGAAAAAATAAGAAAACCAATTAAATTATTGAAAATCGATATGAAATCAATCAACACGTATTGATTTCAACTAGTTTCATAAGTTTTGACAAAGTTTTATTACAAACTTTATGTTTTACAAAAGTTTTAATAGCATAGCGATTTAAATGCAAAATCTAGATGTTTTCACTACTTTTTCAACGCTAGTTTGAAAATATAAATAACAGTTTGAAAACATTAGAAAACCAATAAAATTATTGAAAATCGATATGAAATCAATCAAAACGTATTGATTTCAACTAGTTTCCGATGTTTTGACAAAGTTTTATTACAAATTTTATGTTTTACAAAAGTTATAATTACATAGCGGTTTACAAGCAAAATCAAGTTCTTTTGATTAATTTTCAACGCTAGTTTGAAAATATAAATGTTTGAAAACATTAGAAATCCAATTAAATTATTGAAAATCAATATGAAATCAATCAAAATGTATTGATTTCCACTAGTTTCATAAGTTTTGACAAAATTTTATAACAAATTTTCTGTTTTGCAAGAGTTATAATTACAAAGCGAATTACATCCAAAATCTAGCTGTTTTCACAACTTTTTCAACGCTAGTTCGAAAATATAAATATCTGTTTGAAAACATAAGAAAACCTATTAAATTATTGAAAATCAATATGAAATCAATCACAGCGTATTGATTTCAACTAGTTTCATGAGTTTTGACAATGTTTTATTACAAATTTTATGTTTTACAAAAGTTTGAATAACATAGCGATTAACATGCAAAATCTAGCTGTTTTCACTACTTTTTCAACGCTAGTTTGAAAATATAAATAACTCTTTGAAAACATTTGACACCCAATTAAATTAGTGAAAATCGATATGAAATCAATCAAAACGTATTGATTTCAACTAGTTTCATAAGTTTTGACAAAGTTTTATTACAACATTCATGTTTTACTTACATAGCGATTTACATGTAAAATCAAGCTGTTTTCACTACTTTTTCAACGTTAGTATGAAAATATCAATAACTGTTTGAAAACATTAAAAAAACAATGAAATTATTGAAAATCGATATGAAATCAATCAGAACTTATTGATTTTAACTAGTTTCAGAAGTTTTGACAAAGTCATATTAAAAATTTTGTTTTACACAACTTTTAATTACATAGCGATTTACATGCAAAATTTACCTTTTTTGACTACTTTTTAACGCAAGTTTGTAAATATCAATAACTGTTTGAAAACATTAGAAAAACAATGAAATTATTGAAAATCGATATGAAATCAATGAAAACTTATTGATTTTAACTTGTTTCAGAAGTTTTAACAAAGTTATATTAAAGATTTTATGTTTTACAAAACTTTTAATAACATAGCGATTTACATTCAAAATCAAGCTGTTTTGACTACTATTTAACGCTAGTTTGTAAATATAAATAACTGTTTGAAAACATTAGAAAAACAATGAAATTATTAAAAATCGATATGAAATCAATGAAAACCTATTGATTTTAACTAGTTTCAGACGTTTTGACAAAGTTATATTAAAGATTTTATGTTTTACACAACTTTTAATAACATAGCGATTTACATGCAAAATCGAGCTGTTTTGACTACTTTTTAACGATAGTTTGTAAATATCAATAACTGTTTGAAAACATTAGAAAAACAATGAAATTATTGAAAATCGATATGAAATCAATTAAAACTTATTGATTTTAACTAGTTCCAGAAGTTTTGACAAAGTTATATTAAAGATTTTATGTTTTACACAACTTTTAATTACATAGCGATTTAGGTGCAAAATCGAGCTGTTTTGACTACTTTTTAACGACAGTTTGTAAATATCAATAACTGATTGAAAACATTAGAAAAACAATGAAATTATTGAAAATCGATATGAAATCAATGAAAACCTATAGATTTTAACGAGTTACAGAAGTTTTGACAAAGTTATATTAAAGATTTTATGTTTTACAAACTTTTAATTACATTGCAATTTACATGCCAAATCTAGCTATTTTGACTACTCTTTCACGCTAGTGTGTATATATCAATAATTATTGAAGACATTAGGAAAACAATGAAATTATTGAAGTCGATATGAAATCAATGAAAACATTGATTTTAACTAGTTTCAGATGTTTTGACAAAGTTTTATTAAAGATTTTATGTTTAACACAACTTTTAATTACATAGCGATTTACATGCAAAATCAAACAGTTTTGACTACTTTTTAACGCTAGTTTGTAAATATCAATAACTGTTGAAAACATTAGAAAAACAATGAAATTATTGAAAATCGATATGAAATCAATGAAAAGTTATTGATTTTAACTAGTTTCAGAAGTTTTGACAAAGTTATATTAAAGATTTTATGTTTTACAAAACTTTTAATTACATAGCGATTTACATGCAAAATCTAGCTATTTTGACTACTTTTTCACGCTGGTTTGTAAATATCAATAACTTTTTGAAAACATTAGGAAAACAATGAAATTATTGAAAATCGATATGAAATCAATGAAAACTTATTGATTTTAACTAGTTTAAGATGTTTTGACAAACTTATATTAAAGATTTTATGTTTTACACAACTTTTAATTACATAGCGATTTAAATGCAAAATCAGGCTGTTTTGATTACTTTTTAACGCTAGTTTGTAAATATAAGTAACTGTTTGAAAACATTAGAAAAACAATGAAATTATTGAAAATCGATATGAAATCAATGAAAACTTATTGATTTTAACTAGTTTCAGGAGGTTTGACAAAGTTATATTAAAGATTTTATGTTTTACACAACTTTTAATTACATAGCGATTTACATGCAAAATAAAGCAGTTTTGACTACTTTTTAACGCTAGTTTGTAAACATGAATAACTGTTTGAAAACATTAGAAAAACAATGAAATTATTGAAAATCGATATGAAATCAATGAAAACTTATTGATTTTAACTAGTTTCAGAAGTTTTGAAAAAGTTATATTAAAGATTTTATGTTTTACAGAGATTTTAATTACATAGCGATTTACATGCAAAATATAGCTATTTTGACTACTTTTTCACGCTAGTTTGTAAATATAAATAACTGTTTGAAAACATTAGAAAAACAAATAAATTATTGAACATCGATATGAAATCAATGAAAACTTATTGATTTTAAGTAGTTTCAGAAGTTTTGACAAACTTATATTAAAGATTTTATGTTTTACACAACTTTTAATTACAGAGCGATTTACATGCAAAATCTATCTATTTTGACTACTTTTTCACGCTGGTGTGTAAATATCAATAACTTTTTGAAAACATTAGAAAAACAATGAAATTATTGAAAATCGATATGAAATCAATGAAAACTTATTGATTTTAACTAGTTTCAGAAGATTTGACAAAGCTATATTAAAGATTTTATGTTTTACACAACTTCAAATTACATAGCGATTTACATGCAAAATCAAGCTGTTTTGACTACTTTTTAACGCTAGTTTGCAAATATAAATAACTGTTTGAAAACATTAGAAAAACAATGAAATTATTGAAAATCGATATGAAATCAATGAAAACTTATTGATTTTATCTTGTTTCAGAAGTTTTGAAAAAGTAATATTAAAGATTTTATGTTTTACACAGATTTTAATTACATCGCGTTTTACATGCAAAATCTAGCTATTTTGACTACTTTTTCACGCTAGTTTGTAAATATCAATAACTTTTTGAAAACATCAGAAAAACAAATTAATTATTGAACATCGATATGAAATCAATGAAAACTTATTGATTTTAACTAGTTTCAGAAGTTTTGACAAACTTACATTAAAGATTTTATGTTTTACACAACTTTTAATTACATAGCGATTTACATGCAAAATCAAGCTGTTTTGACTACTTTTTAACGCTAGTTTGTAAATATAAATAACTGTTTGAAAACATTAGAAAAACAATGAAATTATTGAAAATCGACATGAAATCAATGAAAACTTATTGATTTTAACTAGTTTCAGATATTTTGACAAAGTTATATTAAAGATTTTATCTTTAACACAAGTTTTAATTACATAGCGATTTACATGCAAAATCAAGTAGTTTTGACTACTTTTTAACGCTAGATTGTAAATATCAATAACTGTTTGAAAACATTAGAAAAACAATGAAATTATTGAAAATCGATATGAAATCAATGAAAAGTTATTGATTTTATCTTGTTTCAGAAGTTTTGAAAAAGTTATATTAAAGATTTTATGTTTTACACAGATTTTAATTACATAGCGATTTACATGCAAAATCTTGCTATTTTGACTACTTTTTCACGCTAGCGTGTAAATATAAATAACTTTTTGAAAACATTAGAAAAACAAATAAATTATTGAAAATCGATATGAAATCAATGAAAATTTATTGATTTTAACTAGTTTCAGATGTTTTAACAAAGTTATATTAAAGATTTTATGTTTTACACAACATCAAATTACATAGCGATTTACATGGAAAATCAAGTTGTTTTGACTACTTTTTAACGCTAGTTTGTAAATATCAATAACTGTTTCAAAACATTAGAAAAACAATGAAATTATTGAAAATCGATATGAAATCAATGAAAACTTATTGATTTTAACTAGTTTCAGAAGTTTTGACAAAGTTATATTAAAGATTTCATGTTTTCCACAGATTTTAATTACATAGCGATTTACATGCAAAATCTTGCTATTTTCACTACTTTTTCACGCTAGTATATAAATATCAATAACTTTTTGAAAACATTAGAAAAACAATGAAATTATTGAAAATCGATATGAAATCAATGAAAACTTATTGATTTTAACTAGTTTCAGAAGTTTTGACAAAGTTATATTAAATATTTTATGTTTTACACAACTTTTAATTACATTGCAATTTACATGCAAAATCTAGCCATTTTGACTACTTTTTCACGCTAGTTTGTAAATATTAATAACTTTTTGAAAACATTAGAAAAACAATGAAATTATTGAAAATCGATATGAAATCAATGAGAACTGATTGATTTTAACTATTTTCAGAAGTTTTGACAAAGTTATATTAAAGATTTTATGTTTTACACAACCTTTAATTACATTGCAATTTACATGCAAAATCTAGCTATTTTGACTACTTTTTCACGCTAGTTTCTAAATAATAATAACTTTTTGAAAACATTAGAAAAACAATGAAATTATTGAAAATCGATATGAAATCAATGAAAACTTATTGATTTTAACTAGTTTCAGAAGTTTTGACAAAGTTATATTAAAGTTTTTATGTTTTACACAACTGTTAATTACATTGCAATTTACATGCAAAAACTAGCTATTTTGACTACTATTTCACGCTAGTTTCTAAATATCAATAACTTTTTGAAAACATTAAAAAAACAATGAAATTATTGAAAATCGATATGAAATCAATGAAAACTTATTGATTTTAACTAGTTTCAGAAGTTTTGACAAAGTTATATGAAAGATTTTATGTTTTACACAACTTCTAATTACATAGCGATTTACATGCAAAATCAAGCAGTTTTGACTTATTTTACACGCTAGTTTGTAAATATCAATAACTTATTGAAAACATTAGAAAAACAATGAAATTATTGAAAATCGATATGAAATCAATGAAAACTGATTGATTTTAACTAGTTTCAGAAGATTGACAAAGTTATATTAAAGATTTTATGTTTTACACAAATTTTAATTACATAGCGATTTACATGCAAAATGATGCTGATTTGTCTACTTTTTAACGCTAGATTGTAAATATCAATTACTGTTTGAAAACATTAGAAAAACAATAAAATTATTGAAAATCGATATGAAATCAATCAAAACTTATTGATTTAATCTTGTTTCAGAAGTTTTGAAAAAGTTATATTAAAGATTTTATGTTTTACACAAATTTTAATTACATCGCGATTTACATGCAAAATCTAGCTATTTTGAATACTTTTTCACGCTAGTTTGTAAATATCAATAACATTTTGAAAACATTAGAAAAACAATGAAATTATTGAAAATCGATATGAAATCAATGAAAACTTATTGATTTTAACTAGTTTCAGAAGTTTTGAAAAAGTTATATTAAAGATTTTATGTTTTACACAAATTTTAATTACATCGCGATTTACATGCAAAATCTAGCTATTTTGAATACTTTTTCACGCTAGTTTGTAAATATCAATAACTTTTTGAAAACATTAGAAAAACAATGAAATTATTGAAAATCGATATGAAATCAATGAGAACTGATTGATTTTAACTATTTTCAGAAGTTTTGACAAAGTTATATTAAAGATTTTATGTTTTACACAACTTTTAATTACATTGCAATTTACATGCAAAATCTAGCTATTTTGACTACTTTTTCACGCTAGTTTCTAAATAATAATAACTTTTTGAAAACATTAGAAAAACAATGAAATTATTGAAAATCGATATGAAATCAATGAAAACTTATTGATTTTAACTAGTTTCAGAAGTTTTGACAAAGTTATATTAAAGTTTTTATGTTTTACACAACTGTTAATTACATTGCAATTTACATGCAAAAACTAGCTATTTTGACTACTATTTCACGCTAGTTTCTAAATATCAATAACTTTTTGAAAACATTAAAAAAACAATGAAATTATTGAAAATCGATATGAAATCAATGAAAACTTATTGATTTTATCTAGTTTCAGAAGTTTTGACAAAGTTATATGAAAGATTTTATGTTTTACACAACTTCTAATTACATAGCGATTTACATGCAAAATCAAGCAGTTTTGACTTATTTTACACGCTAGTTTGTAAATATCAATAACTTATTGAAAACATTAGAAAAACAATGAAATTATTGAAAATCGATATGAAATCAATGAAAACTGATTGATTTTAACTAGTTTCAGAAGATTGACAAAGTTATATTAAAGATTTTATGTTTTACACAAATTTTAATTACATAGCGATTTACATGCAAAATCATGCTGATTTGTCTACTTTTTAACGCTAGATTGTAAATATCAATTACTGTTTGAAAACATTAGAAAAACAATAAAATTATTGAAAATCGATATGAAATCAATGAAAACTTATTGATTTTAACTAGTTTCAGAAGTTTTGACAAAGTTATATTAAAGATTTTATGTTTTACACAACTTTTAATTACATGGCGATTTACATGCAAAATTATGCTGTTTCGACTACTTTTTCACGCTAGTTTCTAAATATCAATAACTTTTTGAAAACATTAGAAAAACAATGAAATTATTGAAAATCGATATGAAATCAATGAGAACTGATTGATTTTAACTATTTTCAGAAGTTTTGACAAAGTTATATTAAAGATTTTATGTTTTACACAACTTTTAATTACATTGCAATTTACATGCAAAATCTAGCTATTTTGACTACTTTTTCACGCTAGTTTCTAAATAATAATAACTTTTTGAAAACATTAGAAAAACAATGAAATTATTGAAAATCGATATGAAATCAATGAAAACTTATTGATTTTAACTAGTTTCAGAAGTTTTGACAAAGTTATATTAAAGTTATTATGTTTTACACAACTTTTAATTACATTGCAATTTACATGCAAAATCTAGCTATTTTGACTACTTTTTTACGCTAGTTTCTAAATATCAATAAATTTTTGAAAACATTACAAAAACAATGAAATTATTGAAAATCGATATGAAATCCATGAAAACTTATTGATTTTAACTAGTTTCAGAAGTTTTGACAAAGTTATATTAAAGATTTTATGTTATACACAACTTCAAATTACATAGAGATTTACATGCAAAATCAAGCTGTTTTGACTACTTTTTCACGCTAGTTTCTAGATATAATTATCTTTTTGAAAACATTAGGAAAACAATGAAATTATTGAAAATCGATATGAAATCAATGAAAACTTATTGATTTAAACTAGTTTCAGAAGTTTTGACAAAGCTATATTAAAGATTTTATGTTTTACACAACTTTTAATTACATTGCAATTTACATGCAAAATCTAGCTATTTTGACTACTTTTTCACGCTAGTATCTAAGTATCAATAACTTTTTGAAAACATAAGAAAAACAATGAAATTATTGAAAATCGATATGAAATCAATGAAAACTTATTGATTTTAACTAGTTTCAGAAGTTTTGACAAAGTTATATTAAATATTTTATGTTTTACACAACTTTTAATTACATAGCGATTTACATGCAAAATCAAGCAGTTTTGACTACTTTTTAACGCTAGATTGTAAATATGAATAACTGTTTGAAAACATTAGAAAAACAATGAAATTATTGAAAATCGATATGAAATCAATGAAAACTTATTGATTTTAACTAGTTTCAGAAGTTTTGACAAATTTATACTAAAATTTTTGTTTTACACAACTTTGAATTACATTGCAATTTACATGCAAAATCTAGCTGTTTTCACTACTTTTTCACGCTAGTTTTTAAATATCAATAACTTTTTGAAAACATTAGAAAAAAAAAGTAATTATTGAAAATCGATATGAAATCAATGAAAACCTATTGATTTTAACTAGTTTCAGAAGTTTTGACAGAGTTATATTAAAGATTTTATGTTTTACACAACTTTTAATTACATTGCAATTTACATGCAAAATTTAGCTATTTTGACTACTTTTTCACGCTAGTTTCTAAATATCAATAACTTTTTGAAAACATTAGAAAAACAATGAAATTATTGAAAATCGATATGAAATCAATGAAAACTTATTGATTTTAACTAGTTTCAGAAGTTTTGACAAAGTTATATTAAAGATTTTATGTTATAAACAACTTCAAATTACATAGAGATTTATATGCAAAATAAAGCTGTTTTGACTACTTTTTCACGCTAGATTCTAGATATAATTATCTTTTTGAAAACATTAGGAAAACAATGAAATTATTGAAAATCGATATGAAATCAATGAAAACTTATTGATTTTAACTAATTTCAGAAGTTTTGACAAAGCTATATTAAAGATTTTATGTTTTACACAACTTTTAATTACATTGCAATTTCCTTGCAAAATCTAGCTATTTTGACTACTTTTTAACGCTAGTTTGTAAATATGAATAAGTGTTTGAAAACATTAGAAAAACAATGAAATTATTGAAAATCGATATGAAATCAATTAAAACTTATTGATTTTAACTAGTTTCAGAAGATTTGACAAAGATATATTAAAGATTTTATGTTATACACAACTTCAAATTACATAGCGATTTACATGCAAAATCAAGCTTTGACTGGTTTTCACGCTAGTTTCTAGATATAATTATGTTTTTGAAAACATTAGGAAAACAATGAAATTATTGAAAATCGATATGAAATCAATGAAAACTTATTGATTTTAACTAGTCTCAGAAGTTTTGACAAAGTTATATTAAATATTTTATGTTTTACACAACTTTTAATTACATAGCGATTTACATGCAAAATCAAGCAGTTTTGACTACTTTTTAACGCTAGATTGTAAATATGAATAACTGTTTGAAAACATTAGAAAAACAATGAAATTATTGAAAATCGATATGAAATCAATGAAAACTTATTGATTTTAACTAGTTTCAGAAGTTTTGACAAAGTTATACTAAAATTTTTGTTTTACACAACTTTGAAGTACATTGCAATTTACATGCAAAATCTAGCTGTTTTCACTACTTTTTCACGCAAGTTTTTAAATATCAATAACTTTTTGAAAACATTAGAAAAAAAAAGTAATTATTGAAAATCGATATGAAATCAATGAAAACCTATTGATTTTAACTAGTTTCAGAAGTTTTGACAAAGTTATATTAAAGATTTTATGTTTTACACAACTTTTAATTACATTGCAATTTACATGCAAAATCTAGCTGTTTTCACTACTTTTTCACGCTAGTTTCTAAATATCAATAACTTTTTGAAAACATTAGAAAAACAATGAAATTATTGAAAATCGATATGAAATCAATGAAAAATTATTGATTTTAACTAGTTTCAGAAGTTTTGACAAAGTTATATTAAAGATTTTATGTTTTACACAATTTTAATTACATTGCAATTTACATGCAAAATCTAGCTATTTTGACTACTTTTTCACGCTAGTTTGTAAATATCAATAACTTTTTGAAAACATTAGAAAAACAATGAAATTATTGAAAATCGATATGAAATCAATGAAAACTTATTGATTTTAACTAGTTTTAGATGTTTTGACAAAGTTATATTAAAGTTTTTATGTTTTACACAACTTTTAATTACATTGCAATTTACATGCAAAATCTAGCTATTTTGACTACTTTTTCACGCTAGTTTCTAAATATCAATAACTTTTTGAAAACATTACAAAAACAATGAAATTATTGAAAATCTATATGAAATCAATGAAAACTTATTGATTTTAACTAGTTTCAGAAGTTTTGACAAAGTTATATTAAAGATTTTATGTTATACACAACTTCAAATTACATAGAGATTTACATGCAAAATCAAGCTGTTTTGTCTACTTTTTCACGCTAGTTTCTAGATATAATTATCTTTTTGAAAACATTAGGAAAACAATGAAATTATTGAAAATCGATATGAAATCAATGAAAACTTATTGATTTTAACTAGTTTCAGAAGTTTTGACAAAGCTATATTAAAGATTTTATGTTTTACACAACTTTTAATTACATAGCGATTTACATGCAAAATCATGCAGGTTTGACTACTTTTTAACGCTAGATTGTAAATATGAATAAGTGTTTGAAAACATTAGAAAAACAATGAAATTATTGAAAATCGATATGAAATCAATTAAAACTTATTGATTTTAACTAGTTTCAGAAGATTTGACAAAGATATATTAAAGATTTTATGTTATACACAACTTCAAATTACATAGCGATTTACATGCAAAATCAAGCTTTGACTGGTTTTCACGATAGTTTCTAAATATCAATAACTTTTTGAAAACATTAGAAAAACAATGAAATTATTGAAAATCGATATGAAATCAATGAAAAATTATTGATTTTAACTAGTTTCAGAAGTTTTGACAAAGTTATATTAAAGATTTTATGTTTTACACAATTTTAATTACATTGCAATTTACATGCAAAATCTAGCTATTTTGACTACTTTTTCACGCTAGTTTGTAAATATCAATAACTTTTTGAAAACATTAGAAAAACAATGAAATTATTGAAAATCGATATGAAATCAATGAAAACTTATTGATTTTAACTAGTTTTAGATGTTTTGACAAAGTTATATTAAAGTTTTTATGTTTTACACAACTTTTAATTACATTGCAATTTACATGCAAAATCTAGCTATTTTGACTACTTTTTCACGCTAGTTTCTAAATATCAATAACTTTTTGAAAACATTACAAAAACAATGAAATTATTGAAAATCTATATGAAATCAATGAAAACTTATTGATTTTAACTAGTTTCAGAAGTTTTGACAAAGTTATATTAAAGATTTTATGTTATACACAACTTCAAATTACATAGAGATTTACATGCAAAATCAAGCTGTTTTGACTACTTTTTCACGCTAGTTTCTAGATATAATTATCTTTTTGAAAACATTAGGAAAACAATGAAATTATTGAAAATCGATATGAAATCAATGAAAACTTATTGATTTTAACTAGTTTCAGAAGTTTTGACAAAGCTATATTAAAGATTTTATGTTTTACACAACTTTTAATTACATAGCGATTTACATGCAAAATCATGCAGGTTTGACTACTTTTTAACGCTAGATTGTAAATATGAATAAGTGTTTGAAAACATTAGAAAAACAATGAAATTATTGAAAATCGATATGAAATCAATTAAAACTTATTGATTTTATCTAGTTTCAGAAGATTTGACAAAGATAAAGATTTTATGTTATACACAACTTCAAATTACATAGCGATTTACATGCAAAATCAAGCTTTGACTGGTTTTCACGCTAGTTTCTAGATATCAATATGTTTTTGAAAACATTAGAAAAACAATGAAATTATTGAAAATCGATATGAAATCAATGAAAACTTATTGATTTTAACTAGTTTCAGAAGTTTTGACAAAGCTATATTAAAGATTTTATGTTTTACACAACTTTTAATTACATTGCAATTTACATGCAAAATCTAGCTATTTTGACTACTTTTTCACGCTAGTATTTAAATATCAATAACTTTTTGAAAACATAAGAAAAACAATGAAATTATTGAAAATCGATATGAAATCAATGAAAATTTATTGTTTTTAACTAGTTTCAGAAGTTTTGACAAAGTTATATTAAATATTTTATGTTTTACACAACTTTTAATTACATAGCGATTTACATGCAAAATCAAGCAGTTTTGACTACTTTTTAACGCTAGTTTGTAAATATGAATAACTGTTTAAAAACATTAGAAAACCAATGAAATTATTGAAAATCGATATGAAATCAATGAAAACTTATTGATTTTAACTAGTTTCAGAAGTTTTGACAAAGTTATATTAAAATTTTTATGTTTTACACAACTTTTAATTACATTGCAATTTACATGCAAAATCTAGCTGTTTTCACTACTTTTTCACGCTAGTTTCTAAATATCAATAACTTTTTGAAAACATTAGAAAAACAATGAAATTATTGAAAATCGATATGAAATCAATGAAAACTTATTGATTTTAACTAGTTTCAGAAGTTTTGACAAAGTTATATTAAAGATTTTATGTTTTACAGAACTTTTAATTACATTGCAATTTACATGCAAAATCTAGCTATTTTGACTACTTTTTCACGCTAGTTTGTAAATATCAATAACTTTTTGAAAACATTAGAAAAACAATGAAATTATTGAAAATCGATATGAAATCAATGAAAACTTATTGATTTTAACTAGTTTTAGAAGTTTTGACAAAGTTATATTAAAGTTTTTATGTTTTACACAACTTTTAATTACATTGCAATTTACATGCAAAATCTAGCTATTTTGACTACTTTTTCACGCTAGATTGTGAATATGAATAACTGTTAGAAAACATTAGAAAAACAATGAAATTATTGAAAATCGATATGAAATCAATGAAAACTTATTGATTTTAACTAGTTTCAGAAGATTTGACAAAGATATATTAAAGATTTTATGTTATACACAACTTCAAATTACATAGAGATTTACATGCAAAATCAAGCTGTTTTGATTACTTTTTCACGCTAGATTCCAGATATAATTATCTTTTTGAAAACATTAGGAAAACAATGAAATTATTGAAAATCGATATGAAATCAATGAAAACTTATTGATTTTAACTAGTTTCAGAAGTTTTGACAAAGCTATATTAAAGATTTTATGTTTTACACAACGTTTAATTACATTGCAATTTACATGTAAAATCTAGCTATTTTGAGTACTTTTTCACGCTAGTCTCTAAATATCAATAACTTTTTGAAAACATTACAAAAACAATGAAATTATTGAAAATCGATATGAAATCAATGAAAACTTATTGATTTTAACTAGTTTCAGAAGTTTTGACAAAGTTATATTAAAGATTTTATGTTATACACAACTTCAAATTACATAGAGATTTACATGCAAAATCAAGCTGTTTTGACTACTTTTTCACGCTAGTTTCTAGATATAATTATCTTTTTGAAAACATTAGGAAAACAATGAAATTATTGAAAATCGATATGAAATCAATGAAAACTTATTGATTTTAACTAGTTTCAGAAGTTTTGACAAAGTTATATTAAAGATTTTATGTTTTACACAACTTTTAATTACATAGCGATTTACATGCAAAATCATGCAGTTTTGACTACTTTTTAACGCTAGATTGTAAATATGAATAAGTGTTTAAAACATTAGAAAAACAATGAAATTATTGAAAATCGATATGAAATCAATTAAAACTTATTGATTTTAACTAGTTTCAGAAGATTTGACAAAGATATATTAAAGAATTTATGTTATACACAACTTCAAATTACATAGCGATTTACATGCAAAATCAAGCTGTTTTGACTACTTTTTCACGCTAGTTTCTAGATATAATTATCTTTTTGAAAACATTAGGAAAACAATGAAATTATTGAAAATCGATATGAAATCAATGAAAACTTATTGATTTTAACTAGTTTCAGAAGTTTTGACAAAGTTATATTAAATATTTTATGTTTTACACAACTTTTAATTACATAGCGATTTACATGCAAAATCAAGCAGTTTTGACAACTTTTTAACGCTAGATTTTAAATATGAATAACTGTTTGAAAACATAAGAAAAACAATGAAATTATTGAAAATCGATATGAAATCAATGAAAATTTATTGATTTTAACTAGTTTCAGAAGTTTTGACAAAGTTATATTAAATATTTTATGTTTTACACAACTTTTAAATACATAGCGATTTACATGCAAAATCAAGTAGTTTTGACTACTTTTTAACGCTAGTTTGTGAATATGAATAACTGTTTGAAAACATTAGAAAAACAATGAAATTATTGAAAATCGATATGAAATCAATGAAAACTTATTGATTTTAACTATTTTCAGAAGTTTTGACAAAGCTATATTAAAGATTTTATGTTTTACACAACTTTAATTACATTGCGATTTACATGCAAAATCTAGCTATTTTGACTTATTTTACACGCTAGTTTGTAAATATCAATAACTTTTTGAAAACATTACAAAAACAATGAAATTATTGAAAATCGATATGAAATCAATGAAAACTTATTGATTTTCACTAGTTTCAGAAGTTTTGACAAAGTTATATTAAAGATTTTATGTTATACAAAACTTCAAATTACATAGCGATTTACATGCAAAATCTAGCTATTTTGACTTATTTTACACGCTAGTTTTTTAAATATCAATAACTTTTTGAAAACATTAGAAAAACAATGAAATTATTGAAAATCGATATGAAATCAATCAAAACTTATTGATTTTAACTAGTTTCAGAAGTTTTGACAAAGTTATATTTAAGATTTTATCTTTTACACAACTTTTAATTACATAGCGATTTAGATGCAAAATCTAGCTATTTTGACTACTTTTTAACGCTAGATTGTAAATATCAATAACTGTTTGAAAACATTAGAAAAACAATGAAATTATGGAAAATCGATATGAAATCAATCAAAACTTATTGATTTTAACTAGTTTCACTAGTTTTGACAAAGTTTTATTTAAGATTTTATGTTTTACACAACTTTTAATTACACACCGATTTAGTTGCAAAATCTAGCTGTTTTGACTACTTTTTAACGCTAGTTTGTAAATATCAATAACTGTTTGAAAACATTAGAAAAACAATGAAATTATTGAAAATCGATATGAAATCAATCAAAACTTATTGATTTTAACTAGTTTCAGAAGTTTTGACAAAGTTTTATTTAAGATTTTATGTTTTACACAACTTTTAATTACATAGCGATTTAGATGCAAAATCAGGCTGTTTTGACTACTTTTAACGCTAGTTTGTAAATTTCAATTACTGTTTGAAAACATTAGAAAAACAATGAAATTATTGAAAATCGATATGAAATCAATCAAAACTTATTGATTTTAACTAGTTTCAGAAGTTTTGACAAAGTTATATTTAAGATTTTATGTATTACACAACTTTTAATTACGTAGTGATTTACATGCAAAATCAAGCTTTTTTCACTACTTTTTCAACGCTAGTTTGTAAATATCAATAACTGTTTGAAAACATTAGAAAAACAATGAAATTATTGAAAATCGATATGAAATCAATCAAAACTTATTGATTTTAACTAGTTTCAGAAGTTTTGACAAAGTTATACTTAAGATTTTATGTTTTACACAACTTTTAATTTCATAGCGATTTACATGCAAAATCAAGCTGTATTGACTACTTTTTAACGCTAGTGTGTAAATATAAATAACTTTTTGAAAACATTAGAAAAACAATGAAATTATTGAAAATCGATATGAAATCAATCAAAACTTATTGATTTTAACTAGTTTCAGAAGTTTTGACAAAGTTTTATTTAATATTTTATGTTTTACACAACTTTTAATTACATAGCGATTTACATGCAAAATTTAGCTTTTTTCACTACTTTTTAACGCTAGTTTGTAAATATCAATAACTGTTTGAAAACATTAGAAAAACAATGAAATTATTGAAAATCGATATGAAATCAATGAAAACTTATTGATTTTAACTAGTTTCAGAAGATTTGACAAAGATATATTAAAGATTTTATGTTATACACAACTTCAAATTACATAGCGATTTACATGCAAAATCAAGCTTTGACTGCTTTTTCACGCTAGTTTCTAGATATCAATATCTTTTTGAAAACATTAGAAAAACAATGAAATTATTGAAAATCGATATGAAATCAATGAAAACTTATTGATTTTAACTAGTTTCAGAAGTTTTGACAAAGGCATATTAAAGATTTTATGTTTTACACAACTTTTAATTACATTGCAATTTACATGCAAAATCTAGCTATTTTGACTCCTTTTTCACGCTAGTATCTAAATATCAATAACTTTTTCAAAACATAAGAAAAACAATGAAATTATTGAAAATCGATATGAAATCAATGAAAACTTATTGATTTTAACTTGTTTCAGAAGTTTTGACAAAGTTATATTAAAGATTTTATGTTTTACACAACTTTTAATTACATAGCGATTTACATGCAAAATCAAGCAGTTTTGACTACTTTTTAACGCTAGTTTGTAAATATGAATAACTGTTTGAAAACATTAAAAAAACAATGAAATTATTGAAAATCGATATGAAATAAATCAAAACTTATTGATTTTAACTAGTTTAAGAAGTTTTGACAAAGTTATATTAAAGATTTGATGTTTTACAAAACTTTTAATTACATTGCAATTTTCATGCAAAATCTAGCTGTTTTGACTACTTTTTCACGCTAGTTTCTAAATATCAATAACTGTTTGAAAACATTAGAAAAACAATGAAATTATTGAAAATCGATATGAAATCAATGAAAACTTATTGATTTTAACTAGTTTCAGAAGGTTTGATAAAGTTATATTTGAGATTTCATGTTTTACACAACTTTTAATTACATAGCAATTTACATGGTAAAAACAAGGAGTTTTGACTACTTTTTCACGCTCTTTTGTAAATAACAATAACTGTTTGAAAACATTAGAAAAACAATGAAATTATTGAAAATCGATATGAAATCAATGAAAACTTATTGATTTTAACTAGTTTCAGAAGTTTTGACAAAGTTATATTAAAGATTTTATGTTATACACAACTTCAAATTACATAGCGATTTACATGCAAAATCAAGCTGTTTTGACTACTTTTTAACGCTAGTTTGTAAATATCAATAATTGTTTGAAAACATTAGAAAAACAATGAAATTATTGAAAATCGATATGAAATCAATGAAAACTTATTGATTTTAAGTTGTTTCAGAAGTTTTGACAAAGTTATATTAAAAATTTTATGTTTTACACATCTTTTAATAACATAGCGACTTACATGACAAATCAAGCTGTTTTGACTATTTTTAACGCTAGATTGTAAATATCAATAACTGTTTGAAAACATTAGAAAAACAATGAAATTATTGAAAATCGATATGAAATCAATCAAAACTTATTGATTTTAACTAGTTTAAGAAGTTTTGACAAAGTTATATTAAAGATTTTATGTTTTACAAAACTTTTAATTACATTGCAATTTACAAGCAAAATCTAGCTGTTTTGACTACTTTTTCACGCTAGTTTCTAAATATCAATAACTTTTTGAAAACATTAGAAAAACAATGAAATTATTGAAAATCGATATGAAATCAATGAAAACTTATTGATTTTAACTAGTTTCAGAAGTTTTGACAAAGTTATATTAAAGGTTTTATGTTATACACAACTTCAAATTACATAGCGATTTACATGCAAAATCAAGCTGTTTTGACTACTTTTTAACGCTAGTTTGTAAAGATCAATAACAGTATGAAAACGTTAGAAAAACAATGAAATTATTGAAAATCGATATGAAATCAATGAAAACTTATTGATTTTAACTAGTTTCACAAGTTTAGACAAAGTTATATTAAAGATTTTATGTTTTACACAACTTTTAATTACATTGCAATTTACATGCAAAATCTATCTATTTTGACTAATTTTTCTCGCTAGATTCTAAATATAAATAACTTTTTGAAAACATTAGAAAAACAATGAAATTATTGAAAATCGATATGAAATCAATGAAAACTTATTGATTTTAACTAGTTTCAGAAGTTTTTACAAAGTTATATTAAATATTTTATGTTTTACACAACTTTTAATTACATTGCAATTTACATGCAAAATCTTGCTATTTTGACTACTTTTTCACGCTACATTTAAATATCAATAACTTTTTGAAAACATTAGAAAAACAATGAAATTATTGAGAATCGATATGAAATCAATGAAAACTTATTGATTTTAACTATTTTCAGAAGTTTTGACAAAGCTATATTAAAGATTTTATGTTTTACACAACTTTAATTACATTGCGATTTACATGCAAAATCTAGCTATTTTGACTTATTTTACACGCTAGTTTGTAAATATCAATAACTTTTTGAAAACATTACAAAAACAATGAAATTATTGAAAATCGATATGAAATCAATGAAAACTTATTGATTTTCACTAGTTTCAGAAGTTTTGACAAAGTTATATTAAAGATTTTATGTTATACAAAACTTCAAATTACATAGCGATTTACATGCAAAATCTAGCTATTTTGACTTATTTTACACGCTAGTTTGTAAATATCAATAACTTTTTGAAAACATTAGAAAAACAATGAAATTATTGAAAATCGATATGAAATCAATGAAAACTTATTGATTTTCACTAGTTTCAGAAATTTTGACAAAGTTATATTAAAGATTTGATGTTTTACACAACTTTTAATTACATAGCAATTTACATGCAAAATCAAGCAGTTTTGATTACTTTTTAACGCTAGATTGTAAATATCAATAACTGTTTGAAAACATTAGAAAAACAATGAAATTATTGAAAATCGATATTAAATCAATGACAACTGATTGATTTTAACTAGTTTCAGAAGTTTTGACAAAGTTATATTAAAGATTATATGTTTTACACAACTTTTAATTACAGAGAGTTTTAAATGCAAAACCTAGCTATTTTGACTTATTTTACACGCTGGTTTTTAAATATAAATAACTTTGTGAAAACATAAAAAAAACAATGAAATTACTGAAAATCGATATGAAATCAATGAAAACTTATTGATTTTCACTAGTTTCAGAAGATTTGACAAAGTTATATTAAAGATTTGATGTTTTACACAACTTTTAATTACATAGCGATTTACATGCAAAATCACGCTGTTTTGACTTCTATTTAACGCTATTTTGTAAATATCAATAACTGTTAGAAAACATTAGAAAAATAATGAAATTGTAAATCGATATGAAATCAATGAAAACTTATTGATTTTAACTAGTTTCAGAAGTTTTGACAAAGTTATATTAAAGATTTTATGTTTTACACAACTTTTAATTACATGGCGATTTAGATGCAAAATCTAGCTCTTTTGACTACTTTTTAACGCTAGATTGTAAATATCAATAACTGTTTGAAAACATTAGAAAAACAATGAAATTATTGAAAATCGATATGAAATCAATCAAAACTTATTGATTTTAACTAGTTTAAGAAGTTTTGACAAAGTTATATTAAAGATTTTATGTTTTACAAAACTTTTAATTACATTGCAATTTACATGCAAAATCTAGCTGTTTTGACTACTTTTTCACGCTAGTTTCTAAATATCAATAACTTTTTGAAAACATTAGAAAAACAATGAAACTATTGAAAATCGATATGAAATCAATGAAAACTTATTGATTTTAACTAGTTTCAGAAGTTTTGACAAAGTTATATTAAAGGTTTTATGTTATACACAACTTCAAATTACATAGCGATTTACATGCAAAATCAAGCTGTTTTGACTACTTTTTAACGCTAGTTTGTAAAGATCAATAACAGTATGAAAACATTAGAAAAACAATGAAATTATTGAAAATCGATATGAAATCAATGAAAACTTATTGATTTTAACTAGTTTCACAAGTTTTGACAAAGTTATATTAAAGATTTTATGTTTTACACAACTTTTAATTACATGGCGATTTACATGCAATATCATGCTGTTTTGACCACTTTTTCACGCTAGTTTGTTAATATCAATAACTTATTGAAAACATTAGAAAAACAATGAAGTTATTGAAAATCGATATGAAATCAATGAAAACTGATTGATTTTAACTAGTTTCAGGAGTTTAGACAAAGTTATATTAAAGATTTTATGTTTTACACAACTTTTAATTACATTGCAATTTACATGCAAAATCTATCTATTTTGACTAATTTTTCTCGCTAGACTCTAAATATAAATAACTTTTTGAAAACATTAGAAAAACAATGAAATTATTGAAATCGATATGAAATCAATGAAAACTTATTGATTTTAACTAGTTTCAGAAGTTTTGACAAAGTTATATTTAAGATTTTGTTTTACACAACTTTTAATTACATAGTGATTTACATGCAAAATCTAGCTTTTTTCACTACTTTTTCAACGCTAGTTTGTTAATATCAATAAGTTATTGAAAACATTAGAAAAACAATGAAATTATTGAAAATCGATATGAAATCAATGAAAACTGATTGATTTTAACTAGTTTCAGAAGTTTTGACAAAGTTAAATTAAAGATTTTATGTTTTACACAACTTATAAATACTTAGTGATTTACATGCAATTCAAGCAGTTTTGACTACTTTTTAACGCTAGATTGTAAACATGAATAACTGTTTGAAAACATTAGAAAAACAATGAAATTATTGAAAATCGATATGAAATCAATGAAAACTTATTGATTTTAACTAGTTTCAGAAGGTTTGATAAAGTTATATTTGAGATTTCATGTTTTACACAACTTTTAATTACATAGCAATTTACATGGTAAAAACAAGCAGTTTTGACTACTTTTTCACGCTCTTCTGTAAATATCAATAACTGTTTGAAAACATTAGAAAAACAATGAAATTATTGAAAATCGATATGAAATCAATGAAAACTTATTGATTTTAACTAGTTTCAGAAGTTTTGACAAAGTTATATTAAAGATTTTATGTTATACACAACTTCAAATTACATAGCGATTTACATGCAAAATCAAGCTGTTTTGACTACTTTTTAACGCTAGTTTGTAAATATCAATAATTGTTTGAAAACATTAGAAAAACAATGAAATTATTGAAAATCGATATGAAATCAATGAAAACTTATTGATTTTAAGTTGTTTCAGAAGTTTTGACAAAGTTATATTAAA
>OZ010612.1:39682926-39742926 GCA_963932145.1 Acanthosepion lycidas
TTTACACAACTTTTAATTACATAAGGATTTCATTGCAAAATCTAGCTTTTTTCACTACTTTTTAACGCTAGTTTGTAAATATCAATAACTGTTTGAAAACATTAGAAAAACAATGAAATTATTGAAAATCGATATGAAATCAATCAAAACTTATTGATTTTAACTAGTTTCAGAAGTTTTGACAAAGTTATACTTAAGATTTTATGTTTTACACAACTTTTAATTTCATAGCGATTTACATGCAAAATCAAGCTGTTTTGACTACTTTTTAACGCTAGTTTGTAAATATAAATAACTTTTTGAAAACATTAGAAAAACAATTAAATTATTGAAAATCGATATGAAATCAATCAAAACTTATTGATTTTAACTAGTTTCAGAAGTTTTGACAAAGTTTTATTTAAGATTTTATGTTTTACACAACTTTTAATTACATAGCGATTTACATGCATAATCTAGCTTTTTTCACTACTTTTTAACGCTAGTTTGTAAATATCAATAACTGTTTGAAAACATTAGAAAAACAATGAAATTATTGAAAATCGATATGAAATCAATCAAAACTTATTGATTTTAACTAGTTTCGGAAGTTTTGACAAAGTTTTATTTAAGATTTTATGTTTTACACAACTTTTAATTACATAGCGATTTACATGCAAAATCTAGCTTTTTTCACTACTTTTTCAACGCTAGTTTGTAAATATCAATAACTGTTTGAAAACATTAGAAAAACAATGAAATTATTGAAAATCGATATGAAATCAATCAAAACTTATTGATTTTAACTAGTTTCAGAAGTTTTGACAAAGTTATATTTAAGATTTTATGTTTTACACAACTTTTAATTACATAGCGATTTACATGCAAAATCTAGCTTTTTTCACTACTTTTTAACGCTAGTTTGTAAATATCAATAACTGTTTGAAAACATTAGAAAAACAATGAAATTATTGAAAATCGATATGAAATGAATCAAAACTTATAGATTTTAACTAGTTTCAGAAGTTTTCACAAAGTTATATTTAAGATTTTATGTTTTACACAACTTTTAATTACATAGCGATTTACATGCAAAATCTAGCTGTTTTCACTACTTTTTCAACGCTAGTTTGAAAATATAAATAACTGTTCGAAAACATTATAAAACCAATTAAATTATTGAAAATCAATATGAAATCAATCAAAACTTATTGATTTCAACTAGGTTCATATGTTTTTTTGACAAAGTTTTATTACAAATTTATGTTTTACAAAAGTTTTAATTACATAGCGATTTACATGCAAAATCTAGCTGTTTTCACTCCTTTTTCAACGCTAGTTTGAAAATATAATTAACTGGTTAAAAACATTAGAAAACCAATTAAATTATAGAAAATCGATATGAAATCAATCAAAACTTATTGATTTCAACTAGTTTAATAAGTTTTGACAATGTTTTATTACAAATTTTGAGTTTTACAAAAGTTTTAATTACATAGCGATTTACATGCAAAATCTAGCTGTTTTGAAGACTTTTTTAACGCTACTTTGAAAATACAAATAACTGTTTGAAAACATTATAAAACCAATTAAATTATTGAAAATCTATATGAAATCTATCAAATCGTATTGATTTCAACTAGTTTCATATGTTTTCACCAAGTTTTATTGCAAATTATATGTTTTACAAAAGTTTTAATTACATAGCGATTTACATGCAAAATCTAGCTGTTTCACTACTTTTTCAACGATAGTTTGAAAAATAAATAACTTGTTGAAAACATTAGAAAGTCAATTAAATTATTGAAAATCGATATGAAATCTATCAAAACGTATTGTTTTTAACTACTTTCATCTGTTTTGTCAAAGTTTTATTACAAATTTTATGGTTTACAAATGTTTTAATCACATAGCGATTTACAGGCAAAATCTAGCTTTTTTGACTACTTTTTCAACGCTAGTTTGAAAATATAAATTACTATTTGAAAACATTAGAAAACCAATTAAATTAATGAAAATCGATATGAAATAAATCAAAACCTATGGATTTCAACTAGTTTCATAAGGTTTGACAAAGTTTTATTCCAAATTTTGTTTTACAAACGTTTTAATTACATAGCGATTTACATGCAAAATCTAGCTGTTTTCACTACTTTTTCAACGCTGGTTTGAAAATATAAATAACTTTTTGAAAACATTAGAATGTTAATTTAAATTATTGAAAATCGATATGCAATCACTCAAAATGTATTGATTTTAACTACTTTCATAAATTTTTACAAATTTATATTATAAATTTTATGTTTTACAAAGTTTTGAATTACATAGTGATTTACATGCAAATTCTAGCTGATTTGACTACTTTTTCAACGCTAGTTTGAGAAAGTAAATAACTCTTTGTAAGCATTAGAAAATCAATTAAATTATTGAAAATCGATATGGAATTAATCAAAATGTATTGATTTTAACTACTTTCATAAGTTTTTACACAGTTATATTACAAATTTTATGTTTTTCAATGTTTTGAATGACATAGTGATTTACATGCAAAATCTAGCTGTTTGACTACATTTCCAACGCTAGTTTGAAAAAATAAATAACTTGTTGAAAACATTAGAAATTCAGTTAAATTATTGAAAATCGATATGGAATCAATCAATATGTATTGATTTTCACTAATTTCATCAGTTTTTACAAAGTTATATTATAAATATTATGTTTTACAAGTTTTGAATTACATAGTGATTTACATGTATAATCTAGAGCTGTTTTGACTACTTTTTCAACGCTAGTTTGAAAAAATAAATAACTTGTTGAAAACATTAGAAAGTCAATTTAATTATTGAAAATCGAATCAAAATGTAATGATTTTAACTATTTTTATAAGTTTTGACAAAGTTATATTTGTGACGTCGTCCCTTGGTCGCAGCGCCAACCGTGACTTTCTATCCTAGTCTACCACGGCACCAACTGTGACGTCCCTAAACAGCACCAATTGTGATGTCCTCGCCGCGGCGCCAGCCGTTCTCTCCTCGCTGCTCCGTTCGTGTGTCGTCGCTCCAAATGTGACGTTCTAACCTTTTGGTGATTCGGGTGGGTATCTGGTTAGATTTGTTATCAGCCTCGTCGTTCCCAACTCGCTTCCAACGCCTGGTTACCAAGGTAACTGCAAACCGAGTTCAACGGGGGTGATACCACACAAATATGCATAAAAGACAATAAAATGAAAACTCAAAAGTTCAAAGTATCAAAGAAAAAGGTAACAAACTTTATGTCTAGTTGTTCGATACATAGGACTGCATCTATCTCCCGACCCGTTCTATGGATTGTGACACGTCGTTTTCCGCTAGGCAATTTTTAACACTTCAAGTTGTATTCTCTCTAAGAAATTGGTGTTTCGGTGGGTCTTTGGACGAAAGTAAAAAAAAACAACTTATTTCGGTGATCTGGATCTAAGTCACTCTTCAAAATAATTGTTCTTGGGTTGAAGAGAAGTCCGGAATCTGCGTGAATCTTGGTCGGCTATCTGCGAGGCTTGCTTCAACTGAAGACTGACTCTGGGAACTGCTGGAACTCAACTCAACTCCTTTCTGCTCGTTGTGGCTTCGTTTATATGGGCGCCGACCAAAACCGGGGTGAGTTTGTCGGCGGCGAGGGGTTTCCTCGATAATTCTAAATACATATCCACCTCTCTGGTTAGGAATTTCCACCTTTTTCCATTTTTGGGAACATTTCCTCACTCCCACCTTCTCATCATACTTTAGAGGGGCGTGAACTGCCCTCCCCACATCTTCGTAGCAACCTCTCTTACTCATCCTCCAGATGGGCTGCAACAGCCTCCCTCATGCGTCACGTGATCACCACTCGACCAATGATGTCTCAGTCGGGCGTGGACGAATCCGCGGCTTTGTTTCAGGAAGAAAAAAAAATATCTTGCTTAACTAAAAAAAAAAAATTATCTCTTCTCTTTCCCTTAATTCTTCCTCTTAATCGCCGTTATCATTTCTCTGGTCGCGAACGGGACAATATGACAATGGCGGTCATAAGCCTTGTTCTACACGTAGTTTGCGTCAGGTATTTTATCGCTAATTATCAGAATGGGTGGTCTTCCTAACACGGTCTCAAAAAGAAACATCTCCAAAGTTTCAGTCAGTCTGTCGCCTCGAAGAAAGAAAAAAAACACTTCTAGGTTCCCATTCATTTTCCTTCGGTACATATTTCTGATAACATAATTTTATTATCGCAGGCCAAGGATGTTCCGTCGAAGGAAAATCGGTCAACGGACACCGGTAGGTGGTTTTTAATTTTTCATATCTGTCCAAAGTCCTTTTAGTTGCCTGTTTTTCGTCACTTATCGAAATAACATTTTCATTTGAATTTTTTTTTTCTTTGGCCAGCCGGTCTGTAGTTGATAATAAGATGTCTTCCCGTACCAATAGTTTGTTTTCATATCCTTAGATAACACAGCCGATGCCAAAAATAATCTGATTCTTTCTTTCTTTCCCTTTCTTTTTACTCAGAATTTCCCTGTCATTGTAATGACACTTTTTCGCCATTTGTTACTTATCAAAATATCCTTTTATCCATTGTCTCTTAGCCGTGTGTGTGTTCTTGCTTATCACCCACGATTCGGTCCTTAGCCTCTCCTTTTCCTCTTTTCTTTCTTTTCCCTTTCTGCCAAGTTAAATGGTGCCATATATTAAAAATTTTATGTTTTACAAAGTTTTGAATTACATAGTGATTTACATGCAAAATCTAGCTGTTTTGACTACTTTTTCAGCGCTAGATTGAAAAAGTAAATAACTGTTTGAAAACATTAGAAAGTCAATTTAATTATTGAAAATCGAGATGGAATCAATCAAAATATATTGATTTTAACTACTTTCATGAGTTATTACAAAGTTATATTACAAAGTTTATGTTTTACAAAGTTTTGAATTACATAGTGATTTACATGCAAAATCTAGCTGTTTTGACTACTTTTTAAACGCTACTTTGAAAAAAAAAACTGTTTGAAAACATTAGAAAGTCAATTAAATTATTGAAAATCGATATGGAATCAATCAATATGTATTGATTTTAACTACTTTCATAAGTTTTTACAAAGTTATATTACAAATTTAATGTTTTACAAAGTTTTGAATTACATAGTGATTTACATGCGAAATCTAGCTGTTTTGACTACTTTTTCAACGGTAGTTTGAAAAATAAATAACTTGTTGAAAACTTTACAAATTCGATTAAATTATTTAAAATCGATATGCAATCTATCAAAATGTATTGATTTTATCTAAATCATAAGTTTTTACAAAGTTATATTACAAATTTTATGTTTTACAAAGTTATGAATTACATAGTGATTTACATGCAAAATCTAGCTGTTTTGACTACTTTTTCAACGCTACTTTGAAAAAATATATAACTTGTTGAAAACATTAAAATTCTATTAAATACTTGAAAATCGATATGCAATCAATCAAAATGTATTGATTTTAACTACTTTCATAAGTTTTTACAAAGTTATATTACAAATTTTATGTGTAACAATATTTTGAATTACATAGTGATTTACATGTAAAAACTAGCTGTTTTGACTACTTTTCCAACGCTAGTTTGAAAAAATAAATAACTTGTTGAAAACATTAGAAATTCAATTAAATTATTGATAATCGATATGGAATCAATCAATATGTATTGATTTTAACTAATTTCATCAGTTTTTACAAAGTTATATTACAAATTTTGTTTTACAAAGTTTTGAATTATATAGTAATTTTTATGTAAAATCTAGCTGTTTTGACTACTTTTTCAGCGCTAGTTTGAAAAAGTAACGAACTCTTTGAAAACTTTAGAAAGTCAATTAAATTATTGAAAATCGATATTGAATCAATCAATATTTATTGATTTTAATTACTTTCATAAGTTTTTAGAAAGTTATATTACAAATTTTATGTTTTACAATGTTTTGAATTACATAGTGATTTACATGCAAAATCTAGCTGTTTTGACTACTTTTTCAACGCTAGATTGAAAAAGTAAATAAGTGTTTGAAAACATTAGAAAGTCAATTAAATTATTGAAAATCGATATGGAATCAATCAAAATGTATTGATTTTAACTACTTTCATAATTTTTTCAAAGTTATATTACAAATTTTATGTTTTACATTGTTTTGAATTATGTAGTGATTTACATGCAAAATCTAGCTGTTTTGACTACTTTTTCAACGCTACTTTAAAAAAATAAATAACTTGTTGAAAACATTAGAAAGTCAATTAAATTATTGAAAATCGATATGCAATCAATGAAAATGTATTGATTTTAACTACTTTCATAAGTTTTTACAAAGTTATATTACAAATTTTATGTTTTACAAAGTTTTGAATTACATAGTGATTTACATGCAAATTCTAACTGTTTTGACTACTTTTTCAACGCTAGTTTGAAAGAATAAATAACTGTTTGAAAACATTAGAAAGTCAATTAAATTATTTAAAATCGATATGGAATCAATCAAAATGTATTGATTTTAACAAATTTCATAAGTTATGACAAAGTTATATTAAAATTTTTCGTTTTACACAGTTTTCAATTACATAGTGATTTACATGCAAAATCTAGCTGTTTTGACTACTTTTTCAACGCTAGCTTGAAAAAATAAATAAGTTTTTGAAAACATTAGAAAGTCAATTAAATTATTATCGATATGCAATCGATCAAAATGTATTGATTTTAACTACTTTCATAAGTTTTGACAATGCTATATTTCAAATTTTATGTTTTACACAGTTTTCAATTACATTGAATTACCAGGCCATGTTCAATGCAGGAGAGCAATCCTAATTATTTTTCATCATGGCTCTCTGGTTAACAAGTGTGAATGCCCGAGTCCTGAGGTCGGAGTCTCGCAGCGCGAGGCTCTCTCGTGATCTTCACCGTCTTGGGGTTAATATTTGCTGTGTACAAGAGACCCGGTTTTCTACTCATGTCTATGAGAACATTCTGTCTAAGTGGTTCTCCTTCTATTCAGCCTGTTTTGATGGCCTTTCGAGAGGTGTCTCTTGGCTGCTAAACATGTCTTTGAAGGCTGCGTGTGTTCTTGACTTCGCGGATCCGGTGGGCAGACTTTGCGTGCTGGATGTTACCATATATGATACGGCTCTTCGTCTCATTGGGGTTTATGAACCCAATGCCCATTCTGAGCGGCCTGCTTTTTCGGCAGATCGAGCCGTTTTTGACGACATCACGGCGGGTTGTTTTAGTGGGTAATTGGAATGCCGTCCTTGATCCCGATATAGATCGTATAGGGCCAGTTTTGGGTACTAACAACCGAGGCATTAAACAGTTTCGGGACTTTGTTGATGGGTTTGATCTTGTCGATAAGTACCGGAATGAAAACACTCGGGTGTTTGTGTGGACTTGGACTAATAGTGGCGGCTCGGCTAGTTATCTAGACCGAGTCTTAGTTAAGAGAGTCGATGTAGGGCTCTTATGGTGTCCAAGTTTCCATGAGATAGTTTATACGGATCATAGGCTTGTCCGGGTCCGTGTAAACTTCGATAAACCTAAGGTTAGGATGGCTGGCTACTGGAAATTAAACTCATCATTATTTGGTGAGCAAGATTTCCGGGACCTGCTGCTACTTATGATACAGAGGGAACTGACGGGAGTGGTTGTAGGAAATGCCTGGTTGGATAATTTAAAATCCAAAATTAGAACGTTTGCTGCTGAATTATTGTCGTCGGCTCAATCTAGATAGATTAGCGGCGCAAACGGCTTTAGAGCAGAAGGTTGATCGGGCGGTCAAATCCCGTGTTAGTGAGGACTTAGCTTTCTCGAAGGCAGAGTTGGCCTCCTTGCTTATCAAGAAGGATCAAGCTCTGGTAGTTAGGGCTAGGTTAAAAAGAATGTCCCCTGAGGCAACGAATATAGCCGCTGAATTTCGCGCAGAGTAAGCTCGGAATGCATCACGTTGACATATCGCATGCGTCACATTGCCGGATAATCGGACCGTGACTACAAACGAGGGCATATGCGAGGCTTTTCGTGACTACTTTCAGGAGCTTTTCACCAGGGAGCCCGGTCTGAGCCCTGCTCAGTTCGACGCCTATTTAGCTGACTTTCCCTGCCTCGAGGCAGCTGAAGCAGCTAGGTGCGAGGGTCCCATTACAGAGTCGGAAATCTGGGTAGCGCTGAAACAGGTTGGCCTGGATAAATCTCCGGGACTAGATGGTCTTCCGTACGAAGTGTACTTGAGGCAGTCGCCCGTTTTTGTTCCGCTCCTGGTACTGATTTTCGGCAACTGGATAAAGCAGGGGTCTATACGCCAACGCTTCACCAGGGGCGTGATCAAGTTGTTACGCAAGGACAAAAATGGTGGGGACGGGTTAGGTAACTTTCGCCCTTTAACTATGTTAAACACAGAGTTAAATATTTTAGCTAAGATATTGGCCAACCGTTTGCAGGTTGCCCTGTCTAGTCCGATTGGCTCGGAACAGACTTGTTCTGTGAAGGGTAGGTCTATTCAGGACAATCTTCATATGGTACGCCTGATCACCGAGCAAGTCGACAGTGAAGCCGCGCTGATCAATTTAGATCAGTCCAAGGCCTTCGATAGGGTTGACCATCGGTTTCTGGAGGCTGTTCTTTCGGCGGCCGGTTTCGGGCCGTACTTTCGCACCTGGATCCGACTTCTGTATGCGACTCCCGGTGTGCTGGTGGAAGTGAATGGGGTACGATCGGAGCCTTTCGTATTGTCTCACTTCATTCGTCAAGGTTGTCCGCTTTCGCCGTTGCTTTACGTTCTTGCGTTGGAACCTTTCCTTCGCAAGTTAAAGGCGAATCCGGTCCTACGCGGAATTGCCCTGCTCGGTGCTACCACATCGGCCAGGTATTCTGCCTATGCTGACGACGTTTCGGCTCTTGTGTCGAGCAAAGCCGAAATTGACGAAGTCAGCAAAGAAGATCAAGATCAACCGCGATAAGTCTGTTGGCTTGCGGTTGGGTGCGTGGAAGGGAGTTTCTCTTCCCGGACCCTTCCACTGGACGGATGGAAATGAATTGGTCGGATGTGCGAGGGAAGGCCGAGATCGCAATTAATTTGTGGTCTCGGAGGAATCTTTCTTTAAAGGGGAGGGCGGAAGTATGTGTTTCACACATCTACCCGATTCTCCTTTACCGACTCTCGGTGCTTCCACTTCCGTATGGCACTTTGCTGGCGTTCGTGAGACTCTTGTTCTCCTTCTTGCGGGGAGGCTAGGCTGCCAGAGTCACTCGGGGGATCTGTTGCCTTCATCCTTTTGAAGGCAGTCTGGGCATGCCAAGCATTGAGATTCGTCAACATATGCTTCGCATCAGATTTATAGATCGAATGTGTCGTGAACCGGATGAGGAGGGCGCCTTCTGGAAGGAAGACGCCCGTAAGAACTTCCCATCCCTGAGAAGTGTGAATTCGTGGGAGGAGGAGGCCCACCATTTGCCCCGAGCCAAATGCTCCTTCTATCGCGAATGTCGTGTTGCTCTGAAGCGCCTCTTAAGGGCGTCGGATGGCGTCTCCAACGTCCAGGCGTTGTCTCGTAGGGCATTATATCAAGTTTTAATCAGGGGGTCCGTTCATGATAATCTGATTGACGATCTCGGTCTTACGAAGCAGGAGGCTCGCTCAATATGGCCTTAGGCGCCCGGGTTGAAATGTCTCAATAACGATGAGGCATCACTCACCTGGCTGGTGATTCGTGGGCCCCTCTGGGTCGCCAAAAGACTTTGTTCAGCTGGCTTGCAAAAATTGTCCAAACTGCCGTCGCTGTGTTGGAGAGGTCGAGACCCTGTGTCACGCCTTCTTTCAGTGCAGCCTGGTAGTGCTGTTGTGCAAGTTTGTTGAAGGCCTCATGGTCCGCATGCTGCAGGGAAAATTATTTGTCCTTGAAGCCTCTTCCGTTTGTAGCAATGTGGCACCGCCGATGACGAAGGCTGAACAATATGTGTTCCACTGCGTACTAGGAGTTATGAGTCGTGATTTGGACGACGCGTCAGAAGGGATTCTATGGAAGCGAGAAGTTCACCTCTTCCCAACTGATCTTGTACTTTAAGCATCAGCTTAAAGCCAAGATTAGGACGGAAATGCAGCGGCTCTCTTCATCAGAATTCAGCAAAAGGTGGGTGCGTCTTGCGCGCTTGTGTCGTGTGAAAGGGGCTGACCTTGAGTAGCACTTTGATGCCGGTTAGGCATCAGGATATTGCTTTTCCTGTGTTGAACTAGTGCAAATCATCCAGAAACTAGGCTAGGTTAACTTAGGTTGTTGATGTTTTAGTTTCTTTTTTTTATTTCGAGTTAACTTAGCTAGGGTATGTATGCTCATTGCTCCCTTTTATTTCTGTCCCTATTTTTCTTTACCCATCCCCACCCTCGTTAGGTAATCAGTGATGTCAGTTCTCTGGTGGATGCGGGGCGCCTTTCGTTTCGCGTGATTCTTTTCGTATTTGTTGTTGTGTTTGAATGAGTGCCTGTCAGTGTGTGTGCGTGGGATGGATGATTGTTTTATACTATTATAGTCCCGCAGTGATTTCGGCCAGTAAACTGGTATTTCTGCAACATTTAGTGATTGTGGGGGGATTTATTACTAATATTTTCTTTAGTTTCATGTAAATAGACTTGTATTTATATTGTAAATACTCATTGGGTTAATTTTTAGAATTATTGTTTTATTACCCTCCCCGCACAGACACTGAATTGTATATATGGGGATTAGTTAGTTTTTTCAGAGACGATTAGGAATTATGGTGTTTGTAGTTAAAAAGGTATGTATGAATGTGTTCTTTTGGTGTAAGGAATATTGTTCGTACGATTGGGACAGTGTTTGCGGCTAGCTAAGTTATAATTAAGACAGAAGACCGTCCTTTCCCTAATCTTCAATTTCGTCCTTGTGCCACATTTCTGTATATTTTACAGAATAAATATCGCTACTTTATCAACGTCACACACTCTTGCTTGAGAATTTAAATAGCTCTTTGGAAACATTAAAAAGCTAATGAAAGTGGTATCGATCAGAAACTATTGATTTTAACAAATTTCAAAAGATTTCACAAACATATATTACAAATTTTGTGTTTTCCAAAGGTTTTAATAATATAGTGATTTCCATGCAAAAGAAAGCTGTTTTGGCTATTTTTCAACGTTACACACTCTTACTTGAAAATTTATATAGCTCTTTGGAAACATTAGAAAGCCAATAATATTAATGAAATTCTATGTGGTATCGATCAGTAACAATTGAATTTAACAAGTTTCAAAAGATTTCACAAAAATATATTACAAATTTTATGTTTTACAAAGTTTTGAATAATAAAGCATGCAAAGCAAGCTGTTTTGGCTAATTTTCAAAGTTAAACACTTTTGCTTGAAAGTTTAAATAGCTCTTTGAAAAATTAGAAAGACAATAAAATTCTATATGGTATCGATCAGAAACTCTTGATTTTAACGAGTTTCAACAGTTTCACAAAATGATATTACAAATTTGATGTTTTACAAGTTTGAATAGAGAGATTTCCATGCAAAAGCAAGCAGTTGTGGCTACTTTTTCAACGAGTTTTAAAACTGTTGCTTGAAAGTTTAAATAGCACTTTGGAAACATTAGAAAGCCAATATAATTAATGAAAATCTATATGGTATCGATCAGAAAATAATGACTTTAACAAGTTTCAAAATATTTCACAAGCACATATTACAAATTTTATGTTTTACAAAGGTTTCAATTTCCATGCAAAATCAAGCAGATTTGGCTACTTTTTCAACGTTACACACTCTTGCTTGAAAATTTATATATATCTTTGGAAACATTAGAAAGCCATTAAAATTTATGAAATTCCACATGGCATCGATCAGAAACTATTGATTTTAAAAAGTTTCAAAACATTTCAAAGTTATATTAAGAATTTTGTAGTTTACAAAGGTTTTAATAATATAGAGATTTCCATGCAAAAGCAAGCAGTTTTGCCTACATTTTCAACGTTAAAAACTCTTCCTTGAAAGTTTATATAGAAGTTTATATTTAGTTTTAAACATTTGAAAGCCAATAAAATTAATGAAAATCTATGTGGTATCAATCAGAAACTATTGATTTTAACAAGTCTCAACAGTTTTCACAAAATTATACTACACATTTTGTGTTTACAAAGGTTTGAATAATATAGATATTTCCATGCAAGAGCAGCCTGTTTTGGCTCCTTTTTTAACGTTACACACTCTTGCTTGTAAATTGAAATAGCTCTTTGGAAACATTAGAAAACCAATAAAATTAATGAAATTCTATATAGTATCGATAAAAAAATAAGGATTTTAAGAAGTTTCAACAGTTTTCACAAAGTTATATTACAAATTTTATGTATTACATAGGTTTGAATAATATAGACAATTTCCATGCAAAGCAAGCTGTTTTGGCTAATTTTCAACGTCAACCACACTTGCTTGAAAATTTAAATGGCTCTTTGGAAACATTAGAAAGCCAGTAAAATTAATGAAAATCTATATGCTATCGATCAGAAAATATTGATTTTAACAAGCTTCAAAAGTTTTCACAAAGTTATATTACAAATTTTATGATTTACAAAGAGATTTCCATGCAAAAGCAAGCTCTTTTGGCTTGATTGAAAGTTTAAATAGCTCTTTGGAAACATGAGAAAAACAATAAAATTAATGAAAATCTATATGGTACCGATAAGAAAATATTAATTTTGACAAGCTTCAAAAGATTTCACGAATTTATATTACAAAATTTATGACTTACAAAGTTTGGAATAATATAGAGAATTCCATGCAAAAGTGTAGGAATCCTTCTACTCGGTTTTTCGTTGAATGTTAAAATTTGGATTATCGGGATTCAATACATTAACAAAATATCGTTACAATTAAATTTAGCTAGAAATTCTGCACCTAATATCGGTGTGGTATCATTAGCTTGAGTAAAAACCCAATTTCGCCGCATACCCAGGTCGATGGTTACTGCTTTCTCGCCAAAGGTATCAATTTTTGTACCGTTAGCAGCTTGGAGTTTGTAGAGTCCTGGTTTTAAATTTTGCTTTGGATCCGGCGGTAAAACACTCACTTCGGCTCCGGTGTCTATTAGAAATTATATCCGTGATTTCTATCAAGGATATAGAACAGACGACCTTTTTGTGAGAGTCCAGCAACAGTCGTCGTCTTTACTGGCTGGAATTTAAGTTTTCCGATGCCGGGTCTACAAAAGCGTCTTGCCTCTGCACCAAATTTATAATGATAGTAACAGATGTCGAATTTTCGTCTTCCTCAATCATTGCTGAAACTCCTGCTGTTACTCCTTCGTCTGTACTTAGGTCTGGTAGTATTACGAGAAGTTCGTTGTTGTTGATGTAGGTTCAAGATAGACTGCATCTGTTTAGCTAAACTTGCAACCGTTGCTTGCAGTTTCTCAATTTGTTCGTTTTGTTCTTGGTTTGTACGTTGCGGTGTCAATGTGTTCACCTCCCTGTCTCTAAAACCAACATGGATTCGGTCAGCAGCATCTGCAAGTTTTTCCAAACCAGTTTCCTCTGCCATGGGTGCTAAAATTTGCGTCATTGTGCTGGGTAATTTGTCCAACCACAATCTCCGTAGAATATTTTCTGCCATGATATTAGTACCTAACAGAGTTTTCATATGTCTTAATAACTGCGGAGGAGTACGGTCACCTAGTTCAGCTCGGGTAAACAAATCGCGCAGCATTGTCTCATTCGAAATTCCAGTTCGTTTAATTATGACCGTTTTTAATGTATCATAGGGGTTTTCTTCTGGCATTGTTTCCAGTAAGTCCGTCACTTCTACAACTTCTGCTGGAAGATTTTCTACTAAATTACAGTATCGGGCTATTTGCGAAACAATTTTCTTCGCGTTGAATATGGCCTGCATTTGTATAAGCCATGATTTTATATTGTTAGGGTTATATGCAGGTAAATTCAGGGTGACTGTTGTCAACGAAGCTTCCGTACTATTTGTGTTTTGTTGTTCCATTTTTTTTTTTTTTTTTTAAGATACGTAAATTTGTGTGTTCTATTTACCAACTTTCGTGTTTTCACAAGGTAATAGTTGTAGTCACCATTTGTAGGAATCCTTCTACTCGGTTTTTCGTTGAATATTAAAATTTGGAGTATCGGGATTCAATACATTAACAAAATATCGCTACAGGGTCGCTCGTAATTTGGCCGTCTTATAAAAATTTTATTTCTATTTAAAAAAAGAATTTAAAAAAATGTCAAATTAAATGTAAAACCGTCTAGGTGTTGTTTTTTTGTTTTGTTTTTTTTTTTTTGTTTTGTTTTGTTTTTGTTTATTTACACGTCTTTTGAGAAAGGTGTATTTTTTGTAGGCCGGGCGGTTTGTGTAAAAAGAAAAAAGCTGTGCGATTTTTATGACTCTTTAGGGTCAGGAATTTGCCGCCAAAATTGTTTGCCAAACTCTGATTTTCTTGTGTGAAATTGTGTAAAATTTATGACCCTTTCGGGCCAGGAATAGCCGCCAAAAGTGAAATTTTTGAAGGGCTTTTTTCATATATTGGCCAATGAAAATTAAGTTTTCGAGACCCGTAGAAATTCCGGATGGCCCCAAGTCGAGCCGACTTTTTCAAATAAAAAAGAGGAGATTAAGAAACGAAATCAGTAGAAACGAAAAAATAACGAAAGGAAACCGAGGCAGAGATCTGAGACGACACGCTGTTCGCAGACCACTTAACACCCTGTAGTAAAAATAAGTCTATTGCACTCCCAGCAGTCACTTGTACAAATCACAATATCGCTGGTTCAATTCACCGTTCTCGCCGTCTTCACACGTCACTACGTATAGTCAAAGTTGTTTTTTTCTCCCCTTTTTCATGGCTCCAGCACTCTTTTATCAGGCCAACACCGCGGTTCCCAGCCAATCGGCTTTCTTCGCTGTTATTCTCGGTTACACAGGCAAATTGCCTCCTCCAGTTCCACCAATCAGCACACGACTTGCTATTGGAGGAAGCATTCCAAACTGTACAAAAAAACCCATTCTTGCACATACTGCTAGAATGGCTGGACGGGAGAGTAATGCCATTTTCACGAAGTAAACTTGATGTCACGTGCTGCCCGTTAAGGTAAGACCCTTATTCTCCTATACACCAGATGCAAGCCACTCTGGCTCGCTTGCTTCTACGGGACTGTTCACTACACTTCCCCCTGATCTCATGATCACAAAACATACAGTCGCGAGCAGGTCGTTTTTGCCGGGTACTTCGTCGAGGGAGTGGAGCAACACAAGCTTCATCTTCAGATGAACTGTCATCAGGGGAGCTAGCAGGATGTACCACATTATTATTTTGGACGGTAACAGTTGGGGAGTCGTCTATAACAGATTCAGTATCAAGCGAGTGAACAGTGTCTCCTAACGGGGTTGATCTCAACTGTACTAACCGCTCACTCTCTTCAGAATCACTGTCCTGTGTATCTGTCGGGACCGTTCCTATAAAGGGACGCAAGTCCTTCACATGACGTGGAACTCCATCAATGTGCACTGACTGTGGGTCACGTGACCCATTCTAAATTTAGTCGTGCACCTCCCATGTGGAGTTTTCACCCAAACGACGTCTCCCACTTCATATGCTCCTTGAATATTCTGCGATTCAATGGGGGACATAGCCTCGATGCCCCAGACACGGGTATGGTACCTATAAAGTGCATCAGCAGGTGCAGTGCTAGGCGAATGATTATCTTTAGGTGTAACGTTATACCAGTAAACCGCCTCTGGTATAGAGCACTGCTTTCTAGCTGCAATGGTTTTGATGCTTCGGTGACTTCTTTCTACTATACCATTCCCGGCAGGTGCATAGGCACACCGGAACCGCAACCGTACACCCCAATTACTCAAAAAATTCTTGAAATGTTTGCACGTGAATGCTGTGTCATTATCTGTCAATATCTCGAGTGGTGGACCCCGTTCATAAAAAATTGCCTCTAACTGCTGAACTACGCCAGTAGAATCTTGTTGACGTAGTGGACGCCATATTGCGAACCGAGAAGGCCCACAATCAATAATTGTCAGAAAATGCTTACCACCATGGTGAGTAATGTATATCGCTAACCTATTCCAGTTGTCCCGCACGTCCAGCTTTCCTTTTCGCCAATGCACTGGAGCCGGGTCAATGGTTTGGCACGCCTCACATTCCTTGACAACGGCTTTTACCACTTCTGATGATACTGAAGGGTCTATCAACCTGACAAAGTACAGGGTCCTTTTTATGCCTGGGTGTCCGGTTTTTTGGTGGACATTAGCCACTTGGCGTGCGTCCATCTTGGTTGTTGCAGTAACACATACTGAATGCACTAGCTCCGTTTCCTCCTTGTGTAGGTTTAACCACTTTCTTGGCACCCTGGTCAGCCGGTCAGCCAGATTCATGTTGGATTTGACCTGTATTATGTCCACCGTCAAGCCATATTCAGCTACAAGCTCGCGAAGTGTGTCTAGCCGTCTCCGCACTAACATTTCACCAGACGCCTTCGTATTTATTCGAGCCTTGCCAGTTAAGGTGTTCGAAATCCACTGATGAACACATGCTGAATCAGTAAAAAGATGTATTGTTGACACTTGCCATTGAAGAGCCAAATTTATACCCTTTATCGTTGCGTCTAGCTCGGCCAAATTGATGTGCTTAGCATCTCCAACCGGGCGTAGCCACGATGCATCCTCAATAACGTTTCCATCTACCTCTAATACGACACCTGTGGCTACGGAACTCGCATCCACCCATACGTTCATTTCGCGGCCACTCACACACCAGTCTCCTCCTACTGGATCGGCCTCGCGTATTCTGGCTATGATGTCGGTTAACATGCAATTAATAGAGGCATTCTCAACTTCGTCATCCCATCCTGTGGTTAAAGCGCTTGCTTGTCGTTTCACAAATGCAGTGGCCACTCGTAGCCAGACGCAAACAGGAAAGTGGCCCACAAGTTTTCCACATAACGAGAATACGCGCCGGCGAGTTATCCTCGCAGGGATATCGGGGATTTCTCCACCTGGCCTCTATCGGAGAGTTCCATTGTCACTCCAGACCTGTAAGCCCAGCACCTTAGCTCCGTCTTCTAATCTCGTTGGTTCCTTGCACACTAGTCCGTACTTGGACAGGAGCTCTCTCACACGTGCAACAGGAATGAGACTCTCGTTGACATAAATGTCGTCAACATATGCCGATGTGGCATTCGCAATGGTTTTGTCTTGCGATAATACTGCGTCAATTATGGCTTTCATAATGAGAGGTGCCACATTTAAACCGAAACCCAGTCGAGTGAGGCAATATCTTTCCCCCTTCACTATAAAAGTTTGATAGGGCCATAGCGCCTTCTCCACATGTATCTGCAGATAAGTCCAATAAAGATACATCGGCCCCCAATCGTCGCCATTCTCGCAACTTATGTGCACAAACCTCTGCGTTAGCAGTATATGGTTCTACAAAACCATTCAACTCGCGGTAATCCAGTACTGGGCGGACCTTCTGCTTGCTCTCTTGTATCACTGCCATTAATGGGATTAGACACTTCGGTGGACCAAGTTCATCTTCGGGGTATGGTCGCAGCCATCCATTATCCAGCCAGGACTGCAGTTCCCTTTCATATTCGTCCCGTGCATAGTCAGGTACTGAATATTCTGCCACTCTATTCTTCAGGGTTGTCCATTGGTCCACTTCCATGAGGCTGTCCATACTTTGGTGTGGCGTTCGACCGTCATAACAAAGTCGGGTTCAATGATAGAAATAGCAGCACATTGGGGCTTACTTTCTTCTTCAGAAAATTGAACTTCTCCCGAAGAATTTATGTGCACTCCTCCTAATTCTTTAATTGCGTCAATCCCAAGAAACAGATCGAACCCAAGTAGTGGTCCGTCTACAATTAGGGCATCAATGTACACGGGTTGAGCACGACTAACATTCAACGCAATATTCCCCTGTCCACAGCATTTTAGTACCTTACCGTCGGCAGTTAAGACTTGCGTCTTCATTGGTCGCCAATTGCGACATGCGCATTTGCTCACCAACGTCCGTGAGCACCCCGAATCAACCAGGGCCGTGCACTTCTTTCCGTCTACGGCCACCTCAATGATAGGTAGCGCCGCGTTTTTTAGTTGCTTGGAGAAAGACCGGCGCTGACGTCTGTTCCCCGGATCCGTTTCCCTGGCACTCTAAGGAAATGTGTCCAACCTTGTTGCACCGAAAACACCGTATCCAGCGGCGAGATCGTCGGGTCTGGGTAGCTGTCTTCTCCGAGTAGCCTTGCCTGCAATCCTTTGCCAGGTGGTTGGGACCAAAACATTTAAAGCACACAATGCCGTCTGTCCGTTGAGCTGCTATATTCGTCTGTTGAGCTGCTGCGGCAACTGACTCATCCGGCTCTTTGCTATCGGTCATAACGGCCCGAGCGCGAGTCAGGATCTGGTCCAACGTCATAGTGTCCATTCTGGATGATGCACGGAGAAGTTGCTTGACTTGTTGTGGCAGTCCAGAAACGAAGGCACACGTCACCCATCGTTCAGGCAGTTGGCCGCCAACCAACAAAGCTAGCCGTTTCAGCTCTGCTAAAAATTCGTCTAACGTTTCCCCTGGCCGAAATCGTCGTGACACAAACTGATCATACGCAGTGAATGAATCCACTGCATATGCAGTTATAAGGGCCTGCTTAATCTGCTCTGGATCTGACCTCTGCTCCTTTGTCAGTTGCCGATATACAGAGAGAGCCCCGGCTCGCAAGCGCAGTGGCAATACCCGCTCGACTTTCTTCATCTCGCAAAGTTCACAAACCAACTCCACATTTTCAATCCACTCTACAATTGGTAAATCGGTAGCAGCTCCACTGAATTCAGGTATCAGGCTGATATCGAAACTTCTATCCGCCATGGTTAGAGAAAAATTGCCGAAATAGCTTGTAGTAAAAATAAGTCTATTGCACTCCCAGCAGTCACTTGTACAAATCACAATATCGCTGGTTCAATTCACCGTTCTCGCCGTCTTCACACGTCACTACGTATAGTCAACGTTTTTTTTCTCCCCTTTTTCATGGCTCCAGCACTCTTTTATCAGGCCAACACCGCGGTTCCCAGCCAATCGGCTTTCTTCGCTGTTATTCTCGGTTACACAGGCAAATTGCCTCCTCCAGTTCCACCAATCAGCACACGACTTGCTATTGGTGGAAGCATTCCAAACTGTACAAAAAAACCCATTCATGCACATACTGCTAGAATGGCTGGACGGGAGAGTAATGCCATTTTCACGAAGCAAACTTGATGTCACGTGCTGCCCGTTAAGGTAAGACCCTTATTCTCCTATACACCAGATGCAAGCCACTCTGGCTCGCTTGCTTCTACGGGACTGTTCACCACACACCCTCTCTCTACATTGACCGGCAAGTGGGCCATAAATCAGCCTTTCTTCAAATACCAAAACCAACTACCAAAACCAACCTTTTCCAAAACCAATCCGGCCTGCTGTCAACGGAACTTCTTCAAAGAAAGGAGGTGGGTGCTTTTGTGCGTTCTGCTAAATGTTGGTCTCTCTAAAAACTTTATCCCTTTTTTTGTATTTTTGTAAAGGGTCTAAAAACTTTATCCCTTTTTTGTATTTTTGTAAAGTGTCTAAAACTATCTTTTTGTATTTTTAAAGGATCTAAATTTTTAAAAAACCGGAGTTGGACTAATCAATTAATTTCATAGCTTGTTTCTGTGGGTATTTTCTTTTTAGAAACCCCAGGAAAATATTGTTATCCTGCCGTGTTAAGCGTACAGAAGGAAATTTTTGCGCAACCTTTCTTGTTCTTGTTCGTACATTTGTGCTTATTGTAAAATAATTGTACAATAAATGTTTTTCCTGTTTTTAAAATTTTACGCAGTGGTTTGTCTTGTATCTTTAACTCGCGGTTAGTAACGGCAGCTATCGTTTCTTCTGCCAACTAAATTTTGTGTCTGTCACAAGGAGTTGGTAGGAGTGTGAGAAAAAAAAGAAACAAAGAAACAAAATTTTTATAGTCTAGAATAATCAAACGTTTTTCATTGAAGGAATAAAATTCAGTAGAAAAGACGACGTAGTTTCGATAAATAAACATTGATTTAATATAACGATAGGAATACAAACAGTTGATAATAGATTGGAAAGTAATATCTTTTGTTTGTGTTGATAAAGTTCTGAAATAAAATATAAACTGTCTTTGTGTACGTGTGTGAGAAACAATAAAATGTTGTGTGTTTGTATGAAAAAGTCAACATGTGTGTGCGTGATTCATAGTAAAAACGGATACGAGAGATACGAATTGTTTCTTACTGTTGGTGGTGATGCCGTGGTCTGGAGTTTGTCAACGCTGTCGTTTTTGACATGAGGTCATGAAGGTCATCGTCGAGAGGTGTGTGTAGCTTGCTGGCAGCTGCGTGTATATTGTTTTGGGAACGGATTTCGTATGTTTTTATACACTTTTTCCGAACAATATCGGCTCCAGAATTAAATTATGTATTTATTCCTAATTGGCCCTAAGAAGTCACGTGGTATGTCTTCTACTACGTCCGTACGATATTTGGTCGGTACCTACCTAAAAATGATGATGACTAATACAACAAATATTCTGATTTGTAATCTATGATTTTATTGGTGTGTTTTAAGATGTAAGTGTTTTCTTGGGTGTGATTGGTTTATAAATATTGTAGTTGATATTTTAGTGGACACGACAAAAGCAAGCTGTTTTGGCTACTTTTTCAACGTTACACACTCTTGCGTAAAAAGTGAAATAGCTCTTTGGAAACATGAGAAAGCCAATACAATTAATGAAAGTCTATGTGGTATCGATCAGAAACTATTGATTTTAGCAAGTTTCATAAGATTTCACAAAAATATATTACAAATTTTATGTTTTACAAATGTTTGAATAATATAGTGATATCCATTCAAAAGCAAGCTGTTTTGGCTACTTTTTCAACGTTAAAAACTCTTGCATGAAAGTTTCAATATCTTTTTGTAAACATTAGAAAGCCAATAACATCAATGAAAATCTATGTGGTATCAATCAGACAATATTCATTTTAAAAAGTTTCAATACTTTTCACAAAATTATATTACAAATTATATGTTTAACAAAGGTTTGAATAATATAGTGATTTCCATGCAAACGCCAGCTGTTTTCGCTACTTTTTCAGCGTTAACACACTGGTGCTTGAAAATTTAAATAGCTCTTTGGAAACATTAGAAAGTCAATAAAATTAATGAAATTCTCTATGGCATCAATCAGAAACTATTGACTTTAACAAGTTTCAAAATATTTCACAAAGTTATATTACGAATTTTATGATTTACCACGGTTTGAATAATACAGACATTTCCATGCAAAAGCAGGCTGTTTTGGCTACTTTTTGAACGTTTCTTTTTCTGTTGCTTCAAAGTTTATATAGCTGTTTGGAAACATTAGAAAACCAATATAATTAATGAAAATCTATGTGGCATCAATCAGAAACTATTGATTTTAAAAAGTTTCAAATATTTTCCCAAAATTATATTACAAATTGTATGATTTACAAAGGTATGAATAATATAGAGAGTTCACTGAAAAAGCAGCTTGTTTCGGCTCCTTTTTCAACGTGAAACATTCTTAAATGAAAATTGAAATAGTTCTTTGGACACAATAAAAATCCAATAAAATTAATGAAAATCAATATGGTATCGATCAGAAAATAATGATTTTAACAAGTTTCAAATGATTTCACAAAATTACATTACAAATTTTTTGATTTACAAAGGTTTGAATAATATAGAGATTTCCATGCAAATCAAGCTGTTTTCGCTACTTTTTCAACGTTAACTGTTTGGAAACATTTCTAATGTTTCCAAACAGCTAACGTTGCTTGAAATTTTAAATAGCTCTTTGGAAACATTAAAAAGCCAATAAAATTAATGAAAATCTATGTGGTATGATTTTAAGGAATTTCAAAAGATTTCACAAAGTTATATTACAAATTTTATGTCTTACAAAGGTTTGAATAATATAGACATTTCCATGCAAAAGCAGCCTGTTTCAACGTTAAAAACTCCTGCTTGAAAATTTATATAGCTCTTTCGAAACATTAGAAAGCCAATAAAATTAATTAAAAAATATGATATCGATTATTATTATTGAAACTATAAAATTATTGAAATTCCATATGGTATCGCTCGAAAATGATAGAATTTGTAGAGTTTCAACAGTTTTCACAATTATATATTAAATTTCAGATTTTACAATACTTAGAATAATAGTGAAATTTACTTGACAAATCAAGCAGATTTGGCTACTTTTTGAACGTTAGAAATGCATGATTGAAAATTTAAATTGGTATTTGGAAACATTACAAATTCCTGAAAATCGATATGCTATCGATCGAAAAATATGTAAGTTACCTTACAAAAACAACAGTTTTCACAAAGTTATATTACAAATTTTGTTTTACTAATGTTTGAAAAATGTTGAGATTTACTTGCAAAAGCAAGCTTTTTTGGCTACTTTTTGAACGTTAAACTCGCTTGCTTGAAAATTCAATTTGCTACTTGAAAACATTAGATTACCAATAATATTATTGAACATCGTTATGGTATCGATAACAAAAAATATAGATTTTGACATGTTTCAAGTTTTCACAATTACAAATTTCAGATTTTCCACAATTTTGAATAATATTGAAAAATGTTGAGATTTACTTGTAAAAGCAAGCTGTTTTGGCTACTTTTTGAACGTTAAAAACGCTTGATTGAAAATTTAAATTGATTTTTGGAAACATTAAAAAATATGTACATTTTGTTTATTTTACATATTTATATACACTATGAATTTCTAACTTGAAAATCATTTACATTTACGTTACTTTACATAGTTACCCTATATTCAATTGAAAATATATACATTTTCCTTGATTTAATATCTCGTATTAATGCCTCTTTTCAACATGTTGTAGTTGGCATTTTGTTCCAATCTCTGACGTCACTTCATCATTTTGTCTGCATTCGAAGACAGTCGAACCCGATCTCTACTCTTTCAATCTCCGACCTCTCTCCACCTAGCTCTTCTGCACTCGAAGACAGACTTTCTTCCGGTTGGCTCGCCTCTTTATATAGAGAACTGGTGACGTATCTGTTTTTCTTGTGCGAGCGTACTTCCAAAGTATAATTTCACTCCTCCGAATAAATAGTTTACTTTTTCACCTATTGAGTTCCAATGTTCATAACTATTGTTATCACATCGCTAGCAATCATTTTGCCGCTCTTTGTAAAGTGTCCGGTTTTCAAAAATCAATTCTAAATCAAAACATCCTCGATTCTTTAAGTGTCAAAATCCATTTTTTTTTATAAGTTCCGATTATTATTGTGCCAGTAATTTTCTATTAGTAATCTTATATCCTTTGTACACTTACAAAAAGATTGTATTTCGAAATGAAAATGTTACAAAAAGTTAATTTAAACTTTCTGTAACATTTTCCTTTCAAAGTCTTTACAGCATCTTCTTTTAAAAACGCCTTTTTTTCTGCTTCACAGCATATTATTATCGTTATTATCATTTCGGGATGATATTGCCCAGACCATCACCCCATACATTATGCCCATTTTCAGTTCTTTGTTTCTTTTCCTTATTGGGGCCTATTTTCAATTGAAAAATAGTTAAATTTTGGTTATTTTACATATTTTTCTCCGATATACCTATTTTCAAATGGAAAAGAGAGACATTTTGATTATTTTACATATTTATATCCATTATGCCAATTTTCAATTATAAATATGTACATTTTGATTCTTTTCAATACTGATGCCTATTTTCAATTGAAAAATGAATATATTTTGTTATATTATGCATATTTTCATTTGAAAAATTGTTACTTTTGATAAGTTTACATATCTTTGACCAGTATGTTTATTTTCAATCGTAAATATGTACATTTCGGTTTTATTACTACCTAATTTCAATTGAAAAACAGTCACATTTTGGTTATTTTACATTTTTTATCCATTATTTTCAATTAAAAAATAATTGCATTTAGTTTTCAATGAAAAAAATAGATATATTTTATTATTTCACCTATTTATATTCATTATGCGTAGAAAAATAGGTACATTTTGCTTATTTTATAATTTTTTTTTTTTTTTTTTTTTTGTATTATAATTTCGTTTTGGTGATTATGCCCTATGCCTATTTATATGCCTATTGTACCTATCTTCAATTTTGTTTCGTTTTCATATTGATGCCTGTTTCAATTGACAATTGGGTACATTTTGATTATTTTATATGTTTATATCTAGTATGCATACTTTCATTTGAAAAATGTGTACATCTTGATTATTTTAATTATTTATATCCATTATGCATATTGTCTATTAAAATTCGTATTCTTCGCTTATTTTATATATTTATATCCATTACGCAAATTTTCAATTGAAAAATACGTACATTTCTGTTATTTTACATATTTATTTCCTTCCATTACGTATATTTCCTATATAAAAAGATATTTATTTTTGTTATTTTACATATTTATATCCAGTATGAATAATTTCATTTGAATAATACGTACTTATTTATTATTTTGCAGATTTATATCCATTATGCATATATTCAATTGAAAAATAGGTTTATTTTTATTTTATATATTTATACCCGTAATGTTTTTTTAATTTTTTAGCTTTAAATTTATTTAACATATGTATATATTTTATAATTATCTTCAATAGAAAATGTGTACATTCTGATTCTTTTTGTTATTGAAGCTTATTTTCAATTGAAAATTGTTACATTAGGATTGTTTAACATATTTACTAGTTATTATGCATATTGTCAATTGAAAAGCACGTACATTTTGATTATATTACATATTTATATCCAGTATGCTTATTTTCATTTGAAAAATATGTACATTTTGGTTCTTTTAAATATTTATATCTATTATGAATATTTTCAATTAAAATTCGTACAATTCGCTTATTTTTCATATTTATATCCGTTATGCTTATTTTCAGTGAAAAATGGGTTTATTTTTGTTCTTTTACATATTTATATCGACTATGCATGTTTTTAATTTATAAATATGTACATTTTTTTACATGTTTATATCCGTTATGCTTCATTTAAATTGATTTTAATTATTTTACATTTTGGTTATTTTACATTTTTGTATACCTACCTTCAATAGAAAATATGTACATTTTCTTTCTTTTTCATGTTAATGCTTTTTTTCATTTGTAAATTGGGTATATTTTGATATATCCATTATAAAAAAGTGAAAAATACTTACGTTTTTGTTATTTTACATATTTATATATATTTTAGCTTTCTTCGATATAAAATATGTCCATGTTCCTTCTTTATCATGTTGATGCCTAGCTTCATTTGAAATTGGGTATATTTTTATTAGTTTACTTATTGATATCGATTATGCATATTTTCAATTGCAAGATACTTACATTCGACTTATTTTACATATTTATATCAATTTTGCATGTTTACAATTTAAAATAGGTACATTTTGATTATTTTATATATTTCCATTGTACATAGTTTATTTTACACATTTATATCCACACATTAATATCCATTATGCATATTTTCTATTGAAAAATGTTTATTTTCATTATTTTACATATGTATATCCATGCATATTTATATTGAAGAATACGTATATTTTATTTATTTTACATCTTTATATCATTGTTTTTTGTAAATTGAAAACAACTTACATATTATATATTTACATATATTGATCTATGTTCAATTGAAAATATGCATTTTTTATTTTGCATATTTATATCCATTATGCATATTTTCAATTGAAAAATACATACCTTTTGCTTATTTTACATATTTATATCCATTAAGTTTTAATTGAAACATAATTACGTTATTTTACATCTTTATATATCTATTGTACGCATGTTTGCTACTTTTTCTCACTGAAGTCGATTTTTACTTGAAAATTTGGTATTTTTGTAGTTATTTATATGATCCATTATGCATATTTTTAATTGAAAAGTGTGTACATTTTGGTTATTTTACATCCATTATGCATATTTTTAATTGCAAGCTACATACATTTTGGTTATTTTACATATTTAAATCCATTATGCATATTTTCATTTGAAAAATACGTACATTTGGTTATTGTACGTATTTATTGTTTTTTAATTGAAAATTACACACGTTTTTGTTATTTTACATTATCATACCTTTATGCATATTTTCAATTGAAAAATTCGTACGTTTTATTAGTGTACATATTAGTATACATTATGCATATTTTCAATTGAAAAATTCGCACGTTTTCCTTACTGTACATATTTATATCCATTGTTTTTTTTAATTGAAAAGTACACATGTTTTCATTATCTTACATTATCATATCCATTAGGCATATTTTCAATTGAAAAATTCGTACCGATTAGTTACTGTACATATTTATATAAATTATGGATACATTTGAAAAATACGTACAATTGCTTATTGTACATATTTACATCCATTGTTTTTTTTTTAATTGAAAAATACTCACGTTTTGGTTATTTTACATTATCATATCCATTATGCATATTTTCAACTGAAAAATTCGTGCGTTTTACTTAGTGTACATGTTTAACATACATTGTTTTTTTAATTGAATATTATTCACGTTCTCATTATTTTACATTATCATATCCATTATGCATATTTTCAATTGAAAAATTCGTACGTATTAGTTACTCTACATATTTATATAATTATGGATACATTTGAAAAATACGTACAATTGCTTATTGTATTTACATCCATTGTTTTTTTGTAATTGAAAAATAGTCACGTTTTGGTTATTTTACATTATCATATCCATCATGCATATTTTCAATTAAAAAATTCGTACGTTTTACTTAGCGTACATATTTATATCCGTTAGGCATTTGAAAAATACGTACATTATTTATGTACATTATATACGTACATTTACGTTATTGTACATATTTATATTCATTGTTTTTTTAATTGAAAACTACTCACGTTTTGGTGATTTTACACTATTATGCAGATTTTAAATTGAAATTTCGCACGTTTTATTTAGTGTACATATTTATATCCATTATGCATATTTTCATTTGAAAAATACGTACATTTTGGTTATTGTACATATTTGTGTCCATTGTTTTTTTAATTGAAATATACTCATATTTTGGTTATTTAAATTTATCATATCCATTATGCATATTTTCAGGTGAAAATTCGTACGTTTTATTTAGTGTACATATTTATATCGAGTATGCATATTTTCAAATGAAAAATTCGTGCTTTTTAGTTAGTGTACATATTTATGTCCATTGTTTTCTTAATTGAAAAATACTCACGTTTTGGTTATTTTACATTATCATATGCATTATGCATATTTTCAATTAAACATTCATACGTTTTTGTTAGTGTACATATTTATATCATTATTCGTATTTTCATTTGAAAAATACGTACATTTTGGTTATTGTACATATTTATATGCATTGTTTTTTATTGAAAAATACCGACGCTTTTGTTATTTTACGTAATCATATCCATTATATATATTTTCAATTGAAAAATCTGTACGTTTTAGTGTATATACTTATATCCACTATACATGTTTTCAAATGAAAAATTCTTACGTTTTAGTTAGTCTACAAATTCATATCTATTATGCATATTTTCATTTGAAAAATACGTACATTTTGGTTATTGTACATATTTACATTATCATATGCATTATGCATATTTTCAATTAAAACATTCATACGTTTTTGTTAGTGTACATATTTATATCCATTATTCATATTTTCATTTGAAAAATACGTACATTTTGGTTATTGTACATATTTATATCCATTGTTTATTGAAAAATACTCACGTTTTGGTTATTTTACATTATTATACACATTATGCATATTTTTAATTTAAAAATTCGTACGCTTTGTTCATCACTCTGTCCATCATGCATATTTTCAATTGAAAAAAAATATGTACATTTTGCTTATTTTACATATTAATATCCATCATTTTTTTTTTTTTTTGAAAAATACTTACTTTTTGCTAATTTACATATTTATATATAAAATTATAAATAAATAGTCTTCTTTTCCTATTTATGCGTTTTCAATTCAAATTTGGGTAGAGTTTAATTATTTTACGTATTTATGTCCATTATGCATATTTTTAATTGAAAAATACCTACATTTGGGATTTTTTACGTTTATATCCATTGTTTTTAATTGAAATTTAATTAAATTGTGTACATTTTGGCTAATTTAGATATTTATATCCATTATTTTCATTTGAAAATACGTAGTTTTTTTTTTTTACATCTTTATCTCCATTCTATCTTCAGTTCAATTTAGGTTCATTTTTGTTATTTTACGTATTTGTATCCATTATGCCCCTTTTAATTGAAAAATAATTACATTTTGTTTATTTTACATATTTTTATCCAGTATCCCTATTTTCATTGGAAAAAAATGTTACATTTCAGTTAATTTACATATTTATATCCATTATGCCTCTTTTTAATTGTAAACATATACATTTTGATTCTTTTCCGTATTGCAGCCTATTTAGTTACATTTTGGTTATTTTTCATATTTATATCTATTATGCATATTTTCAATTCAAAAATTGTTACATTTTATTTATTTTACATATTTATATCCAAAGTAAAAAAATCTGTTGATTTTGATTATTTTCTTTGTTTATACCTATTTTCAATTGGAAAATAATCAAAATGTAAATATTTTCCAAATGCAAATATGTATATTTGGCATAAATATGTAAATAACCAAAATGTACATATATTACACACCATACATTTTAAGTTTTTGTTGTATTCAGTAGCCTTTTGGGAAGTTTGAACCTAACCTTTCATTCAATTCATTGTTACTAGATTCTTCACAAAGGATATGGTTTAAAATTCTTAGAATTCTTAAAACACCGGAAGAATTCTTAAAACACCTGAAAAAGTTCAGAGGGTAGAAATGAATGAAACATGACTATAACAACCAAAATGAAAATTTTACTGACCAAAAGTTTGAATAGATTATGGAATTTCAAAGGTTGAAGGGTTGGTATTGGTGTATTTAGTTTGGTGTGTCTTCACATGTAAACAATTATGAAGAAACATCTTGATACACCAGTCATCATAATTTAAAATTAAAAGCTGAGTGTTTATATCTTTAATATTTTGATGTAAACTGTAAATGTTGTGTTGTATTTTCTTATATAAAATTCCATCAAGAAAACCATTTGAAGAAGTTCTTTCTTAGAACAAAACATTATTTGGAAGTTGTTTTTCCATTTTGTCATTCATTTACCCTATATTTTGGTGTATAATAAAATTTGATTTTAATATATTTTCCATCTTTAATGTTTTTTGTTGAAGAATTTTTAATTTTATTATATGAAAATACACAACAAAAAAAATTAATTTTTTTTTATGAGTTAAAAATGAGCCTATTTTATTTTTAAAACAGAAACAAAAATTGGTGTTCAACTAATTGATTCAATGTTAAAGACTTATGTTCCTTAAATGCATTGTGATTATGACTAATAACTATGAATTTGTAAAGGAGTTCCTTAAAACAAACTATAAATTTCTTCATATTTCATTCTCATAACAATCCTTTGGCAGGATTTCAGCTAGTTTTTATAGCTTAAACAAAATTGATTTGTTTCTGATCAAAAATAAATGAAGTCTCAACAGCTTACATAAAGTTACATTAAAAAAAATTGGTTTTTAAAAACTTAGGGAAAAATAGTTGAAATCAAGTGCTTTTTGCTGGATTTCAGCTAGTTTCAACAGCTTAAACAACATTATATTAAAAAGTAATTTGGTGTTTGTAAGCTTTGGAAAACACCTAAAATTATTGAAAATTGATTTTTTTTTTTCCAATCGCAATCAATTTGTTTGAAATCCACCAAAAGGTGCCTTGGCTGGATTTCAGCTTATTTAGACATTTCTATATAAAAAGAATCATTATAAAAAGTAAATTCAGTACATTTTCTTTTTCTGATATAAAAAGAATAATAAATTTAAGATTATTTTGGCATTTCTATATAAAAAGAATCAACATATAAAGTAAATTCAGCTCATTTTCTCATTCCTATGAAAAAAGAATCAAAACTGCTGTAAATTAATGCTATATAAAAAAATGAATCAAATGAATGGTTACTTGGCAGAAGGAGTTCCTTTCTAGTCCTACCAGATGCACAGCATGACTTTCTTAGGCACCTGCTTTTGAAGTGTCTAAAGTTGGCTCATGTTGCTTACCCCAGTATTTTTTTCATTGAACATTTTTGTAGATGATGCATTTCACATGTGATCCTAAAGATTCTTTTCACTCAGATCATATGGTACCCAAACATAATAGCAATTTGAGTACCCAAGCTTCACTAAGTTTTTATGGATGGTAGATTTTGATAAATTGTGTAATGTGGGTTATTCTCAATCAATGTCTTGATTTGATTGTCATCTGTAGTGGGGAGGGGGTCTGCCTGAGTGTTCTTCATCAATAAGGTTACAATCACAACTGTCTATGCTAAAGCACCTTCACCATACACAGTACATATCTTTTTTTGTTGTTTCTGAGGCATTTTTGCCTTTATAGTGAAAGAAAAGCATCAAGTGTCTAAAATGTGTCTCATAATCTTTCATTTTCAAAATTGACATAAATTAAGTAATTATAAACTTTCTCAAGAGATAGTTTGAAGTGTAAGCATATAATCTCTGTCAATAAATTCTTGTGTTCTAATGTGCTGTAATATAAGCAACTAAAAATCAGCATGAACATTATGGACAACACAATATATAAAATGAATCAACATCTAAAGTAAATTCAGGTCATTTACTTATTCATATATAAAACGTATCAAAACCTACTCTAAATTAAAGCTGGTTTTGACATTTCTTTATAAAAAGAATCAACATCTAAAGTAAATATCTTTATCCTATATAAAAAGAATCAAAAACTGATGTAAAGTTTGGTTTATTTTGAGATTTCTATAAAAAAGAATTAATATCTATATTAAATTCAGCTCATTTTCTTATTCATGTATAAAAAGAAACAAAAACTAATGAAAATTACAGCCTATTTTGACAGTTTTATATAAAAGAATCATATATAAAGTAAATTCTGCTCATTTTCTTATTCCTATATAAATGCAAATAGGCATAATGGACATAAATATGTAGAATAATCAAAATATACATGATTTTCTATTGAAAATAAGCTGAAATAAGGAAAATAAAATCTACATATATTCAATTGCATAATCAACATAATTAAGTAAAATAACATGTACATATTTTGAATTTGAAAATAGGTATAATGAGCATAAATATAGAAAACAAAAATGTACAAAATTTTTCAATTGAAAATAAGTGTAAATAATTATTTAATTATTACAAAACAACCAAAATATCTTGTATTGGAAATGATTATCAATAACTAAAATGTATGTATTTTTCAATTAAAAATAATCATAAATATATAAAATAACTGAAATGTATTCATTTTCCAATTAAAAATAGTCATAAATAAAATAACCAAAACATACATATTTGGCAATTGAAATTAGGCATCAATATATGAAAGAACCAAAATGTACATGTCAGTTATTTTACATATTTATGCCTATTTTCAATTGAAAAAATGTGTCACATTATGTGACACTGGCAAATGGAAAGAAAAGGGTTAAAATTAAACTATAATTTAGAACAAGACAAATAGGATTCTTAATGAAAAGATAAACAAACTGAGAGAAAGAAGCGAAATTGCTTTTAATTTTAAAAGTCTATTTTTTAAACAGAGATGTCTTGAAAAAAGTGACTTTGTTGAAAGATATTACCACAGAAACCATCTGGAAAAAAACTGGGCTAACGATGACACTGCCTTAAAGTGGAAGTTACAAAAACATCTCCTAGGGACTAGCCAGAAAAGAAACCTAATTAAAAAGATATTTGTAAATTTTAAAGACAAAGCAAAAGTGAAATAAATGATTTATTCCACCTATCAAAAATTTGAGAAATAGAATTTCTTAATATAAAAACCCAGCCCAAGGTTAAAGTGTGATTTAGCTAACAAGGTATAGGGATAGATGTCGGTAGAAACAGCTGGTAAATTTCTGATTTTATGAACTGGGAAAAATTTGCTGATGTAACATTCAAATGATAATTCTAATTAATGATCAGAGGCTAAGCTCAACCATTTTGCCTACAATGTTTAAAAATCAGATTTGTCAAAATGACAACTGAGGAGAAAGGCATAGGAGAGATACACAGAAGGATGGAGGAATTGCCTATGCCCATTGAGAAGCGATAGTGTAAGGCACAAATAAGATAAAGAAGGAGTTATTTAAGCAGGTTAGTACCTGTGATCACTGCCCATAGGAAAAAGAATCTCCCAAATTTGGAGAGATAATTAATTTTCCAAAGCAAAGAACACTAGTTGGAAGACAGGGAAAACACCTTGTCTCCCAAACACATCATCCCCGTGCTAGCCTTGAGTCAATATAAGCAGAACACTGAAACGACCAGACACAGTTTTAGAGTTGCCAGCCACAGACAAGATCAGACAGCAGGATGAGCTGCTGAATCCAACATGACTTGCTGCCAAAGAGAACTCCCTACTTATGGCATGTTCCAGACTTAGCTAAATTGAGTAAAGTGTCACAATAGAATTCAAAGTGGGAAGGGTTAATATTTCTGTACAAATAATGATATAAACCACATAGAAAATATACCCTGAAGAATTTCCAGGCTTTTTTTTATTTCATCTGCAAAGTACATTATTTATTTTTCCTGTATGATATAACTTTAGCATGATTTGAACCAGGGACAACTCCGTCTTTGCCAGTTCCATGATCAAAAAGCACTACATGGGGAAGAATAGAATGGCCAAGTTCAACAACCAGCAGCAGCAGATGTGGCACAAAGCTGAAAATATGGAGCATCAAGTGAAGATCAAACTCACTAGTCAGTCATAATTGATCTAGTGAGACAAGGAAATACAAATTTGGATGTGTTTCTAAGCTATAAACAGCTGATGAAAGAATCAATTTACTCTCAAACAAATCAATAGATGTATATTTTAAAAACACAAAAACTAACAGGTTGTGCATGTATCAGAACAAAGTGTGATTGCACAAAAATGAAACTATCACAGAAAAACACATAAGTTAAAAGCTCTTCATGCAAAAATCATTAAATGGAACATCAATGGAATATTATTTGATAGTACAAGATAAGAATCAGGAACTTGGAATGAAGTGTTTTAATTTCTTTATTAATTGATCATAACAGGGTTGCTTCAAAAATATTTTTGTATTAAAACATCATAAGTATTTTCAAGAAATATTTAAACAAAATATTGGAACAAAAGCTAATAACCTCTGTTGTGAAGCACTGCATAGTCAGAAAGAATTATAAGGAATTAAATAACCAAATCATCACTTACAGATATTTATTCACATTCTAGGTTGAGCAAAGTTATGCAATTTTAATTGTATCACATTTGGTTTTCTTCTGATTGATTTTTGATTGACCAAATCTGAAAGTTTATTTTTATACTCCTCACCAAAACTTTTGGTTTGTTGTAAAAGTTACCATCGAAAATGAGCAAAGGCTTTATTTGCTTCACATTGTTTGTGCAAATCTTGCTTCTTGTGAATACTGCGACCCTATAAAAATAAAATATAATAAAATATAATTACCAAAAAAAAATCACTAAACGAGTAAAAGATGAAATATTTGGTCTTCTAACAATTTGAAGTCCCCTGCATATTTTGTTGTTTTGTTCAGTAAAATTAAATTATATTGTTAACATTTAAAATAATCTATAATGTCCTAAGTAGAAATTCTTCGATAAGTTATTTAGATTTAACACTAATCGAAAAATGAGTTATTCACCTTGGAATGTCATTTAGAGAACAAAAAGTTTGTTCTGTTTTAGAGTTTAGTTGCAGGGCTGACGCTAGGGTCCTACCGCACCCCACCACACACCAAATCATTGATACTCCCCCCCCCCACTCTCTACTACATTCCAATTTACCCAACCTGGGAGCCACAAACCCTTGGAGGAAAATGGAGTGGGGACAGCATTTTTTTTTTTAAATAGTCAAAAATCAGAGAATTATCCAATTTAAATAAAAATTTCAGTATATATTCATTAATTATATATTTTTAAAATAAATAGTTTTTTTTTTTAATTTAAAAAAATCAGAGAAAATATTCTTTTTGTAATAACCACCAATATTTTCATGACTAAATTTTACTCAGAAAAAAAAAAAAAAGTCAAATTTTTACATTTCCTTAAAGATTAAACACCGACGCATCTCCATTTTACTAACACAACACAAAAATTTGTTTTAAAAAAAATATTTCAGTTTTGGGGAAAGTTTTTCATTTGTTCAAATTAAACATTTTTATTTTTTAAGCAATCATTTTCTCAGTTTTATCTTTCTAGAAATGTAAAAAATAGGGACCAGAAATTTTATTTTAATTACTAACAGTGGATTTCCATTTAGTATTGCTATTAGCAAAAAAAAAAAAAAAAAAAAAAAAAAAATCAGATGGTGGATGATCTTAGAATAAAAATGATTTTACCAAGATAATTGATTTAAAAGAACTATTCAAAAAGAAAATTACAATTTAAAAAAATAAATGCTACTGAAATTAGCACTTCAGCACCCCCTCCACAGTAGACATGAGGCCTCACCCATGATTGAGAGTTTCAGGGTAGTAAGCACCAGCCCTGTCAACAGACAATATTACTTAGGTAGAAAAAAACTAAAAAGTACTAAAAGCAAAAAAAAAAAACGCTGCTGAAACTAGAGCCTTTTGGAGTTCCAACCTCATAAGGGATACCTGCTTAGTATGCACCACACTGGCCATGCATATATATGGTGTATATTATTATTTGACAACTGACAATGTAAGATCAGTTTAAAAATAATTTTAAAAAATGGTGGATGACCATAAAACAGTGCTGATTAAAAAAATGGCAGAGGCCACAATGGGGCCGCCAAAAACATCTGCCCTCCTTCAGGGATAAGACACTGCTTAGATGACATTAAGAGCATTGGACGTTATTAAAAAAAGAGTGATCAGCATGTGTATTTTTATTTATTATATTTAACAGTGGAAACAAAGTAACATATTATGTTTTAAGAAAATTAAAAAAGTGGCTCATCATACAAAATAATTTTTTGTAATTTTTTAACAAAGAATGATCAAATATGCCAATGACATACACAAACTTCACGTTAAGTTATATAGGTGAAACAGAGAGGACAGTTCTAAGAACTCACAAGGAGAAACACATGATATGTATGTAAAGAAATGCATGCATGCCCCTTCAGAGCACAGCATTTGAAAATTGTAAAAGCCAAAAAAGCTCAGAAAACAATTAAAATAATTTAATATACAATGGTTTATCATTATATTTACAGGAAAACATTTTACATAGATGTAGATTTACAAATACAAAGTAAAAATGATAAAATGGACAAAAAATATCTTACTTCATTCTTATAGGCAGCCAAAATTTCTGTAGCCAATTTTTCAGAAACTGGAATTCTACGTTCTTTATCTCGACAACTGCTGATAATCCATTTCATAGCTAAAAATGTTTGTTTCAATTCAGTACAAGCAATAGGTACCTTAAAAAAAAAAAGGTTTATCATTACAATAGAATTGCTTTAGTGTTCCTCCTCTTTTTCACATTTTTACATATTTAATGTTCTATAGACAAGCAAACAAAGGCCACTTGTTGATATGTTTGTAGCTGTTTAGCTAAGTTGGTTTATATTTGTGTCAACTCGGTGTCATATCAACTTTGGAGTTAATATGACACAGAGGTATCCCAAACTAAAATTTTCAATATATCTCAAAACCTTTAATAGAGAACTTGTCAAAACATAAAACATAGTACAAAATTTATCTTGGTATCTTAATTAGCAATGAAGTTATGACCATTCAAAATTTGTCATTTTTCTATCATGTGCTACTGGACAGGAAGCCAATTTCAACAGTGTATAACTGAATATGCAGGCTTCAAACAAGTTAAAAATCATTAGAAATGTAAGGTCATAATAGGTAATATGTAATAGGTCGTTGTGAAGAAAAATAAGTACTAATGAAATAATTATTAAATCAGGAAAAAATTGCATTTTCAAAAACAAAATAGTTAAAACATGACACAGAAACAAGTTTTATTTCAAGAATTAATGCCTTGCAACTTCTTGCTAGGATTCATAGTACAACATAAATTAAGATAAATTCGTTTTTAGTAGTACATCAAGAAAAAAAAAATCATATTTAAATCACAAATTTGGCAGTATGACAAAAACAGATAAAAAGTATACAATCCTGAACTTGTGATAAAAATATCCATTGCAGATACATAACTGAAACTTTACTAATTTTGGAATGAAGAATTCAATAATACAGTTCTTTCTTTGTAATAAGAATACCTTTTCTGATACATGTATAAAATTTTGTGAAATTATGCAATTTTTACTTGTCAAAAATGTACAGTAATTACAGAACTTAGAACTTTGTTTCATGAAATGAATTAATGGTCAATCCTTCTAACAAATGCTTATTTTTAAGCTTTAAATTCATTGAAATGAATAAAAATATATTTATTAGAAAAAAAACTTTCTGGGTAGTTGGAATTTCTTTCTAATGGAATTTCTTTTCTAATGGTGATTTGCAGTCTGAATTTGTTTATAAGCCAATATTCTTGGAACAACTGATATCCTATGATCTCTTAAAAGTGGTATTATATCAAAGTCCCATCTAAAAACAAATGTTGATGCCATTTGGGTAATATCGTCCAACAAAGGATACCAAAAATAATCCTTTCTGCCTTTGGTTGGAACTAAAATTTTGATTACAGCCCTAGACAGAGTAATATTAATGACTAAGTCAATGTAAAAGTTGAAGCAATAGTATGCGGCAAGTCATTTAGCCTTGGTCTTTGTAAGTGAAGATCATTTGAAGTGTTTCTTCTACATACCAAATGCTAATGTAGAGTTGTTTGAATACTTATTATTTTTTCTTTTGTCCCTAAAAACGTGGAGATGAAGAGCTATTGAAATTAAATGTAAGGAATTTGGGGTCTTCTTCAGCTTGCTTCTTGCACTTAGAAGAAATGCTGAGTTCATCATCAACTAGATAGAAGATTTTATTTGTAAATTTTATTAATCACCTGGATAGGGTTCTCTGGTTTGGAAAGTACTAATAAATAAAATGAAAAAATAGGAACAGATACTCACTTAAAAAAAATGTTATGCTTATTATCTTCCAGAGAGGGAAATTTTAAAGGGAACTTATTTCTTTAAGATGGGAGACAACTCAGAGTGTAACAAGTTTAAAAATTACAATTAATAAATTGTCAACTTCAAAAACTCGCGAAAAAGCACCAGCATATAATGACGGAATTTAAATAGACGTGAAATAAAAACTAATCATCACAAATAAGAAAGAATTGTAATTTTAGACAGAGAAAAGATTAAATTTTGTTTATAAAAATAGCCTCGAAAACTTTATGATATCAGCATTTGAAATAGAAGGAATTTCACTGTTTTGACATGTTTTCACACTGTAAATTAGTGCACTTTTGCATACTTTCTAAAATATTATTATGGAATATCTTTATATCTAATTTCTTAATTTATTCATTTTATGCCAGCAGTTGCAATAAAAAAAATTTTCTGAATCTAAAAACTAATCTATTTTTTCATTGCAAAGTAGAATTAAAGCAGAAATACTTACATTGTATCGCACACCACCTTTGTAAACTTTGGTCAAAGTCAAAACTGGTTTACAGTTTTCAAGTGCTTCATGAAAAATTGTTACAGGATTTAATACAATTCCAGCTTTCTCTGTATCAGAGGCTGAATGGTATTTTAAAATCTGAACAGTCTTAATGTTTTCTAACATCTGAAACAAAAACAAAAAAATTACTTAAATGATGTGAACTTTTCTAATTAGCATATATGCAGAAAATGCATTAATAGAAAATGAAAAAAAAATAAAGGATAGAAGATAAAAATGGATATAGATATAAATGAAAATATAAGCTATAAAATTCCTTCTAGTTCCTAATGAAAAAAATACAGCCCTGACAAACTTATGCTGAAATTTCATACTAAAATATCTGAAAACATAATCTGTTATGTGAACAAACTAAATACTTACTAGAACTTTTAAACAAAATTCATTATAATCAAAACTTTTATAATTGATCAATTGTAAAATCATGAAAATTTAGCAAATATTTTTTAAAATACTTACTAAATTAGTATTTGTTTACTTCTTTTTTAAAAAGTACAAGATTTCTAGAATTAATCAATTAAAGCAATAACACAACCCAATACTCCGCCACAAAACGTTTTTGCTCTTCTCACCAAATTCCAAATTGCATCTCCAAAATATTCAAATTGCCCCATGTGGTGTGCTCCTGATAGTTTTATAAAAGTAATGTTTCCCACCCTACAAATATTACCTTATCAACAATTGAGACAGCTACTTGCTTTTTTCCATCCTTCATAATCATGTTTGTAAATTTTCTGGAATAAATGAATAAATCACAAATTAATTAAAAGTTAAATACAGATATATTTTGCTTCATCAATAAATTCTTTGTCAAAAACTATAATCATGCAAGAATTTTTTATACATTTATATATAGTTCAAGTTACTGTTAGCATTCAAATCTACATCTTTTCAAATGACAAGTTGTCATTATCCTGACTCAAAATCCATAATCACAATATCTGCTATTATAATATGATAATTTGTACTGATAAGCTTCATGAACAAATGCCATAGAAGTATGATTTTCAAATATATCAATATATATTTTCTTACACTGACAGAACAATTATTGAATGATAATGTGAATCAATGTAGATATCAGCACTGTTCAAATAGGAACAGTTCATAAATGTTCACTTGTCTTTTCTTCAGCTATTAGTTGCTTCTATCATAAATGAAGAATATTACTTCTACATGTTAAATGCAATTATAGCATGCTTTTAAAATACAGCTGAAAATTTTATTCACTGATAACACATTTAGGAGCAAACTAAGCAGAGGGATGAAAAATATTAAAACCATCCAGCACTGTTGAGCAAAAAAAGAACTATCTTTTTTACATTTAACATAGAATTATAGTTAAAAGTATTTTATTTATAACAAACGAAAGAAAAACTTACACAGACCTGAGATTATAAATAGCCTCTAGGTTGTATTTTAGTATGGCAACTGTATTCTTAGAAATTAATGTTTATGGTTGGATCAAGATTACACTCACACAATTGTAGGATTATAGAATATAGATGTGGTCTGATTATTTTGAGCAGCCTTAATTGGTTGATATTTTCTTGCATCTATTTCATCCAGTTCTTGGGCTAATTCTTCTTTGGAAAGAGTTGGATTTAAATACCTAGGACTCCACATTGATCCTCTGTTTAGCACCACAATGTGACTGTAAACAGAAAAAAGATAAACAACTGAAATAAACCAAACTCTTTTTTTCAAAACATAGGAATAATTTTTTTTTTTAATCATTTCACCCCAAGCTAGGCAGGAAGGAAACTAGTACATAGGGAGTTACAGAGAGTGAAAGTGAAAGATAGGAGGGATTGAGGAAAGGATAAAATATGAACAGGGTTCAAGACAATAGAAGATGACAATTGATATTGCATTTAAATTTTTGAAGATTATAGTTTTCAGGGAAGCAAGTAAACGGAAGTGAGTTTCACTATCAGGAAGTACAAGAAAAGAAACTGTTGGAGTAGAAGTAACAGTTACTTTTAACTATTTCAACAGTAAAAGGGTGGGATCTAGATGCCAATCTAGTAGCACATTTAAATACATGTAGCTGGGGCACCAGGGAAAAAAGCTCATCACAGCAGTTGCCATGAAAATATTTGTAGAAAAGATAGAGGGTAGCCACATCACTTTTGATTATTTTTACACCAATTTCCATGCTTAGGAGATATTTCATTTTTAATCATCTTTAGTTTATTTTCCCTTGTATCACATGTTCGTTTTTTTCCTTTAAACTGGAGTATATGACCTAGTGGATTAAAGTATTGGTGAAAAAATATCTAGTTTCAATCTTGAAATAGAATAATGTAAAAAAAGTCACATACTCTGGAAGAAACATACAAGCAACACAAAGAGTTGAGAAAGAGAATATATGAAATTCTGCACATGGCCATTTTTTTAATTATATTATTTTTAACAAAACCCTCCCCTGTGCCATTACTTTGATCTTTTATACTTTCTTGTATGATTTTTCTTCTATGTTTGTCAAAAGTGTGTACAAGCAAGTGCAGAATTTAATGCTCCATGCAATAATAAAAACAAATAAAAAATATATTAAAGTATAAAAATAGTCTTTAAGATATCAGAAAATGGCATGCATTATAGTTAGCTTCAATGGTTCAGATATGGCTTCCATTTAGAAAAGACTTTTAAAAAGAGACTAAGAAAGCTTTCAACTGAGCGCAATCTGTTAACAATGCATACATGTGTGATCTGAAAAAAAAATAGCTTTTTCCAGGTTACATTTAGTTTCATCATAATCCAAAGAAGGAATATTGTTATTTACTAAGCTTAACATAGTTTGGGACAATGTTACAAGTAAGTATGGGTCACACAAACAGGGATAAAACTTATTACTTCACTACTAGTAGTAACTTGTCAAGCAGATTAGCTTGCTACCATTAGTTCTCCTCTGTTCAAGGCACTCAAAGAAGGCATTATACTGGGTGTTATTAAATAGCACTGACAGTTTTTGATCAAGCTTAAGTGGCTTGATGAAAGACACTCACACTATCATGGCCAGGATGACTAGAGAGATGTTCCGTGTAACTGTAACATATGTGAACTAGGGTGAAATAATTAAGTTGTTAACAATGGAGTATTTTTACTTACAGAAAAAAAATAATGGAAATAAATTTTATTCCACATTGGAGATTTCTTTTTTTTTTTCTAATGCAAAAGAGAATATGAGTCTTGGTAAAGAAATTGAACGGAAATGTAAGGGAAGTCATTCAGTGTTTAGTTAAGTAATAGTTTCGGACTTTCTGAACTTAAACAGTTGTAGCCTTGGGACAAATGCAATTTTATTAAAAATGATAATTACTACAGTACACCAAATTTGTTGCTGAAAAAAGACTATGTCAATTGTCATCCACATAAGAATTTGAATTGTTAAACTAAACATAAACAATAAACTGTTTCTTCATCCTAATTCCATAAACTTTTTTTTTTGAAATGATCATTCAATCAATTCTCTAAAGCAAAAATACATACCCGGTTGTGTTCATAAATAAATAATAAAAGCAAAATTGTAAAAAAATGTACGATGACAGAAAATTATGGGGACAAAAGCAAATGTAAATATATCTGGCTGTGTTTTTGTTTTTTTTAATTTTTGGTTAAAAAACTAATAAAAAATTAAAATATTAACCAAAGCAATTCACACCTTCATAAAAAGTGCTATATCAGTGTTGCATTACGGAATTTTTTTTTTTTTAAATAATACTTAGTAAATTAACTAATATTAAATAATTAAAATAAAAGATTTATTTAAAACTAAAATCACATTTCTTGTGACAAAATGCATCACCGAGCGGGCCCGGGTAGACAACTTGTAATGCAGATAAATAAAATCAAAATAACATTATAATGGAAACATAAACTAAATACTCCAAGTAAAAATAGAATTTCAATTTTTAAAACAAAACTGTATTACCGAAAGAGAGAACAAGTCAAAGGTTTACCCGCAGTTAAAACAAAGCACAAGACCTTGACGTTCGCCATTTTGAATAGCAATCTAATTTGTTTGGGCCAATGTCAGAAATTAAGGTTAAAGTTAGATAACTCTTATCGGAATTTCAAACTATCATGAATTATTTACAACACGATTAATGCAGACTCAATATTTGTGGCGTGATCATTAGGTAGCTTGTCTCGCAAGATCAATTACCACTGAATAGTGACTTTGATCCTGATACGCTCGGCCTTGTGCGACATTTAAAAAATATATACATAGAAGGTGGTCCAAAAAGTGTTGTCAATCCCAGCCTCACTTCTAGACTCTAGGAGTACGTGTTTAGTCATCTGAAATAGAAAATTATTTTATCTAGGGGTGACAAGAGTCACGGACCGCCATGTCTGTGTGTGTGTGTTAGTGATATAAAATTCGGGTATATGATCCCGACAGTCATTATGCCTAATGCTAGCCTTATTGACGCCTCTATAATGGCGAAACAAAATTTTATTTCGGTTCAACAGCAAATAAGTGAAAAATGAGATTTTTACCATGTAGTGGATGTGTTATAATCGGTAAATATTTGTTGAGAATAGGCTGCGTGAAAAACGATTTCCACTAACATTAAACATTTCTATATTCATACATAGAATAAGATACAAAACTCAACGGAATGGTTTCAAAACATAACAATTAGATTTATTAATGTTTGATGTACAAGCGTGCGAACTGAAAAGGTAGGACAGAGTCGTGTCCCTTTGATTTGGTAATAGTTGTACCGGAGTTCATATTAAGAAAAAGTAATATTGAACTTGTAATTTAGAAGAATAAAGTTTGGAATTGTGAGTTCTAAAATTGGTAAAAGTTCAGGAGTGATTTCAGAGGTTGGTGAGTGAGTGTATTGGAGTTGTTCGTGTTAAATAAATTTAAGTTTGCAACTTCAAAAGTATGAGTGACGTGGAGTAGTATAGCAATTGGTTATCCGTCACGAAGTTCACGATATTTATTACCGTATTTACAGTAAATGTGGCACAAGGCCAAAAGTGGGGTTGGGGAAAAAGGACGGTCATCATTTTTGTCTTAATTTAAACTTAGCTAGCCACAACCACTGACCCAAACATACGAAACAATAATCCTACCACCAAAACACCACATTCATAATTTAATTACCTTTCTTACTACAACCACCAAAATACCTCATTGTCTCAATGAGAATCCTAATTAACCCCATATGTACAAATAATGTCTGGGCGCGGAGGGGGGATAAAATATAACAAGTAAAAACGACCCCAATGAATACAATATGACATAAAATTATTTACATGAAACTAAACAAAATCATGTTTTAGTAATAAAAAAAAAAAAACAAACCCTAAATGTGGCAGTAAAATCAATTAACTGGACGAAATCGACACGGGACTTTAAAAAAATATAGAAAAAACATTCATCCCTCCCAACCACTCACACAAACACGCACAACAACAAATACGAAAAAACACACCCTCGAAACGTAGGGCGTCCCGCATCCACCAGAGAACTGAAAATACTGACCACCTAACGAGGGATGGGGAGTTAAACTAAACAAAAAGAAAAGGGGACAGAAAAAAAAGGGGGACCAATGAGCAAACACACCGTAGCTAAGTTTACAGAAAAAGAAGAGAAACTAAAAAGTCAAAAACCAAAAACCTACTCTAGCCTAAAACCAGGGATGGGTTGCCCAAGTTCAACCCAGGAAAACAATATCCTGATGCCTAACCGGCATCAAAATGCCACTCAAGGTCAGCCCCTTTTACTCGGCACATACGCACAAGATTCGCCCACCTTTTGCCAAATTCTGATGAGGTGAGCCGCCGCCTGTCCGTCCTAATCTTGACTTTAAGCTGATGCTTAAAGAACAAGATCAGTTGGGAAGAAGTGAACTTCTCGCCCTCATAGAATTCCTTCTGACGCGTCGTCCAAATCACGACTCTCATAACCCCTAGTAACCAACAGAACACATAGTGTTCACAGCCTTCGTCAACTGCGGCACCACATTGCTACAAACAGAACTGGCTTCAAGAACAAAAACTTTCCCCGCAGCATGCGAACCATGAGGCCTTCAACAAACCTGCACAACGGCACTACCGCCTTGCACTGAAAGAAGGCGTGACCAATGGTATCGACTTCCCCCGCACAGCGACGAGAGTTTGGATATTTCTCCAAGCCTGCTGAACAAAGTCTCTTGCCGACCCAGAGGGCTTCACGAATCACCAGCCAGGTGAGTGATGCCTCATCGTTATTGAGGCATTTCAACCCAGGCGCCCAAGGCCATATCGAGCGAGCCTCCTGCTTCGTAAGAGCGAGCTCGCCAATCAGATCATCTTGAACGGCCCCCCTAACTAACACTTGATACAATGCCTTACGAGACAACGCCTGGGCGTTGGTGAGGCCATCCGAAGCCCGTAAGAGGAGCTTCAGAACACGACGACATTCGCGATAGAAGGAGCACTCGGCTCGGGGTGTACGGCGGGCCTCTTCCTCGCACGAGTGCACACTTCTCAGGGACGAGAAATGTTTGCGGACGTCTTCTTTCCAAAAGGCACCGTCCTCATCCGATCCGCGACACATTCGATCTAGAAAGGTGTCACATAGAAAGGCGTAGTATATGTTGACGAATCTCAATGCTAGGCATACCCAGGCCGCCCTCAGAGGGATGAAGGCAACAGATCTCGCGAGATGCCATAGGGGCCTTGTCTCTCCACAAGAAAGAGAACAAGGCCCGTACTAATAAAATTAGTCTGGCATACGGGAGTGGAGGTACAGAGAGTCGGTACAGGAGTATCGGATAGATGTGTGAAACACATACTTCCGCCCTTCCCTTCAGGGAAAGTCTCCTTCGAGCCCACAGATTAACCGCGATCTCGGCCTTCCCTTGCACCTCCGACCAATTCATTTCCAACTGGAGATCAGGACCGAACCAGACGCCGAGTATCTTGATCGGCCCATCCGTCCATAGAAAAGGTCCGGGAAGAGAAACTCCCTTCCTCGCACCCAAACGCAAGCCCACAGACTTATCGCGGTTGATCTTGGCCCCTGTCATAGCCACTGATCTCTTTGCTGACTTCGTCAATCTCGGCTCTGTTCGACACAAGAACCGAAACGTCGTCAGCATAGGCAGAATACCTGGCTGAGGTGGTAGCCCCAGGCAGGGAAATTCCGCGCAGGACCGGATTCGCCTTTAACTTGCGAAGGAAAGGTTCCAACGCAAGAACGTAAAGCAAAGGCGAAAGCGGACAACCTTGACGAATGGAGCGAGACAATACGAAAGGCCTCGATCTTACCCCATTCACTTCCACCAGTGCACCGGGGTTCGCATACAAAAGTCGGATCCAGGAGCGAAAGTCGGCTCCGAAAACGGCCGCCGAAAGGACAGCCTCCAGAAACCGATGGTCAACCCTATCGAAGGCCTTGGACTGATCTAAATTGATCAGCGCGGCTTCACTGTCGACTTGTTCTAAGATCAAGCGTACCATATGAAGGTTATCCTGAATAGTCCTGCCCTTCACAGCATAAGTCTGTTCGGGGCCAATCAAACGAGACAGGACAAAAATCTTTAACTCAGTGTTTAACATGGTTAAAGGGCGAAAGTTCCCTAACCTATCCCCACCGTTCTTGTCCTTACGCAGCAACTTGATCACACCCCTGGTGAAGCGTTGAGGTATAGACCCCTGCTTCATCCAGTGGTTGAAAATCAGTTCCAGCAAAGGAACAAAAACGGGCGACTGCTTCAAGTAAACTTCGTAGGGAAGACCATCTAGTCCCGGAGACTTATCCAGGCCAACCTGCTCCAGCGCTTCCCAGATTTCCGACTCTGTAATGGGACTCTCGCACCTAGCCGCTTCAGCTGCCTCAAGGCAGAGAAAGTCAGTCAAATAGGCGTCGAACTGAGCAGGGCTCAGACTGGGCTCCCTGGTGAAAAGATCCTGAAAGTAATCTCGAAAGGCCTCGCATATGCCCGCGTTTGTAGTCACGGTCCGCTTATCCGGCAATGTGACGGACGCTATATGTCGCCTAGACGCGTTCCGATTCTCCACTGCACGCAGTTCAGCGGCCATGTTCGTCGCCTCAGAAGACATTCTTTTTAGCCTAGCCCTAACTACCAGAGCTTGATCCTTCTTGATAAGCAAGGAGGACAACTCTGCCTTAGCTAGGGCTATATCCCCACTAACACGGGATTTCATGGCCCGATCAACTTTATCTTCTAAAGCCGTTTGCCCCGCTAAACTATCTGGATTGAGTCGACGACTAAAATCGGTAGCAAACGTTCTAATTTTGCATTTTAAATTATCCCACCAGGCGTTTCCCACAACCGCCCCCGTCAATTCCCTCTGAATCATTAGTAGCAGCTGGTCCCGGAAACCCTGCTCAGCAAATAATGAACAGTTGAATTTCCAGTAACCAGCCATTCTAACCTTAGGCTTATCTAAGTTTACACGGACCCGGACAAGCCTATGATCCGTATAAACTATATAGTGGAAACATGGACACCCTAAGAGCCCTACATCGACTCTCTTAACTAAGACTCGGTCCAGGTAGCTCGCAAGCGTGCCAGGAGCCGAGTTGCCACTATTTGTCCAAGTCCATGCTACCTCCCGAGGGTGCTCATTCCGGAACTTATCGACAAGATCAAACCCGCCGATAAAGTCCCGAAATGCCATCACATCAGGATTGTTAGTACCCGGATTTTGCCCTATACGATCTATATCGGGGTCAAGGACGGCATTCCAATAAACCCCAATGAGACGTAAAGCCTTATCCTTTATGGTAGCATCCAGCACACAAAGCCTGCCCGCCGGATCTGCGAAGACAAGGGTACATGCAGCCTTCAAAGACCTGCTCACTAGCCAAGAGACACCCCTCGAACGACCATCAAAACATGCTGAATAAAGGGCGAACCCCCTAGACAGTATATCCTCACGGTCATGAGAAGAAAACCGGGTCTCTTGCACACAACAAACATTCACCCCGAGGCGCTGAAGGTCACGAGAGAGCCTCGCCCTGCGAGACTCGGACCTCAGGCCCCGCACATTTAAAGTAGCTAACCAGAGCGCCATCGAGAAGTGCGATTAGGGTTGTTTACCTGAATTAAACATGGCCGGGGTAAGGATACCGACAGCCTCTCCCATAGACAGCCTCTCCATGGGCCATTTCAGTTTTGATGGTACCGTCTTGGGAGATTCCGCCGATATCCCAGGGGAAAATCAATTTTAGTGCTCTATACAGGGATGGGTGAACTAAAACGGAAACCCTCCCTGCACAAAGTTTAGACAGCTGCTTTAAATTCTCGTTCTGCACTATGGCGATAGGCAAGGCCATCTTGAAAGACATAATGGCCTCCTCTTACATTGTACAAATTGCTTTGGAGCCAAGTCCTGTCCGTATAACCGTTAGGACCCTTTGGGGGTGCGGGAAATTTTGGGGTATTTCAACATCCATATCGGCATATTGCCTAATGGATAAAAGATATTTTAGGTCTTTAACCCTATTTCCATAGTCCCGGGCTCTCTCTGCCTGAGCTGCGTTAATTTTGCAGATATCTTCCCCTATGTTAAAAATGTGTTGTTTTTTTTTTCTTTTTTTCATTATGTGCTTGAGTGGGGCTTCTCTCCCGTTTAGATGAGGGAGGAGGCATTTCAGCTTTTTTGACGGGGGAAGGACTGGGAGTATACAAAGTAGTGCGGGGTGAAATTTGTTTAACAGGGGAAGGGCTGGGAGTATGAAGGGGAGTATAAAAGGACCTATGTTTGTAAGGGCTGGGGTCTCGAGATTTGGCCGGGGTTGTCGGAGGGGAAAGGTTTTTTCTTGGGAGAAGGTGCGGACCGGGCCGAAGACGTGGACGGAATGTGATTAGAAAGTTTTTCATTGTCCAATTTTTTCTTTAATTCCTTTATTTTTTCCGTTTTTTCATAAGCTGGATCGTACTTTTTTTGTTGTTCCTTGAAGTTTAGCTGTGCGGCCGGGGCATCGCCCTCAACGTTGCGGGAGGGGGAGTGTGACTGTGCGTGTCTTTAGCCCTCGGAGCTTCAGGAGACTGAGGACCCGCTGTCCGGTGCTTCTCTCTGGCCCTACCAGCTACCAGCCATTCCCCCTCCCCCTTCTCCACAACTACACTAGCATCGGGCGAAGGCTCTTTGGGGAATGTGGTCTTTGATGATATCCCAACCGGTGGATTAACCGACCCGGTCCCGGAAGCTGGTACGCCCATTACAGGCGAGGCGGAATGTACAGACGCGGTCAGTGGGGGATCTTGGTCAACTGGAGCTACCAGAGGCCTTCTTCTCTGGGCAGGAGGAGGAGAGATGACCAGTCACTCCACACCTTCAGCATACCGGTCTTCGGCCCGTTACTATGACCGGTAACTTCAAGCTTCCAACATCCAGACAGTTGGGGATGGAGCGGAAGGCTTTCTCGTCCAACATGATATCAAAGCTCCAACCCCCGCTCAGGCTATCACAGGAGGCGCCCAGAATTTCGCCGTACTGGGAAAAGAAATCTGCGATAACCTGAGGAGGGACCTCATATACTGTTATACTGGGCCTTCTGCGGCCTTCATACTCCGTACGTAGGATGAGATCTTTAGTTATCAGCTCACGGCTCGCCGCGGCTACGCAGTCTTCTGGTGTGGGTAACAGTACGTCCCACATGAAGAATTTGGCACCCTTAACTATTCTTAGGGGCTTAAACCCCAAGGACTCTAGTGTTTTCAACACTGTGTTTTTCGTTGAGCGACAAATTTTGCGCGTACGCTTGTCGACGACGAAAACTGACACAATTCGTTTTTCAATTTTCTTTAATTCTTGGGGGTCTTCTAAGAGTCTACCTTCTACGACAAGGTGAGCGTAACTCTTAGCACGCTCCAACTCCGCAAGAATGATAATACATTTCGGTGGGGACGACCAACAATAGGGCGATTCCCCGGCCACAGTTTTGTCTTGAGAGCCATTTTTGGCTTCCCTGTGAATTTGGGTTTTATTGCCATTATTGGCTTCCGTAGTGCTTTCATTTATCTTTTTTTCATTCTTGGCCTCCATACTTGAATTTTCATTTTTTCCAGCGATGACATCCTCGCTAGAGGAGATTAAATCAAGGACTGGGTATTCTTTATCTGGGGGGTCTTTTTTTTTTGGGGGGGGGGTTGAATAAATGTTTCCATATGGATTTCCTGTAGTCCGACAAATTCGGTTTTCTTTTAATTGCTAAAAAAGAAGGCGCTTTTTTTCCTTCTTTTCCATTTTTTCAGAAGAGGAGGGGTGAAAAAAAGGGGAGTGGGAAATAGTTAAACAAGATTATAGGAAAAATTTTTTAAAATAAATGAAATCAAAAAATAAACAAACTCACCCGAAAGCGAGACAACAATAAACAAAATAAAATAAATATGCACACACAAAAATAATTACATGACGAAAAGAACAATAAACACGGTTCACTTATACGTAAAACAAATTTTAAAAAATACAATAAAAATTAGAAAAAACAATAAAGAAACAAATATCGCCTAAAGGCGAAACAATAAAAGAAAACACGTAAAAGAAAATAAACAATAAAATAAAAAATAAAAAAATAAAAATGGCCGACGTCAATAAACAAAAAAATACGAAAACGAGGACAATAGCCGAAGCTAGTTAAAAACAATCAAAATGGCCGACGTCAATAAACAGAAAAAATACGCAACGATGACAAATAGCCGAAGCTAGTTACAAAAAATCAAAAGGGCGAGTCGAACCAAACGAATACAAACAAATAAATTGGACAATACAAACGATTACAAACAATAAACACGTAAAAATTAAAGGATGGAAGAAACAATTAAATAAATAAATTAATAAAAAAATAAAGCGAAACACAGAATAAAGAAAACGAAGATAGATTTTAAAAAAAGAAAATTAAAATTAAAAAGGAAGACTAGAATAAAAGAGCAAATTAAAGGGGGTAGAAATAAGAAAAGAAAAAACTGCAAAAATTAAAGGGGTAAAAATGAAAATCAAAAAGGAAAGAAAAAAGTGCAAAAAATTAAAAGGGTAAAAATGAAAAACAAATAGGAAAACTGGAATAAAACGAAAAAGTGCAAAAATTAAAGGTGGAGGGGGGTAAAAATAAAATGGAAAGAAGAAAGAAAAAAATCAAAAAACCTTTTCAAAACAGTCGCAAAAAATTTAAAAGTAAAATCAACAAACTTTAACCAAAATGAAGATCAAAATGCAAACGGGTAAATTTCAAAAAAAGAGTCGAGCGAAAATCAGCTGTCCGCAACCGTCAAAATCACGACAAAAAGGTCAAGGCCGTCGCGAAGCTCACTCATAAACTTGTGTTCGTGCATCGTATTTATTTACATTCCTGGTTACGTGTGTGTCTCGCTTAAAGTTGCACTTACAGCTACTGAAGACTCTCAAACATGGATTGAAAGATTACATTTCAAGATTTTTGGCGGTATTTTGTGTTTAAACACGTGTGCGTAGGCGTTGTTATTACTTTGAGATATATTGGCCAATCAGAAGCAATTATTGTAAAACTTGCGTCTGGAGCCTGGATTGTGATTTGCTTGCACAAAAATCTATAACTAACATGAAAATGTAAATTAGAAATGTTTTTAGCATTTCTTGTCCAATGAGGATGTAGTGCACTCAGTAATTGGTTCTGATCCACTGACATATAGAAGTTAAGCTCTATAATACCCTCCTACAGATTGTCAAAAATTTTTAAGATTTTTTTCAATATGTATAATATTTTTTTAACTTGGTAGGCCAATGAACGTGCCTCCCAGCTCTTGTAGTAACTTCCCTGGGCTGTGTTTGTGCCTGTTGAGGGGTAAGATTTTCAGTTGAACTGGAGAAGGGTTGTGTCGGTACATCCAGAAATGCTGGCTTCAATCTGTCAATACTAACTTTAGTTTCTCTGTTATTGACAAGAACTGTGAAATATTTTGGGCAACGGGAGACTACCCTGTATGGGCCAGAATATGTTGGCGTAAGAGGGTTTTTACCTGCATCTCTGCGAACAAATATGTATTCACAATTTTCCAAAGTTTTTGGAATAAAAATCTCCTTGTCTTGTGTGCGAGTAGGAGTAAGCGAAAGATTGGAAATGCGTTGCTTCAAGCTCTGAATAAAATACGTTGTTGGCAGAGTCGGGATATCTTTTTCAATGAATTAGCCAAGGAGTGTAAGCGAACTCCCGAGAACTAGTTCGGCTGTGGTACAATGTATATCTTCTTTTACTACGTTACGGAGTGAAAGCATTACCAGTGGTAATCTTTCAATCCATGTTTGAGAGTCTTCAGTAGCTGTAAGTGCAACTTTAAGCTGCCTATGAAATCGTTCGACTAACCCGTTGGCACATGGATGATAGGCGGTAGTCGAAACATGTTTGGCACCTAGCAAGTTTGTGAATTCTGTAAAAAGAACAGATTGAAACTGAGTGCCTCGGTCAGTGGTGATGACAGAAGGGCATCCAAATATAGAAATCCACTCGCGTAGAATCGCTTGAGATATTACATCTGCGGTGATCGATTTGAGTGGGACAACCACTGGCCAACGTGTAAAACGATCAATAATGGTTAATAGATACTGACAACCATCGACTTCAGTTAGAGGACCGACTAAGTCGACGTGTATGTTTGAAACGACCATCTGGTGCTGCGAAATGTCCCGGAGGTGATTTAGTGTGCCGCTGGACTTTAGTTTTTTGGCACTTAGTGCAACATTGTGTCCAGTGTTTAATGTTGGCGGACATATTTGGCCAAACGAATCGCTCAGCAATCAGCTTTGTCGTAGCTTTGCGTCCAGGGTGAGAAAAGGAGTGAAAATGTTCAAATATTTGTTTGCGCATTGAAGGTGGGACGTAGGGTCGTGCATGACCGGTACTGACATCACAATACAAGTGTGTTGCACTGAAAGGAAGAGGTCGCTGCTCAATTCGTAGTGACGTGTCCTGCTTTACTTTCTCAAGTGTTACATCGTTCTTTTGTTCCCTGGCTAAACACTCCAAGTCCAAGGATTGTGAACTAATAGAGTTTAAAGTTGATCTAGACAAGGTGTCTGCAACAGTATTATCTTCTCCGTGAATGTGACGGATATCAGACGTATATTGAGATATGTAATCTAGCTGCCTTATATCTCGTGGGTTGTATTTGTCCGTTCTAGAATGCAAAGCGTAGATTAGTGGCTTGTGGTCTGTGTAGACTACGAAATTCCGACCTTCCAACAGGTGTCGAAAATGACGAATTGATAAATAGATCGCGAGTAATTCGCGGGAGAAGGTACTCTATTTCCGTTGTGCAGAATTTAATTTAATAGAGAAGAAGGAAAGTGATCTTTTAAAATCACCATATTCTTGATGTAAAACAGCTCCTATAGAGTTTGCTGAAGCATCTGTAGTCAGGGTTAGTACAGCTTTTTCGTTACTAGAGATGTATAACTTGGTAAAATTCGCAAGAGCTTCCTTTGCGTTTGTAAATGCTGTCAAAGTATCAGCAGTTAAGGTAATTTTTGCATTCTTTTTTTGTTGGCTCCGCAATAAGTTCGTCAAGGGAATTAGAATTTGAGAACATTTTGAAATAAATTGTAATAGTTAATCAAACCGAGAAATCGGCGTAACTGACGAAGAGTTGTTGGTTGTGGAAAAATTTGTATTGCTTTAATTTTTTCAGAGATTGGTGTTATTCCGTTCTCATCGACTTCATGACCGAGAAATGTAAGTTTAGAAACTGCAAATACACACTTTTCAGGATCTATTTTCGGTCCAAAGTACTTTAAACGCTGGAAAACCTGTTCTACGTGATCCTCGTGTTCCGCTGCGTTTTTGCTAGCGATCAAAACATCGTCTATGTAGGCGAAAGTAAAATATAGTCCACGTAAAACTTCATCAATGAGGCGTTGAAAGGACTGTGCCGCATTTCTTAAACCGAAAGGCATTCGAATAATCCGAACGGTGTAGTAATAGCCGTTTTGTGGATGTCCTCTTTAGCCACTGGAATCTGGTAAAAGGCCTTTCTCAAGTCTAACTTGGTGAAGATTTTTGTACCTTCTAAAGTAACAGCGAAGTCTTGCAGGTGGAGCACAGGATATTTATCCGGAATCGTTTGAGAATTAAGTCTCCTAAAATCTCCACACGGTCTCCAAGATCCTGCTTGATTTTTAGGTACCATATGTAACGGGGACGCATATGGGCTAGATGAAGGGCGAATAATCCCTAAATTCAACATATGCTGGAATTCAGCTTTCGCCAGTTTGTATTTTTCTGGGTGTAGTCGGCGTGGCTTCGAAAATGCCGGAGATCCAGTCGTCAGAATTTTGTGTTCCGCGCTGTGTCTAATTGGCTCTGTGTATATAAATGATGTTGTGATTTCTGGATACTTCAGAAGCAGATTCTGTAAGCCATTAGCGGCAGGCAAGGTTGTACTAATACCTGTAGTTGTGAAATTTGACGTAATTCCTTTAATTGAAAAATCTGTAGTTTGATCTGTGAGAGATCGAGATACCATGTCAACACTTAAGTTGAAATGAGACAAGAAGTCTGCCCCTAGAATAGGCGTATTAACTTGTGCAATAGTAAAAAGCCAAGAGAACGATCTACGTAAGCCAAGATCTAACGTTAATGAAGTTTCACCGAAAGTTTCGATGCGAGATCCATTCGCGGCTTGTAAGTTAAAGTTAGCTTCTTTGGCTGTCATGCCTGGCTTGTGTGGTATGACACTGACTTGGGCTCCGGTGTCAATCAGGAAAAGGTATCCAGAATTTTTATCACTAATGTAAAACAGGCGGCTTTGCATTATTTCCCCGGCAGCGGACGCCGTCCTCACGTGCTGCCGGGAGGGTCGTTTCCCGCCTGTCGTTGGGGACAGTTGTTTGTAAGGTTTGCATCGTACTTGCACGGTCGGATACAGTTCCGCGCCTGTTTACCAAATTTGAAGTGATACCAGCAAGTATCATAGTGTTGCGGCTGTTGCCTATGTCTGGGTGCTGAGTTCGATCTGCGTCTATATCCGTGTTGACGCGACGAATGTCTGGAACGGTCGTTATAAAATACGGCTTTCTGTAGCCCTTGTAGTTGTAAGGTGAGTTCCGATATTTTTTCTTTTAACTCATTTACTTCGTGTGACTGGTTGATAGATGCTACACAGGGTGACGATCCAGTATTAAAAATAGTATTAGATGGCTGATTATCAACGATCTTATCAGCTATTTCTGCTAGCTTCTGAAGTTCGATATCTGGCAGCGAAGCTAGAATTTGGGTGGTCTGCGCATGTAATTTGTCCATCCATAGTTTGCGTAAGATAATATCGGACATCGTGTTTCCTCCCAGCAATGCTCTCATTTTCCTTAACAGTTGGGAAGGCTTATTTTGTTCAAGATGCAAGTTATTGAATAGGTCGTGTAGCCGTCTCTCCTCTGATTCGCCTGTGCGGTGGATAATAGCCTCTTTAAGTACATCATAAGGCTTATCGGCGGGTATCTCACTGAGGAGGTCGGAAACTTCAATGGCTACATCAGTAGGAAGCTTCTCGACTAAAAGGGCGAATCGAGAATTCTGTGATGTTATTTTCTTCGCGTTAAAAATGGCATTTAACTGGGCGAACCACACTTGCACATTAGTTTTGTTTTGTTGTATGTTGGTAGGTTGATAGATATCGCTGCCTCTGTGTGTGTTTCAGCCATGCTCGTAAATTGAAAATGAGAACTTGTATAAGTTCTGGCGTTGTAATTTGGTTGTTTTTTAAATGTGCTTTTATATTCCTTGAACGTCGGGTCACCAAAAATGTTGTGACCAAAGCTCAACGGAATGATTTCGAAACATAGCAATTAGATTTATTAATGTTTGATGTACAAGCGTGCGAACTGAAAAGGTAGGACAGAGTCGTGTCCCTTTGATTTGGTAATAGTTGTACCGGAGTTCATATTAAGAAAAAGTAATATTGAACTTGTAATTTAGAAGAATAAAGTTTGGAATTGTGAGTTCTAAAATTGGTAAAAGTTCAGGAGTGATTTCAGAGGTTGGTGAGTGAGTGTATTGGAGTTGTTCGTGTTAAATAAATTTAAGTTTGCAACTTCAAAAGTATGAGTGACGTGGAGTAGTTTAGCAATTGGTTATCCGTCACGAAGCTCACTGATAAACTTGTGTTCGTGCATCGTATTTATTTACATTCCTGGTCACGTGTGTGGCTCGCGAACACATTTCAAGATTTTGGGCGGTATTTTGTGTTTAAACATGTGTGCGTAGGCGTTTTTATTACTTTGAGATATATTGACCAATCAGAAGCAATTATTGTAAAACTTGCGTCTGGAGCCTGGATTGTGTTTAGCTTGCACAAAAATCTATAACTAGCATGAAAATGTAAATTAGAAATGTTTTTAGCATTTCTTGTCCAATGAGTATGTAGTGCACTCAGTAATTGGTTCTGATCCACTGGCATATAGAGGTTAAGCTCTATAACCATCACAAAATGAACCTTTCAAAAGGACATTCTTGCGGAAAAAGATTATTGAAAATGTCACAGAATTCTCAAAATTCTGCTGGGATATTAAAACAGATGACTACACACCGGTAGTCAATTGAGATTTATGTCGCCAAAATTACACTCTTTCCCGGCCACAGAAACCGATGTAACCTGTGTTTGCTGGAAAGAAAATGCATCTGTTGCGGAGGAGAAATAAGATCAGAAGGCTTTTTAGTTACATAAGGTCAGCCGCGTGTATAAAATTTTACTCATTCAGAAGTATTTAATTTTTGATGTATGGCACAAAACTAACAAGGCAATCAAAAGATGACAACATACCTAAAACAATAACAAAATATTTATATACAAATTACAATTATTAAGAATAAACTGCTCAGAATATTTAGCTGAGCTAAGCTGAGTTTCAAAGTTCAGTAATGTTAACTGAACAAATAAAATAAAAATATTTAAAATGTTCATTCAAAATGGTGTCTTTTGGTATAGAAATTTTACGATGCAAACTCTTAACTAGGAAATTAATTATTTAAAATTTGTTCTTTGAAATAAAGAAATTTTTTTCAGGTCTCCCAATAAAAAGAGTTTGTTTTTTTAGAAGAAATGTTCTTTGTGAATTAAATGTTTTGTGTAATATAAATATTGTGAGAATGTGTTTGGTAAAATAGAACTTTGAATATTTAGTTGATGCCTCAAGAAGTTTTTGTTTGATACTAAATAAAATTTAGTTTTTGTACTACTGAAAATAATCTTGCCACTAAAAGAAAGTGTTCACCAAGAGCAAATTTTGTTAAATAGAACTGAGTGAGAATGTTTCTTGAATTATGTCCTGAAGAGTTGAAAATATGTTCGTAAATTTGTAGCTTCAGGAAAAACCGTTTTCTTTAACTAATTTCTTGCTGGTGAAGAATTGGGAAAAGCTGTAATATCCAAGTTAAATATCTTTAGTGTGGCAACGATGTGTCTGGTTGAGTTTTCTTTTGTCTCACTGTGAAAGAGTTGTAAGAATTCTGTAAAGCTGAGAATATGTGTTCATGCTTGTAACGTTCTGCAATTAAGATCGTACGTAAGTGTATGTGTGCGTGTGTGAGATGTTTTCATAGCGTCCGCCCGCAAAGGGTCGAGACACGATTTCTTTAACAGCTATATTTTCGTAATGACAAAACAGAGGAAGAACGAACTTGTGTCTGATATTTATAATCAATGTTGTCACGTGATCGGCTCCTGAGAAAAAAGCGGGAAATTTTGATTTGGTCACGTGCTGAAAAAAGACTTGTGCGTAGGTGGATTACAAATCCCACTTGTGTGTTTATTCACTAATTAGAAGTTGAGTTTTTCTGAAAATATGTATGAAGCTGTGGGATCCGCTTTTTGCACAGATTGGCACAATATTTGACATTGATAAAAAAAAAAAACTGGTAGCATAATGCACCCTCAGAAATAGTAAGGACCTAAATCTACTTAGTAAACGAAATAAGCTAATGCTAGGTTGTAATAATAGGAAGAGATTTCTATTAAAATATTTCAAATCTGCATTACCCAAATTTCGCTTTCACTTCCCATATTTGAACGTTTAAAATAACGTATTAAACTTTAAACTTCCTTTTTTCTTCATTGTTTTATTTTTTTTAATGGCTAACTACCTTCAACGTACTTTCTATATTTACACACCGATATTATGTTTAACTTATTTTAAATTTGAGCAGTGAATCTTCGTGTAATTTAGGGTTCCACCAACGAGACAAAGTTTACTATTTTTAAGTCATAAATAATATATATACACACATTCATGTATATATATGTATGTATGTGTGTGTGTGTGTGTGTGTGTAAATATATATATATATATACAAATATATATACGTACATATACATATATAAAAATACTATATATATAAACATATATCTGTCTATATTTCTGAGATGTACAGTACTTACATTATTCCGATAATGTCCTCACCTTTATCGTTTTGACCGTTGTACGCTCCGGCCTTCTTCAGGTGGTTGGAATGTCGAACTGAACCCTTTATTTCGCTCACTGAGGTAGACTGTTCTAGTTCCACGAGCTATATCTAATGTTATCTCCTGTTAATTCCCCTCTACAACTTCTTCGCCGCCTTAAGCAGGTATTGAACTCACACTCTTTGGGTCCTGTCACTGGCTCTAACTAACGATTTTATCCACTGCGTCATGTGTCCCTCAGGACATTTGTGAATGAATTTCTGGGTATTATAAACCTAATGTCTTCAGCAACCACTTTATATCAGTGCTCATATTGCAATTTTTGCTGTTATCATTACATGTTTTTACCAGAGCTCATATTGCAATTGTTGTTGTTATTATCGCTTTTCTCTGTCACTCCTTATTACTGTCCCCATATTGTATTCATTTCTATGCTTGGTTGGCTCAGGAGATTTTTTTGGCCTAGCATATGTGCTGATTCCTTAAGTTAATTAATTTTCCAATGATGTTCTTTGTCTAGGATCTCAACCTGATCCTACAGAGGGCGGGGATCTCCCTTTTCTCTCCATGTGGTCAGCGACAGCTGATTTTTCCACTTCCCCTCGTGTTACAGCTTTTTGATGTTCTTAAAGCATTACCTTAAGGGGGCGGCCTTTATCCTCTTTATATTTCTTTCCGCAGCTGCACGGGATAGCGTACACACAGTTTTTAGACATGTTCTCCTCTATGGGGGGTCTTACTCGGGAGAGTTATTTGCGTAGTCGTCCAGTTTTTGAAGGTTGTCCTGATATTATATGGACCGCAGATCCTTTGTATTTTCTCTGATAACCCCTTCACATAAGGCAAGCAGACTGTTTTCTGAGTGTTGTTGTCCTCCTCTTATACCCACCTATTCCAGTTTATTGGGGCTGCTGCCATGTACCCGGCGTAGTTGTTACGTTGTAGGGTACTACTTATACTGACCAATTCTTTATCTAACATCCCTGGGTCGCCACTTATGACTTTTGCTCGGTGTTGTAAGCAGCGGGCGATCTCTTTCTTTACGCTCTATGGATGGTGGGAGATGAAATTGTCCGGTGAATGTCTGTTTACGGTATACGGATGTCTTGAACACATGCTCTGTTCGAGATATTAGAACATCCAGGAATGGGAGTATGCTGTTACTCTCTTTCTCCATCGTGAACTGTATCGAAGGTCTTATTGAGTTCACATGGTCCAGTAGAAACTGGACATCTTCCTGGTGTGGCCAGTGTATGAAGGTGTCATCTACGTACCTTAACCATAGAGTTGGATTTAGAGATATAGATTCTAATGCCATTTCCTCAAAGTATTCCATGTATATATTCGCCATTGCTGGTGATAATGACGAGCCCATTGCTAAGCACTCATCCTGTCGATATATGTGTGATCCCATTCCGAAGTGTGTTGTTTGTGTCCAGAAAGTCAACATCTCTATCAGATTATCTACTGGAATACTGGTCCGTTCTTCTAGGGATGAGTCAGAGGCCAATCTGTCTCTGACTACTGAGTGTGCCTCCTCCGTGGGTACCTTGGTGAACAAACTCACCGTGTCCAAGCTCACCATCTAGTTGGATAGGATGGGAGCATCTTTGATTATTTCCACGAAGCGGGAAGTTTCGGACATATGAAGGAGACTTTTCGATCAATGGATCAATTATATCTACGAGAAAACAACTCAGAGTTTGGCAACTAACAATCGGCCTGAGTGGAATACCGTCTTTGTGAATCTTAGGGAGAACGTATATGTGAGGTAGCTTGGTGTAACGCTGCGGTAACTGCTTATATGTCTTAGGTACGAAGTGATCCTTATTCTTGATTAGTATCTGTGACAGTTTGCGTTCTGTTTTCATTGTAGGATCATTTTTTACTTTGCTGTAGCTACCATTGTTAATGAGGTCTTCCAACTTTCTTCTATAATCTGATTTGTCCATCACTACAGTTGCATTGCCTTTGTCAGCCGGTAGTATGATGATGTTTCCGTTCCTCTGTAGGGATCCGATCGCCAGCCTTTTCAGTTTCGTGATATTTTACCTGGGCGGCTTGGCCTTCTCCAAGGTCTCACCTTCCACGTTTATTCAGCTGAGCCTGAGGGAAGTTCAAGGCCACCTACTCGACTCTGGCAATGATGTTCAAGTATGGCACTCACCTGATGGATGTGCCGAAGTTGAGACCCTTATTCAATACTGACTCCTCACAGGCACTCAGCTGATATTGGCTGATGTTGATTACTGCTTTACTGGTGGGTAATGGACCTTGTGCGTCACCTTCTGATCTTTCAATCTGTTTAATTTTTGTACTTGGCGAGCCATGCCTACATCGAATACATGTCTGAATAAATTATCTAGGTCACATTGGATTCTTCTCTGGTCTTCTTCGTTGGTAATTCTGATACAGAAATCCTCGGGCCTCTGGGAGATGAGCTTGTAGCCTCTGTTTTATCCAACGATTGTATTGGATTCTCTCTCGGACAAGGGCGTGTTCCGCTTTTTCTGTAACCAGACGGGCTCTCCTTGAATTGACGGGAAGTTTTGGTGCCAAGCCTGAAGGGATGAGATGTAGATCTCTGCATCGGTGTAGGAATGTCAGATGATTCGATATTCGTGACAGTTTCTGGTAGGATTTTTCAATTTGTTCCCATATCCGTACCGATCCTTCAGTATGTGTCTATATTTCTAAGGTGAGGTATTATGTCCTCATCTTTGTCGCCATATTCATTACAAC
>OZ010612.1:39747926-39792926 GCA_963932145.1 Acanthosepion lycidas
AAAATAATAAATAAATAAATAAGATAACAACCAACGGAAGCGTCCAAAATTGCTTGCTCTGTCCCAATCAAAATATTGACGATACATTTATTTAGCTGTTCACTAAAATGGGGCGTCTTTTGTTTTTTTTTACCTTTCCCTCCTCTCTTTTTTTGTTTTTCCCTCCTTCCAAACTGAATGAATTATATAAATTGCTTGCTTCGCACCAATTAAAAAAAAAAAAAAGTAATCTTTTTCAAAAATAATTTATACTACTTCATTAAAAATTCTTATTATCGTATGGAATGGATTGATTTTATGTATTTACAGTTAAAATATATATATCAGTGGTACCGGTAGGGACGGATGGAATATTAAATTAAACTATATAGGGACGGATGAAATATTGATTGGAATAAATTAACAATTTATATGGTAAAAACGAATTAATTCTAAATTATAACGGTTAAAATAAATTGATGATATTGTGGCGTATGGTAGAAATGAATTTTATTAATGTTAATTTGTGTGGATTGATTTTAAATTATATTACATTAAAAAATAACATTATCGTACGAGAAGAATAAATTCTACATTATGATAAGTTCCAGTAACTGAACAATATCGGATGTTAAGTTACAATATTTCTGTTTTATAAAAAAGAAAAAAAAAAAAAGAAAAAAAAAAGGAGTAAAAAAAAAAACTATCAAGAGTTTGTGAGCTAAATTTAACTAATAAAACCTATAAAAACTTATTTATTCGCAAGCAATTTAAATCCAGATTAGGGATTGTTTTCCATTGAATTATTCCCCCACTGCTCGGATCCTTTAAGCCATATCCATTTAGAAGCCGTCAGAGCTTCATTTGAAATTTTCTTAACGGCTTTGGCTTTAGCTGATCCTACGATGCCTATTTTCCTCTAAAAGCTTTGCATAATGACTGGCCTGCAAAGCCACGACATCCTACTTCTACAGAGTCATATGTGACCTTCCAGGAATTTTGTTGACACTTTTCGATCAATTCTTGATATTTTGATCGTTTCCTTTCATTTGCTAATGTCAGGTATTCTTCCCAGGGGACCGTGAGCTCCCATATTATACACTGTTTGGTGGAGTTGGAATAGATAATCAAGTCTGGTCTTAGTGATGTTTCCGCTATATGTCTGGGGAACTTTAGTTGTGTCTTCAGGTCTGTATCCAAATGCCAATCGTTTGCTGATGATAACAAGTTTGTTTTGGGGATCGTTTTTTTTTTTTTTCTTCGTTCCCTCTTTAACGAAGGGAATTAATATGAACTTCTAATTCGGGGTGTATTTAGAAGTTCTCACTGCTTCACTGACTTCATGTGCTATTGCCATTAGGACTTGGTCGTGGCGCCAGCGGTATCTTCCGTCACTCAAGGCTTTAGCGCAGCTACTTAGGTTATGTTGCAGTGAAGCGCGTTTCCCACATAATTGGCAATTTGGGGTATCCCTTTTGCCCCATAAATATAAATTGGATGGGCTAGGTAGCACATCGTATACCGATTTTATTAGGAAACTTATTTCACCAAAGTTTGACCGCCAGTAGTCTGACCAGCTGATCTTTTCCTGTTCGACACCCTGCCATTTTGTCCATGCTCCCTGTGAACTAAGTCCCACCATCTTGCAGTATCTCGTTTCTTCAACCCCTGCTCGCACTTCTTGGATTAATTGCCGTTTTTCTTTCCCTTTGGCTCTGTTTATTTGGGGACAAGGAAAATAACCGAGACCCGCTCTATCTTTAGCGATAGTGCCAAGAATTGCTTTATGCCGTAATTTATCCTCTGCCATCTCCAACTCCTTTTCTGCATTCCATTTTCTCCCCGTTCGAGATTGAATACATGCTGCTACCACTTTTGGGTCTGTTGATTCTTTATATTGCAGCTGTTCTCTTACTCTTGTGACTTTAAACTCCTCAACAAGACTATTGAAAGGGAGCTGAAGAGCATTATTCCTGCCGTAGAGTGCTGCTGTGCTCAGACACTTCGGAACTCCCAACCATCTTCTCAGGCGCCTAGTTATTAATTTCTCCAGTGATTCTACACTGGTCATTGGGAATTCGTACATCAGAAGTGGCCATAATATTCTGGGTAAAACGGCATGCTGGAATAACCAGGCTTTAAATCGACCTGGTAAGCCTGATTTATCAATCTTATTGAGCCACTGTGTAAGGTCTTTAGTTGTCTGTTCAATAGCCACAGTGTCTCTTAGACTGCCGTCAAAAAACTTACCCAGGCTCTTAACAGGTTTTTGAAACAAATAAACAAAGAAAGACCTCAAAAAGAATGCTGCTACATCGAGACGAAGGGGAGAAGAAGACAGCTTCAACTTATTCGTCACTCAAGACGAAAAGAAAGAAAGACCTAAAAAAGAGACGTTTCTAATAGAAAAAGAAATAGAAAAGGAAAAAGAAAAAGAAAGAGAAAGGAAAAGAAAAGAAAAGAAGTAGATATAAGAGACATTAGTGAAAAAGAACTTTTATGACGACAGATAATTTCGTTGTTTTTCTTATATGTTTTCTTTTCATTTTGTTGATTGTACTTTTTTTAAGTTTGTACTTTCATGCAAGTCTTGCATGAGATACTTTTATTATTACATGTTTCTGTCTGCTTGTTTCCCTTTTCACGTTTTTGTAAATTCGTGCAAGTATGGCACATGTTCTGTAAATTCGTGCAAGTGTGGCACAAGGTCATACGTTGATTTATAATCTACCTTTCGGAGAGGATGAGTTCCCTTCCTACATTTTTGTCCACAATGTTTATTTTTGACACATTGTTATTTTGTTTTGCCCGTCTTTCATTTTTTCCCTGATTATGTGTTTCATATTAAATTTATTCCTTATATCTGGCTCATCGTTGTTTGTCGCCGACTGCGTTTGTTCCTTAATCAGTTCCGCTCAGCTGTGTCTGATGAATCGGAAAGATACCCTTGGGGAAGGAAATACTTTTTGAGAATTGAATAAATTTTAAAAATAATAACACAGCTTTCGATCCTCCTCTATCTCCGCCAGCAATCCGGTATGAGGACAGGGGAGGGTCGTAAAAATACATATATACATACATATATATGGTGACTGTCGTCTCGGTTTCTAGAGTGACCACCTCTGGAGTTTCACGTCTTCTCCTCTTTCCTTCCTTATTTCAAGTTGTAAGCACCCGTAGATGACTTTTTAAACCCGCCAAACTGCGGTAAGTTTAACCACAGACGCATGGTGTACCATGACCTTTGTTTGCAGCTTGATTCCATGCTGGGACCAAACACGTTTTTCAAAACCCGAAAAGGATCCAGAAGCCCTTTCAATACGCAAAGACATCTCTTTGTCAAGACTGCACCCCTCAACGCGCTGCCAAAAATATACAAAAGAGTGTACTACTTCCAGCTTCTTTCCCTCTATCTAGGTGTTGGGTCGTGCATAACAACTGCCTTTATCAGATTTATCTCTAAGGCGAAAGATTTACATGCATGAGAAAACAGTTCATCTTCGGAATGTGTAACGATATCACAATCATCCGCGTAAAGCAGCTTCCTCACCAAAGAGGACGAAACTTTAGTGTGTGCCAACATTCTACGCATATTATATACCTTACCAGACGTTCAATATCTAATGTAGATACCATCCGGATTTCCATAGAAAACCACAAAAAGACTATAGCGAAATAAATGGTAAAGAGCGTGGTGCAGAAGTGTCAACCTGCTTGACCCAATTATCAATAGGTATTTCTTTGAAGAGAGTTACATTGAAACTAACTCTAGCTTTCATTCCTTCATGAATCAAAGCCACAAATTTCTCGGGGCAACCCAACTTCAATAAAATCTTCCAGAGCATTGATCAATTCAGACTATCAAACGCTTTTGACGAATCAATGGAACAGTGATATAATGGAAGGTTATCCTCTCTGCATTTCTCTTGCAGTTGTCGACTGTGCCACGACTTGCTCGAAAACCGCACTGCGATTCAGGAAATATGCAATTGAGAATCGTATCAATTAATCTATTCAAGATGATCCTCGAAAAGACTTTTCCAACAATAGACAACAAAGATATGCCTTTAAAATTCCCGTAGTCTGATTTGATCCTTTTTTATGCAGTCCCACAAGTATTTCATCTCTCCAGTCTTGAGGTGCCTCACTTCCCCACGCATCGTGGATTACCTGCTCCATCGATCATCTTGTCGCTGTCATACTTAAGAATTTCTGCCGGTAAGCCATCCATTCAAGGTGCTTTGTTCATTTGTTTAACAGAGACCTTTATTTCGTCCCAAGGTACTTCATCAAGAGAGATTCACGTTGCTTTGTGAGATCCAGCACAGATTCATCAACAATTGGATGGCGATTCAGAACTTCAGTGTAGTGTTCACACTAACGAGTTTGAATATCTTCAGTTTGAGTCAAAATGGCATTACCATCTTTTGATTTAAGAAGAGCAAAAGTTGACTACTGTGCTTCATACACCTCTTTCATAATTTGGTAAAACAATTTTGAGTTTTTTGTGTCTGCTGTGAGTTGTGCTTCTTCTGCCTTCCTAAGCCACCACTTGTTTTAAATTTCGCGCATGCGCTTTTGTGCTACAATTTGGAATTCTTTATGCACTTTAATAGCACCCTCTTTTGCGTGGCTGGAAAGATTTGATGACAAGGTGTTCTGAAAACATTCATTTCAAGAAGTGCCTCCACTTCCTTTCAATTATCGGCGAACCAGTCCTGGCACTTCCTTTTGCGAATTCCTAAGGTGTCACGTGCAGGAGAAAGCACTTTAAGTTTAAAATCCTCCCACGTATTCGCTTCATCAAGTTCAATACAGTTAATTGTAGTGGCAAAGATAGATTCTGTTTCAAAAGAATGCAATTTTGATACATTTAGATGTTTTGTGCGAGATACAGCTGGCTTTTGGACGAATTTTGAGTGCCAATTTGGCTCTTGCAAGACAGTGATCAGTCCAACAATCAGCACCTCTCATGGCTCGGATACTGTGGAGATCTTTGAGATTACGACGATGAACAATGATATAATCTATCATATGCCAGTGTTTCGAACGTGGGTGTTGCCACTTACCTTTGTATTTGTCTTTCTGTTGAAACCATGTGTTTCCGATTACAAGATCGTGCTCGTTAACAAAACTGCAGAAGCTGAAATCCATTGCTGGTTGCGTTACCTATTCCATGCGAGCCTAGACAGGTCCAAGTGTGAAAATGCCTCCCTACCCTAGCGTTCAAATCAATAAGCCGAATGATATTAACAGCGTCAGGAATACTCAGCATAGAAAGAAATTATATCTGTTTCTGAGGAGCTCATCGACAGAGCATATACAGACAAGGTGACAAAACGAGAAGTAGAGATATACTGAGTTTTGACTTACCAAATAAAAGTTCCTGCAGTTTTTTAAAAGTCAGAATTTAATGACAATAGATACATGTTCTCTTTTTTCATCAGCTTCCCTATCCCAAGGAAAGAATAACCGTAGAGTGTTTCGGTGAGTTGGGCATATATATATATAATTCAACTTCATCCCTGCCTGACGCCAATTCAGTCGGGTTTCGATCCTAGCTGGCCACACTGAAGACCTGTGACATTATATATATATATATATGGACAAGTATATATATGCACATTGTACATATACATGTATATATATATATATATATATATATATATATATATATATATATATATATATATACGTACATATCTTTATACAAGTACAGACATGTATATGCACGTATATATGCACACACAGATATTTATACATGTATATATACACGCACATATATATATATGTATATATATATATACACATATATATCCATGTATTTATACACACACACATATATATACATGTATATATAAATACACACATATATATATATACATGTATATATAAATACACACATATATATATACATGTATATATAAATACACACATATATATATATACATGTATATATAAATACACACATATATATATATACATGTATATATAAATACACACATATATATATATACATGTATATATAAATACACACATATATATGTATATATATACATATATACATATATGTCTATATACACATATACGTATATATATACATGTATATATATACACACATATATATGAAAGAATATATATACACACATATATATATACATATATATATATGCATATATATATATACAAACACATATATATACACACACATACATGCATATATAAACACACGTACATATATATCCACATACATATATATACAAACATACATGTATATACACACACATATATATATCAATGTATACAAACATATATATGCATGCACATATATACAAACACACATATATATACAGGTATATATACACACATACATATACATGTATATATACACATACATATACATGTATATATACACATACATATACATGTATATATACACATACATATATATATATATATATATATACATGATATATAAACACACATATGTATATATACACAGGCACATATATCTACATATACATACAGCGACACATGTATATACAAACACATATATACATGTATATACAAACTCAAATATACATATGTATAAACAGATATATGTATAGATATACACACACACACACATGTATACATGTATATATAAAAAACATATATATATATATATATATATATATATATACACACATATATATGGATATACATATATATATATACACAGACACATATATATACAAAAACATACACCGACACATATACATACATATATATATACACACACACATATATACATATATATATATACACACATATATCCATATATATATATACACAGGCACATATCCACACATATACATACACACATTAATATAAATGTATATACACACACATATATATACATGTATATATATACAGACGCACATATATATAATCATATATATACACACGCATATATATACATTTATATATATAACATATATAACCATATATATGCACACATATATATACACATATACATTTATATATAAACACACACATATATATACATGTATATATATGCACACACACACACACACACACATATATATATATATATACATGTATATACAGTGGGGGGAAATATATATTCGTACACTTGAAAAATTGTATTTTTATAAATGTAAAATCCTTAAATAAAACAAATCTCGGCACATTTTATGTATAATGACACATACTATTAAAAAATAATAATAAACTTAATTCTTATTCTAACAGAAATTAATGCATTTTTTTAATTATAACTGGTGAAAAAAGTATTCGTACAAATCAATTATTAGAATAATATAATCAATTAATTATGAAAAAAGTATATTCTAGAATGTTCCAGTAATGTTATCAGTAATTACAGTTAACGCTATTAGCCATTATCAGAGCATTCTGCAATTTCTAGTCTTACGAGAAGCTTCTAATAATGCCTAAAGTTAAATTGACTATTTCACAAAAAAAAAAAACACATTTTGTCTCTTTGGAAAGATGGGAACAGTTACAGAACGATTTCTAACAACCTGAATATTCCTTTTACTACAACTGCTTCGTTCATTGCAAAGTTTAAAACTCGTAACAGCGTTGAAAACCAAAGACGAACAGGTGCTCCGAGGAAGATTTCTCTAAGATCAGCAAGGTACAACAAAATCCACAGGTTACCCGAGAAGAGCTGCAGGAACATCTGCGTGCATTAGGGATTAAAGTAACCAAGCATACAATAAGTAATGAACTACACAAAAACAGTCTGAAATCACGTATCCCAAGGAAGACTCCACTCCTCTTGAAACGACACAGAGATGCTAGGCTGAAATTCTTTGGAGAGCATAAGGATAAAGAATATTCGTTTTGGGGAAAAGTACTATAGACAGATGAAACTAAAATGGAGTTGTTTGGTCATAATTATCGAAATCCTGTGTGGAGGAAGGACGGTGAAGCCTACTTACCAAAAAACACGTTGCCAACTATAAAGTTTGGTGGTGGCAGTATCATGATCTGGGGCTGTTTTTCTGCAAAAGGTGTTGGCAGAATATCAATAATAGATGGCGAGATGAATGCCGAAAGCTACCAGAAAATCCTGCATTTAATGCGTTCTGTTGAGAGACTTCGGCTACCTCCTGATTGGGTTTTCCAACTGGATAATGGTCCTAAGCATACCGCTAGATCTACAAGGAAATGGTTAGCTGAAAGTAACGTTGATGTCTTGCAACAGCCAAGTCAGTCTCTAGACTTGAACCCAATCGAGAATTTATGGCGATATTTGAAAATTCAAATTGGGAAAAAAGCACCAAAAAATATCAAGAATTTGAAGACAATATGCCAAGAAGAATGGGACAAAATACCACTCAATGTGTGCAAATCATTAGTTGAGACGTACAGGAATAGACTGGTAGCTGTTGAACTCAATAAAGGATATTCCACAAAATATTAAATTAAGTTAATATGCTTTTTTTGTTTTGTACGAATACTTTTTCATCAGTTAAAATGAAAAAAATGCATTAATTTCTGTTAGAATAAGAATTAATTAAGTTTTTACATTTATAAAAATACAATTTTTCATGTGTACAAATATTTATTTCCGCCCACTGTATATATGCATAGGTATATATACATACATATCAACGCGTATATATACCTGTATATATACACAGACATATACACATGAATATATATGCACACCCATATATGCACAAATATATATGTACAGACATATATATAAACACACACACAGACATACACATATATATATATAAAGCATATACATGCATAAACATATAGAAAAATATATACATATATATACACACATATACAAGCATATATATATAAAAACACACATATACAAGCATATATATATATACAAACACACATATACAAACATATATATATATACAAACACACATATACAAACATATATATATATACAAACACACATATACAAACATATATATACAAATATATATACGCACACATAGACACATGTACATACAAACGCACATATATATAGATAATTATATATATACACACACACATATATATTTATGTATACACACATACATAAAATTATATACACACACATATATAAAAATATATGCACACAGATATGTATATATATACACAAACACGCATATATAAATATGCATGTATATACACAGACACATATATACAGATATATATGCAGAGACACATATATATACATACATATAGAAATACGAATACATATTCACATATATTTATATATAAACACACACACACATATATACCTATATATACACACACATATATACATGTATATACAAACATATATTAGGTTGGTGCAAAAATAATGACGTAATAATGTCGTTTTTTGACGTCAAAAACGACATTATTACGTCATTATTTTTGCACCGACCTAATATATTTTAAGACAATTTTATGTTTTTATAGATACAAATATTTAAGTAAATGCTCTGTTTATAATAAACAGTATTAAACAACATTTACCGGCCTGAATGTCCGAGAAATTTTCACAGAAAATATTCGTCCTCTGACAGGATTCGAACTTGTATCCTATACGGAACCATCATTTAGCTTGATGTGCCCTTACCGATTTGGCCACGAAGGAGAGTTCTATTAGCGAGGTCGAATTTACAGTATTTAAACTTCAATCTTCCATGAATTAAATCTACATACATTGCGACCACACGCTCCAAAATCTCTTACAATTAACAATAACACATTTCTAAAAACATATTTCGGATTACATCTATTCTTTCATTGTCCTGTTATTACCGGGATGTAAAAAACAAACCTATTTCCATACTTGATGATGTCTGTATGTACAGATGAAAGCTTGTTGTTATAGGAACTTACCTATAACGATAATGGACTCTTCCTGACACTATAAATACTGCGCCTCTCAAGAGGTATAATGAATGAATGGTGTAATGAGTCGAGACAATATTAGTTCACTCTAAACCAAACAGACAGTCATTACTAACACCTTCAACTTATTGTACTATATTTCTGTTGTAATATATCTTTGTTATACTACTCTTGTGTTCGTGTTGTTCTTCCTTGGTTCTAACCTTGGACCATAACTGTGGTGCGAGGATATGGGACCATAACACTTGTAAAAAAATAAAAAAAGACCTTATGCAACTGGAATTTATAAACAGGGATCATAACATTCATCTACAGGTTCGGGGTTAAAGTAATTTATTAAATTTGTTTGTGAAGTTGGATTCCCGCCATTTATATCATTAACTTCAATATCTGTTTTTTGTATGAATGATTCATGTAACTTATATATATATATATATATATATATATATACCAACAAATATATATACATATATACGCACAAATATATATATATATTTATTATCGACACAAATATATATACATATATATATAAATACAAGTATATATATAGAGATATATATGAACAAATATACATATATTATTACACAAATATATATATATATATATATATATTAAAGACATTTTTATGTTTAACGTTCTTTTTATAGATACAAGTATTTAAGTAAATGCTCTGTTTATAATAAACAGTATTAAATAACAGAGCATTTACTTAAATACTTGTATCTATAAAAAGAACGTTAAACATAAAAATGTCTTTAATAAATAAATTGTTAATTTCTTATATACACATATATTTTAAGACATTTTTATGTTTATACATTCTTTTTATAGATGGTATTTATCAATCCACCCACGGGGATCGAATGTGGCACAAGGCCTTTTTAATGTGGGTATCTCCGAGCCCGGAGGCCCAGCCAAAAATAAATAACCATCACAACCCGCCGAGGCGGGCCAGTTCCGTCAACATCCCCCAACGAAACCCTACCCTTCGGCGGAGCTTCGTCCGGGTTCCTCCCTGCAAGCAGAGTTCGACAGACACCCGACCCGGCAGCTCACAAAGCGCAGATACTACACTTTGATCCTAGCCACCGGGCCGAGCGGGTATTCTTTTTATGGATACAAATATTTAAGTAAAAGGTCTGTTTATAATAAACAGTATTAAACAACATTTACCGGCCTGAATGTCCGTGAAGTTTTCAGAGAAAATATTCGTCCTCCGACAGGATTCGAACCTGTATCCTATACGAAACCGTCATTTAGTTTGACGTGCCTTAAACGATTTGGTCACAGAGGAGCGTTCCGTTAGCAAGGTCGAATTTACTCTATTTGAAATTCAATCTTCTGCCGGAGGACGAATATTTTCTGTGAAAATTTCTCAGACATTCAGCCCGGTAAATCTTGTTTAATACTGTTTATTATAAACAGGGCATTTACTTAAATACTTGTATCTACAAAAAGAATGTATAAACATAAAAATGTCTTAAAATAATTGTCGGACATTTCATAATGTGATAGACATATATAGATATGCACAAATATATATAGACACATAGATATGTATATACAAAAATATATATATACACATATATATACACACAAATATATATACGTATATATATACACACAAAAATAAATATATTCGCATGCATATACGCACAAATATATATATATACACACACAAATATCTATATATGCATATATATACGCACAAATATATATACATACATATATATATACACAAAAGAATATATATACATACATATATATACACACAAAAATATATATACATACATATATATATATATATATATATATACACACAATTATATATGTATATCTATAAACACACACACATATATATATACATATATAAATACGCACAAACATATATATACGCACAAATATATGTATATATATACACACAAATATATACATACGTATATACACATATATATACCTACATATCTATAAGCACACATATACGCATACGCATTTATAGAAATATATATACACACAGACAAACACACACACACATATATATATATACACACAAATATATATATACATATATATACACACAACTATATGTATATACACACAAATAAATACATGTATATACAAACAAATATATATATACATATATCTATACACACAACTATATGTATATACACACAAATATAAATACATGTATATACAAACAAATATATATATACATATATCTATACACACAACTATATGTATATACACACAAATATATATATACATATATCTATACACACAACTATATGTATATACACACAAATATAAATACATGTATATACAAACAAATATATATATACATATATCTATACACACAACTATATGTATATACACACAAATATAAATACATGTATATACAAACAAATATATATATACATATATCTATACACACAACTATATGTATATACACACAAATATATATATACATATATCTATACACACAACTATATGTATATACACACAAATATATATATACATATATCTATACACACAAATATATATATATATATATATATATATACATGTATATACACAAATATACATACACATATATACACATATATATGAATGTATGCTCACAATATATATATATATATAATATATATATATATATATATATATATATACACAAATATATATCTAAACACAAATATATATACATGTATACACGCTAATATATATATATATATACATACCAATATATATACATACATATATACGCAAAAATATATATATATATATATATATATACAAACATATATATATATATATATATATATATATATATATAAATATTATAAATTAACTGATTTAAAATGTTTTTTTCGCTACACAGTAATAACCGAGTTTCAAAAATGGAAGCTAAAAACTTTAAATTTAATTATATAATTAAATTAAAATATATATCTACACACAAATATATATACAGATATATATACATATATATGAATGTATACTCACAAATATATATATATATACATATGTATAGATTATATATATATACACGAATATATATCTACACACAAATATATATATATACATATATACACACTAATATATATTTACATACATATACACGCAAATACATACATATATATATAAACAAATATATATAGAGAGACAAATGTTATAAATTAACTGATTTAAAATATGGTTTTTTCGCTCCACAGTAATAATCGTCTTTCAAAAATGGAAGCTAAAAACTTTAAATTTAATTATATAATTAAATTAAAAGCATTAGTTCCGTTTCATCTTCAAGCGAATCTTGGAATAACTTATTTTTAAATTTACTGAGTTTTAAACGCACATATAAATTCATAATTTCCTGTTTCCAAGGATACAGAGAAATCCAATCATTCAGACAGGAGCGGTAGCATCTTCATTTTCATTAACTATTGTTGTATCAATTATGTGTTACGTTCGAAAAAGAGGTTAAGTTTAGGGAGGGTAGGGGTGTATTTTTCAAAGAATTCTGACATCCGTTAAATGCATGTCGTCTGGGTTTTTTTTATTATTATTAACGAAAATGACTTATTGGAAATAATAAATAACATAAATTTCCATGTAAAAAAATGCTACTTCCAAAAACGCCTGGATAAAATAGTAAAAGACATTAACACAACGGATAAAATTTTAGTGAAATCCGACAAAACAGGAAACTTCTATAAATTAACGACAAAGGACTACAACGATCTAATAAATAAGGATTTACATAAGAACTATAAAAAGGAAAATAATAATTACCTTAACATGGTGGAGAATATTAATATTATCAGTAAAAAAAAATCAAAGACAGACTGAAGATTAGTGATAGAGTAGGTCAACTAAATGAAAGAGAGTGCTATATAACCTTAAAAAACCACAAACCAGATTTCGAGGCTGATCCGACTACAAGTATAATAAACCCAACAAGACCTGGTATCGGAAAAAATAGTAAAATGAACATTGAAAGGGTAAATCAACAAATTAAAGAAAAACTAGGCCTGAAACTTTGGATTAAAACCAAAGACGTGACAAACTGGTTTGCTTATATAAAGGAGAAAACGAACTGTACACTAATGCAGTTTGATATTGAAAATTATTATCAATCAATATCTAAAGAACTGTTCATGAATGAGTAGGACTTTGCTACCCAGTACACGGATATTACTGAAGAAGTAAAGAGCATTATTATAAATGCAAAAAAATCGGTACTGATACATAAAGGTGAGCAATGGATAAAAAATTCATATGACCACTTTGACATCACAATGGGATCACTAGACTCAGCTGAGTGTTCTGATCTCTAAGGTCTTTTTATATTATACAATCTTACAGCTCACCGTGAAATTAATATAACTGACATTGGTTTGTACAGAGACGATAGACTTATGGGGGTGTATACGGAACTATGCATTATGGGGGTGTATAAGGAACTCTATTAACTTTAAAATCGATAAAATTAGAAAGATATTATATAAAGAATTTAAAAGCCTGAACTTGAAAATTACGGTAAGCACTAAATTAAAGAAAAATTTAACTAATGAAAATGTATACAAAATGTATAAAAACCCAATACCAATCCTTTATATATACACCTTAAATCAAATCATCCTCCATCTATAATTAAGCATATACCTTTATCTATCGGAAAAAGAATAAGTACAAATTCAGCAAACATATTATGAACATATTAATTTCTATAATAAAGCTCTAAAAGATAGTGGCTACAAAAAACCAAAACTAACTTAAATAAAAAATGAAACCTGAAACCATAGAAAAAACTGAAGTAACAAAATAATTTGGTATACACCCCCATACAATCAAATGCTAAAGAACAAATTAGGAAAAAAATTCCTTGCATTAATAGTCGAGCACTTTCCTAGAGAAAATAAACTAAGTACTATTTTCAATAAAAAATATACAAAAATTAAGTTACAGCTGTACTGAAAACTTAATGCTAATATCTTCGAAGTAAAGCTACACTGCATCTGCAAAAACAAAGAAATTTAGACAATATAAAAATAAAAATAAAAACATGAAGATAAACAAAAATTATGTAACTGTAGAAACCCTCATAACTGTCCTCTACAAAATAAATGTTGCACGGAATCATTAGTATACCAATGCAATATCTCATCTATTGAGAATCCCGAAAACATAAAAACCTAGACATTTACTTGTTTTTAAAAAGAAATATAGTCTATTAGTAATTACGGGATAGCGTACACACAGTCTTTAGTCATGTTCTCCTCTATGGGAGAGGGGGGTCTTACTCGGGAGATATATCTGCGGAGTGGAGTCCAGCTTTTAAAGTAGGTACCTCCACGAGATCGCTAAAAAAAGAGTATAGCATGATGAAAAAGACGACAAACTTGACGAAAACAAAATTTTATCGTCTAAATGTTTGTTATTATTAAGAGGAAAGATCAAAGTATTTTTGGGGTATTTTTTTCCATTTTTTAATCGTTCCTATCACGTCCGAAATTTTCGTTAAAGATCTAGTATTTTTTGAGTCAGCAAAATTGACCATTTTTTTCCATTTAAAAAAAAAACTGGAAATCTCACTTTGAAATTCTTTTAAATATCAATTATCATTTTTTCAAAACTTATTTTAAGAAAATCAGAAATTATAATGTTTATTTAAAATATTTTGAACCAAACTTAACTTAGCTTTTGTGCCAAAAAGATGTAATTTGAAAATAAAACAAAGCAGGTCATAAACTTTCGCGTCTCTTGACAGGTGATGAATGACTTATTTACGAATTCTATGAGGCTAATTTGTTCTACGGAAGGAGAAAATTGAAATAATTTACATTTAAGTGAACAAATTATTTACCTCGTTATTTTTAACGAAAACTTTCAGCGGTCTAATTTTTTTTTTTTGTACTTAGCTTTCACCTTTACGTTTATGATGCTTTATGAAAAATATATTATAAAAAAATTAAAACAAGACTGTTAAGAGTGACATTAAATTTCATATTTCCTAAGAAATGTATCTAATTAATTTATAAGTACCTTTCTTATGAAATTTTATCAGAACTGTACATAAAATACTATTAGGCTGGTGCAAAAAAAATGTCGTTTTCGGACATAGTAACATATGTGAGAAAACGACATTATTTTTGCACCAACCTAATATAATTTTATGTACATTTATTACATTTTACTGTTATTTGTATTTGCATTCATTTTATTATTAATTTTGATATTTCATTTATGGAAAAATGTCATAACTGAGATTAATATAAAAATAAGATCATATAAATTTTATAAGATGATACTGATACTTATAGGTACCCTTTTCAGTTGAAATTGAAAAATCAAATTAACTTCTCCACACGTGTTTCGCAAAAGTAAAGGCCTTAACAGCGGAGAACAATGCTTAACTCAAATAACGCAACTTAATTATATTCTGGTTGATCTTCCGTACTTTATAATTACAGCCCGGTTATAAGCACAAAATTACATTTCTTAATTACTGTGGATCTTCTGATTAGTCAAAATGATACAATTTACAACGCGCTAAAAAAAGATAGATCTCATAAGGACACTTAGGAAAGCCGATGGGGCTTTTAACTAATTTTATAATATTTTAACAACTTAAATGTAAAATCTATTATAATTAAAGAAATAACAAATAATTGTATTAAAAATTCATTTTTCATCGAAAAAAATTTTTTGCTTTCAGAAAATATTGTCCATATTCATAAAAACGACTAAAAGCAAATAAAAGCATTTGAAATTAAATATCTTTGTTTTATTGAGTTTTGTATGTTACAATTCAGAGCTGATTTTCAGGTACGTTGGCTCCAATTAAAAACAAAAACAAAAAAAAAAACATGATTTGCATTCCTCAAAGCCCTGTGCTTTTAATTATTGTAATCACTAAACCCGATCCGATCGAATTTCTAGCGTTTTCATAAAATTAGTTGGGGGTGGGGGGTAATAAATATTTAAAATAAATATTTCTACCATGACTTTAATAAAAAAGAAACATATTTATAATAATTTCGATCATCTGTGAATAGTTCCTGAAAGTTTCATTAACATCCGACAATTATTTCTATTTTTGCACGATTTTTCAAATTAATGTGTGTCATACCAAAAAAACGTGCTAAAAATTGTCTATGTTATTTACTAGTTCCGCTGATACAAATAGAAACAAGGTTTTTTTAATCAAAATTTAGAATGTTCTAAAAAGAAGGAAAAAATCTTAAAAATAATTTAAAAAAAACTTTGGTCTTTCCTCTTAATAATAACATAAGCATTTAGACAATAAAATTTTGTTTACGGCAAGGTTGGCGTCTTTTTCATCAAGCTGTGCTCTTTTTTTAGCGATTTCGTGGAGGTACCTATTTTAACGGTTGTCCTGATGTTATATGGACCGCAGATCCTTTGTATTTTCTCTGATAACGCCTTCACATAAGGTAGGCAGACTGTTTTCTGAGTGTTGTTGTGCTGCTCCTCTTGCATCTGCCTAACCCAGTTTTTTTCTGGGGGGATGCTGCCATGTACCCAGGTAGTTGTTACGTTTTAGGGTACTACTTATACTGACCAATTCCTTATCTAATGTCTCTGGGTCGCCACTTTTGCTCGGTGTTGTAAGCAGCGGACGATCCCTTTCTTTACGCTGTATGGATGGTGGGAGTTAAAATTGAGATACTGTCCGGTGAATGTCGGTTTATGATATACGGATGTCTTGAACACATTAGAACATCCAGGGTGGGAGTGTGTTGTTACTCTCTTTCTCCATCGTGAACTGTATTGAAGGTCTTATTGAGTTCACATGGTCCAGTAGAACCTGAACATCTTCCTGGTGTGGCCAGAGTATGAAGGTGTCATCTACGTATCTTAACCATAGAGCTGGCTTTACAGATATGGATTCTAATGCCATTTCCCCAAAGTATTCCATGTATATATTCGACATTGCTAGTGATAATCGCGAGCCCATTGCTAAGCACTCATCCTGTCGATATATGTGCAATACTATTCCGAAGTGTGTTGTTTGTAACATCTCCATCAGATTATCTACTGGAATACTGGTCCGTTCTTCTAGGGATGAGTCAGAGGCCAATCTGTCTCTGACTACTGAGTGTGCCTCCTCAGTGGGTACCTTGGTTGTAGAACAATCACGTTGTCAAGACAGACACTCAGTTGTGGAACAAGCTGAGCAAAGCCTCCTCCACGAGAAAAGAGAGTAAAGAGAGCTATTTATGGTGCAATGGAGCATCTCATTGTGCTCAAGTGGGATAGTCCATTGCTTGGGCTGTGATTGGCTGCTGGTACATGAGTGGAAGTATTTCTGTATAAATACCAGCTTGATTCCAGTCAGTTTGCGGGGTTTGTATTGAGTTACAACCTGCTTTTTTTTTGTCTGCCAGCTGAACGCTAGCTAGGACCCTTACGCTGGTAAGTGTTGTTGTTCTATTGTTATTCTACATTGGTGAACAAACTCACCACGTCCAAGCTCACCATCTGGTTGTATAGGATGGGAGCATCTTTGATTATTTCCACGAAGTGGGCGTAGTTTCGGATATATGAAGGAGACTTATATCTACGAGGAAGAGACTCAGAGTTTGGCAAGTAACAATCGGCCAGAGCAGAGTACCGTCTTTGTGAATCTTAGGGAGACCGTATATGTGAGGTAGCTTGGTGTAACGCTGCGATAACTGCCTATACGTCTTAAGAGCGAAGTGATCCTTGTTCTTGATTAGTATCTGTGGCAGTTTGCATTCCGTTGTCATTGTAGGATCCTTTTTTACTTTGCTGTAGCTACCATTGCTAATGAGATCTTCCAGCTTTTTGGTACAATCTGATTTGTCCATCACTACAGTTGCATTGCCTTTGTCAGCCGGTAGTATGATGATGTTTTCGTTCCTCTGTAGAGATCCGATCGCCAGCCTCTCCAGTTTCGTGATGTTTGACCTGGTCGGCTTGGCCTTTCCAAGGTCTGTCTCACCTTCCATCTCAGTTCATCCGCCTGGGCCTGAGGGAAGTTCAAGACCACCTCCTCAACTCTGGCAATAATGTCCTCAGAGGCACTCAGCTGATATTGGCTGTTGATTACTGCTTTCACTGGTGGATGATGGACCTTGTGCATCACCTGATCTTTCAATCTGAATAATGTAAATAGTGTACATAATACTTCATCTCAGAATTATAGATAGATACAGGATTTAACTTCTATGAAATAGAATTTGAGGACTCTCTCTATTCACTGTTTATACGTATTCTAACCTAAAGACCTCCCTCTAAGTACTACAAGCATTTAAAAGAATCAAATAAAACATCTACAGTAAAATGATGTCCAAGTAATAAATATGGCGACAAAGAATGAGGACAATAGTTCGAATAATGTAAATAGTGTACATAATACCTCATCTCAGAAATATAGACTGATACATATATATATATATATATACACACACAAATATGTAATAGACAAAGTCCGACAATTATTTTTAAGACATTTTTATGTTTATACATTCTTTTTTATAGATACAAATATTTAAGCAAACGCTCTGTTTATAATAAACAGTATTAACAACATTTACCGGCCTGAATATCATAGAAAATATGCGTCCTCCGACAGGAATCGAACCTGTATCCTATACGGAACCGTCATATAGCCAGGGCGTGCTTTTAACAATTTCGCCACAGAGGAGCGTTTCGGTTAGCAAGGCTGATTTTACTGTTTTAAACTACAATTTTCCATGATTTTCTCACGCACATTCATATCTGCTCGATGACGTCACACATTATGAAATAGACAAAGTCCGACAATTATTTTTAAGATATTTTTATGTTTATACATTCTTTTTTATATTTTTTATATATAATATATATATTATTATTATATTATATTTTTTCTTAAATGTCCCTTGGGAGAATTTATCTCTGACAAAAAAAAACAAATATATATGTTGAGTATACGACATATACACTAACAAGAAGGCTTACACTCCACATGTCCGACTATTCGTCCATCGCGAGACATCTACAACAACATTCCAGTCCACATTCACATAATAAAAAAATTACTAATCAACAACACAACTATCCTGCACCATGAAAACAACAGATTTAGATTACAAATACTGATGCATTTTTTTATTAAAAACTTAAAGCCGGCACTGAACAGAATCAACTATGAATACTGCAGTAATCTTCTGAAATGCATATACGCAAAATTTTTTCTTGCTTTAATGCGCGCGTGATTATGACATTATAACATAAAAGAAAAAAATTCCATAATGGATAATTTTTTCACGTTCTAATGAACGCTCGGAACATTGTCAACCTTTTTGCATTTAAAAGTATAATGAAAAAATTTACGGCAATGAATAACAACGGACATCTTTGTATGAATAATTATAGCAATCAACAACATATAGTTTTGTACTACTTGAAACACCTAAAGATGATCTTGAGAAAATATCGAAAGTATTTTGGAAATGAAAATAAAAGAAATTTAAACAACTATAGTATAGAAGATTTTGTGCACTTTTGGGAGAATCGGCTTTCAGAAGTTTCCCCAAAACTCATGCACTAATTGGTCAATATCGACCAATCAGATTCTCTGCATGTGGAGAATGATTTTTCCCGCACAGCAGTTCTGATCCAATGATCACCTATAAATAACAAACACGAGTTGCTTCTTTCTCTTTTTTCCTTCAGGCCTCGTGCCGAATTCCACTTCGCGTGGAGGTGAGGTAAACATCCCTTTCTTCTCTATTCTTGCTGCAACATGTAGTCCCGGAGAATTATCGTCTTGACCTTGCAGCCAGACGTTAAAGAACATTACATTACCAACATTCACGTACGTACGAACACTTACGAACATTCACCAAAGAACAACTACAAACGTTCACACACACACACAGTGTCTATGTGTTTTGTAATTGTTTTGTTTAATACATATATTTGTTTATATATATCGGTCTTCTTTGTTTGTCTTCCTTGTCTTCAGTTGGACTTAATCCAAGTCCAACATTCTATTGTTGCTGGACCTCCTTATAGCAGGAAATATAAACGCACGATTTTCTTTACATCTACACTCCTCGGTCCTCTACATGACCCCGACGTGATTTTACTAAGGAAAGCTAATAGTCAACATAATGGTCTACTACATTGTTCCTTTACTTATGATGCGACATCACTTTGAAAATTTTCTCGCTACATACAGACGCTACCCGTCATTACGTTTAGCAATCGCATTCTGTTCAATCCTGAAAGTTCAGAAAAGGCGGGAATACAATTATCTACACCACGTGGCGACATTTCACACCACTGCTTGCTACATTGCTTACCATGCTTCTTAATGCACAAAAGTTTTCTAAAGATTAAATGTGAAACAATCTTCGGACGGCCGACTGTCTTTGAATACATTATACGTAACGAAATCTTCGGACGACTCACTGTCTCGAAAAATATTCTACGACGCAACTTTCATATAAAACTTTGCTGACAATTTACTAAATAATACTTGCTTATCATTTATAATCAAATTTTTCAACTTCGCCACAACGTTGCAACTCCGACACAATCTGCAAGAATTCGACTCACGGAAATACGCGGAATTTGGATATTTAATAAAGCTAGCATTTCATATATATGTATATTTACAATCTCCTTCAAGATGTTATCTCGAAAGTCCTACATAAGGATAAATTAATCCTTACAGGTGACTTCAATGCTCGTGTTGGCAATGATTATCATTCTTGGGAGGGCGTTTTAGGTCACCATGGTATTGGTCGTATGAATTCTAATGGATTACGCCCTCTCACTATCTGCAAAGAATTTTACCTTAGAATCACTAATACCTTCTACCAGCAACCCAGGTGTCGTAAGATCACGTGGATGCATCCTCGTTCGAAAGACTGGCATTTGATCGACTACGTCATCACCAAGAGACGGGACATAAAAGATTTTAAGATAACGCGTTCATTCCACACAACATCCTATCTGTCAAATCACGCTCTACTTCGAAGTAAAGCTACACTGCATCTGCAAAAGCGAAGGATTATAAAACCTACAGTGCCGAAACGCATTAACGTACTGCCTTTTAAATCGACTGAAACAAAAATTGAGGTTTCTGACAAACTTGATGCTTCACTTGATTCTGTAAACATTACCAATGATATCGAATCATCTTGGAAGACTGCGTGATGCATCATATTCTACATCTTTGGAGGTTCTCGGTCTACCACATCGTAAACATAAAGACTGGTTTGATGACAATAATACAGAAGTTCAGCAGCTCATATAGATCAATTGCACTCTTCTCATAAAGCATGGATTGAGGACAAGAACTGCAAAACTCAGGTTCAACGAGCTCTCAGAGCCATGCAAGAGGGTTGGTGGTCTGAAAAGGCCACTGAACTCCAAGAAGCTTCGGATAGAAAGGATCTAAATGCTTTCTATGCTGGCCTCAAGAGCATTTTCGGTCCTCAGAAAAATGGTGTTGCTCCAATCTCTACAGCAGATGGTGAAACTCTCTTGACAGATAAGTCAGACATTTTAGATCGCTGGAAAGAGCATTTCGAAACTGTGTTAAACACCTCTTCGGTTACTGATGAGGAAGCCATCACATCAACTGAGCAAAATCCTAAAATTCCGGAGTAGTCTTCTGAACCTACCTGTCAAGAGGTAAGTGACTCCATCAAGCAAATCTCATCTGGAAAATCACTTACTCCTAAGGATCCTATTCCACCCGAAGTGTATAAGCATGGTGGCCAAAAGTTGGTAGAAAAGTTACATCTCTTTTTCGTGGAGATATGTAAGGCAGGTGGTGTCCCACAGGATTATAAAGACGCCTCAATCAAACACCTCTACAAAAACAAGGGTTCCAGGTGTGTCTGTGATAATCATCGGGTGATATCACCGCTTTCAATTGCAGGCAAAATCCTAGCTAGATTGATTCTAAACAGAATCATTATACACCTTGTTGACGACATCTATCCTGAATCGCAGTGTGGTTTTCGGTCGGGTCGTGGTACCATTGACATGATATTTTCTCTTCGTCAACTTGCAAAGTAGGTTCGCGAAAAAAAACAGAAGTTGTACATGGTGTTTGTGGACTTCGCGAAGGCCTTTGACACTGTGAATCGAGAGGCTCTTTGGCAAGTCTTGAGGAAACTCGGCATCCCTGAAAACATGTTAAAGATGATCATCTCCTTTCATGAAGGAATGAAAGCTAATATCGTGTCTGATGGTATGATGTCAGAATCCTTTTGTTGCAGACTGGCGAATGTATGTTGATTTATCAGAAGGATTATTTATGTGCGTGTTCGAAAACATTCATCCACAACAATTAAAGAGAGAAAGAGCATTGAAGACAAAACATGCAAGATGGATCAAAGTAAAACAAAGATTATTAAAGGCATAAAAATAACATCAATTTATGTACAATTTACATATACTTTGCATATATTTGTGTAATTGAGGATAGCTAAGTTAATTTATGCAGTGTTTTTGTGGAGTTTGAACGTGTGTAAAGCTTTTGTTGAGATTTGTGCACGAAATTAAACTAAGTAATTAAACGTAAATTAAAATGTCTCCTGTGCGAGTTCAGTCCTTAGTGTGTGCGCGTAAATTATCTTGCATTAATGTTCAGAGTTGGTAGGGTTTGCGTACCTTTAGTTGTGTTAGACGTTTGTTTGATTAATTACAAATACTTGTTTGGTAGTAGGTATATATTACTTTTTGAAGTATTGTAAATGATTGTTTGAAATTATTCCTGAGAGAGCGTGATTGTTATTTGCTCAGTCAGAGAATTTTTTTTTTTTTTTTTTGCACGGTAAAAGTTATTTGGTCAAGGTTTTGACTTGCGTGGAATTGTTTGGTATCTCTTCAGGAGAGGGAATCTGACTTGCTTGAGTGTTGGTAATGGTCTTTAACCTCTGACTGCATCGTTAAGACGGACGCTCTTGAAGACTACATCTTGGCAGCAAGGAGAAAGATGAATAAAGAGAAACGCGTGGGATCTTACACGTTTTTTGTTTATATATGACTGTGTATCACGTGGGAGGCTCAGAGCATATTGAGCAGGAAAACATATTTGTCGCATGCAGGCGGTTTGATTGGTCGGAACTGACCATTCAGCGAGCTAGTTTTGAGTAGACTAACCAATGAATACTTGTCTATGTACTGTGTTTATGTAATGTGGTGATAACTACCATAGTGGAAAAGTGCATTTTCCAATGGTGTGTAACTGGCAAATGTGGAATCTTCCACACTTTGATGTCACAAATGGCTCCACGAAAGGTTGTGTCATGGCTCCTGTCCTTTTTGCCCATTTCTTCTCGGTAATACTGAAATATCTATTCGCAGACACAGAGCGGCAGCAAGTTTCAGTTTCGAACAACTGGTGGTCTCTTCAATTATCAGCGCTTCAAAGCCAAGACCCACCTTCGTACGCAAATTATTCGTGATTTGTTGTTTGCTGCAAACTTCGCCATCGCTTGTGGAATGAGTGGGGTATTCGACTGGATACGAAAATTCGGGTTTACAGAGCTGTTGTACTTGCCATCCTTTTGTGCGGCTCAGAGTCGTGGACTCCACACAGGTACCATATACGCCAGCTGGATGTTTTCCATAAAAGCTGTCTGAGTGCAATCTGTGGAGTTAGCCTTCAAGATAGGACATCTAACGTAGACCTGTTTAACAGGTGTAATATTGGAGGAATCGAGACTTTTTATCACACAGTTACGGTGGACTGGTCATGTCTTGAGAATGTCTGATGACAGGATAACCAAGGTCCTAATGTACAGCCAGTGAGATCAGGGCTACAGAAATGTAGGACGCCTATGGCTAAAATACAAAGACAAGCTGAAAAGCAACTTGTCAACAGTCAATATACCACATAACACCCTTGAGCGCTTAGCATTGGAGCGGGTAGAATGGAGAACGTGTTTTAGTGGACTCAGCAGTTTTTACTGCTTGTCTGAGTCATCTTCAAGAAGAGAGAGCAAGAACTAAAAGGTCAGCTAATCTAACAGCGATCTCATCTCACAATACTAACTCTTGCTCCATATGTGGCCTCCTTTGTAAATCACTAGCGGGTCTTAATTGTCAGTTAAGATTATCGCCCAAAAGTTCATAACTGAATCAATTAAGCTGTCAGATTCACATACGTCGAAACCGAAGGGAGAGCCCATTATTATATACATATATAAATATATGTTAGTGTGACACCCACCGATGGTCTCGTTGCAGCGCCAATATGTGACACTGCGCCGGCTGCCTGTGGTCAACTCCCAGTTGCGGCTTGAAACTCTGTAAGGTTTCTTCCACCAGCGTTTTGAGGTTGACTCTTTGTCGCTGCCACCAGCCTGTGTCCCGGTCGATCTGGTCGATCTGGTCGTTCCCGGTTCAATACCAGTTTTGTCGTTCCCAGCTCACTTCCAACGTCTGGTTACCGAAGTAACTACTTTGATCTCAAGTCTAACCTACCCACGTTGTGACTTTGATCTTAGGTAGACGAAATCAATCAGGCATCGGGCCGTAGTGCAAGCTGAATCCGGGGTAAAGGTGACATCGCACAAGCGGTTCAAATATGTTGAGAAATAACAAATTATCTTTATCCGTCTGTTGAATACAGGAGTGTGTTTCTCTCCCAGCCAGTTTCTATAGATTCGTGACACTTGCGTTTCTTAAGCGAGTTTTGGTATCTTAAGTCGTTCATCAATATAACTTGCTTTTAGTAGGAAGGCTAAGTCGGGTGGATGTGGAATTTCTCGTTCAGCTTCTGCGAGGCAACGGCCTGACTGCAACTGCGAATCAACTGCTGGAACTAACTGCAAACTGATCAGCTGCCTAGAGATGTTTGTTTATATGAATACCGACCAAAACCCGGTGTGGAGGCCTGACGCCGCTTGGATTTCCGATAATTCTTGATTCCCAGCAAGAATTCTCTTTGTTTTTAAGCCAGGAAAATTAATTACTTCCCATTTTTGGAAGATTAATCACTTTCCATTTCGGGGGTTTCTCCCTCGTTCGTGAGGGAAGGTCGGAGGAGAGTTATCCTCCTAGACTCTTCGTCTCTCACATTGGTATCTCATACCAATCCCCTCAGTGGGTGTTAACTTCTCCGTCTTTCTCATAGATTCACATCCGCCTATCACCCATGCTACCACTTGACCAATGATCTCTCGGCAGTGTGGGCGTGGGTATACTGGCCCTCTTAAAATTATTATCCAGAATTTTTACAAAATCCTTTTTTTCTTTTCCTTCTGCCAAAACATTTACGAATCCCAGATTGCCAAATAATTTTTATCACATCTAAAATTCACTTAGTCGGGTCTCTTTACCAACTCCTCAATCACTGTCAAAACCCGACACCTGGTTTCTTCTGCTAAGTCAACTTTTAGCTGGGAGGTCCGTATTTTACCTGAGAATCAAATTCATTATTTTTCTCATGCCTTAAAATCCTCTTAACACCAAATGCCCATTTTCGACGACGCTGTGTCTGCCGTCAACAGTTTGAATAAGCAATAATAATACAATTTTCTTCCTTATGCCAGAATTCTAACACACACCAGATGACTCCCTTCGTTGTACCCAGGAATTAAAATCAAATGATATCTCTGAAAGATAACTAATATCTATTCTCAGTGGTGGTCTCAAGCCAAAATTTTTTTATGGCCGCATGTGTCGGTTGGCTTTTTCTTTCTGAATTCCGTTTCCTTTAGTGCGTCACTACCTTAATATGATATTAATCAGATTTGACAGAATCTCATATCTCGCTTTTTCTTACGGATTTTCTGTCTCGTGTGAAAAGTATCTTCGTAAATAAAATAATTTTTTTTTTAACGTCGATCAGTCTATCATTCGATATAGCTCTTACTCGCCTTAAGTCTTTCCTGTTTTTAATTTCTATGGTTAATTAGTTAGCCAATTACCATAGCTAAATAGTATCACATTAGAACACTTTTTTTTTTTTTTTGCAATAGGCTTCAATAACTTTAACATGTTGATTGTAAATTTTTCCATGGTTGAAATTGCCAATCAAAGACTTAAGTTCTTAAATCTGAATGAATTTTGTATTGAGTAAAATTTAGTATATAAAACTAAAAATGACTCGGGCACAGAATGCTTGGCTGTCAGCAAAAGAGAGAGCCCAAAGTGTATAATACAGATAGGAAATGTTAAAATCAATCAAGTACAGAAATTTAACTGCCTGGGTAGTAATATTTACTTCCTTATAGATTAGATACTGCATAGCAAACAAGCACTTTTCTTTGTTTCTAAGAACATTTTCCTACTTTTAATACTTTGCTTTGTTCATGAAAGACATTATTCATTATTACTGTGCACCTTCCGATGTTTATGTTAAGGAAAATGTTGTTGAAAAAAAAAAAAAAAAAACATTTAATCTTCTGTCAGGCAATGAATACTAAACAGTATCCTCACAAATGAAAACTTTATGCAAGAGAAATGTAGTGGTTCTACTAACAAATGCTACAAATAGCAGAGACAATACATGTGAACAATGAGTACATTTTAAGGAAAATAGGATCTAAAAAGAAACTGATACAAACAAAGACAAATTTCTCAGAGGAAAACAGGTCTGGAAATTTAACACTACAAGGCTATATTTCAGGCAAGAGAAGGGGAAACTGTGGATAATCTATTTAACAAGCATGAGTGAATAGGTGGCAAAATGAGGACAAAGAGAGTGGGTAAGAAAACTGACAAGAGCAACAAGACAGTAAGTTGTGAAAAGTCATAATCACCCATATCCTAAGAGAACATAACACAAATGTATATTTTTATTAGATATAGCACTGTCAAGTATTATTTTTTTCTATTCATAAAAGCAGAACAGCTTGGAATGTTCAGATACAGGCCTCTTTGAAGCTTATCTAGATCCAAGTCTTTGTCAACAGTCTCATGTCAAAAGGATTGGGAAAACCAGCAATGGGTGAGACTTGGGTATCTTATGAAAATGTTCACTTGGGACATTTGTTTCCGAATGTTGCGTGCCACCCATTGTTTGTGGTTTCTGAGGCAGTGTTGTTTTGTTTCCTCACATCTCTTCTCTGCATGTGACCATATAATTCATAAGAGAATCGGTTAAATATTTCCCCACCAACCTCAACACACTCTTGCCTTATTTTACTACATAAAGTCAGTACTTATATCGAGTGGAGGAGGTGTCTTTCATTACCTTCTTGCACAAAATATGGTTATTATGTATGATGTTTTGTTTCCCTGATAAGCCACTCTTTCAAATTTGAACATATCTTCATCTTACTGGTCTTTTGATATTTTGTGGCAATATGTTATTGGTGCATGTGAATTCTTCAGTTTTCTATATGCTGCACCTCCAATACAGCTTAATTTTCATGAGTTTTCTCCATGTGAAAATGATTAAAATTTTAGATTGCCATAGTATTTCTACAACAAAGTGATCATAACAGATAGTGACAGCAGTTAAACAATGACCAAACAAAATGTTTGATGGAGTCATTCACTCTAACTTAAGTTTTGCAATTCAAATAAACAAAGAAAGCTGTTAGAAATTTTTTTTTTGTTTGTTTAATGGTCTTTCAAGATTTGGCTGAAATTGATGGTCTGACCTAATTAACTGTAATCTAATTGTTATGAATGCACGTAGGGTTGCAGTCTCATAACTATCGAATGAAATGTCTAGAAATGAGTTTTGATTCACGGCCCGAGGATGAATATTTATGTGTGTGGCACATGGAGATACGGGTGATGCGATATCAAAAGAGTGATTTACTACTCATGTTTGGCTTGAAATACCATTTATTGACAGTAGAACAATAATACATATATTGGGGTATGTAAAAATAAGGGTCCCAAGTTACTGGGTTGTGTGTCACAACTCGTTGGGACAGGAGAAAATATATCGTCTTTATCGTCTGGTAGCCATGTTCCAAAACTGCCCCGCTTTTTTCGTGTCACGTCCCGACTCGCCAAAGTCGCGTTGGTCCCGTGACTTGCGTGGCCTTTGGCAGGGGCAAAAGGGAGGTACTCTCTTAGAAACAGGAAAAAGTTGTTTCCCTTGGAACGTATTTTTTTATCTGTCCTAAGATCTCCCCTTTAAAATTGTCGCTTGTACGACTTCAGGTGAGGATCAACCTGCAAGTGCTGTGCCGGACGGCGGGTGCAAACTGACTTCCGGATGTTCAAATCCTTTGTTTCGGCTTCGGTGTTCTGGGAAGTTGCTGGGGTTTGCTGTGGCAAGTCAAAGGTGTCCAACAAGATGTTCAAAGGAATGGTAGGGTCTTCTTGTATTCCTGCTGGAAGATGTGATGGTCTCAGTTGGTTGGAATGTCGAACCCAAATGAAATTTTGAACATTTACATTGTAAGTGACATTGCCAGTTTGGCGTACAATATGTCCTTGGGTCCATGTTTCTGTGTTGTTCCGGTAGTCTCTTGCCAAGACTTGTTGACCGGGAAGGAATTTTCTTTGAATAGAGCCATGGTGGCAATTGTACTGCCATTCCATTTTTGTGTTTCTCCTGATGGAGTTATGTGATTTTGGACGTAAGACATCAATGTGTAATCGGATTTTTCGATTCATCAAGGATTTGGCAGGTGAGCTACCATTTGGCGTGTAAGGGTTTGGTGTTGCCCTATAGCTTGTCAAAAAGGTTTCCAGTATTTCTGGCGTTGTCCCCTCTCCTCTGAGTTTTAAGAGGGCTCTCTTGAAGGTATCCACAAGGCGTTCAACCTGACCATTTGACTGTGGATGAAATGGTGGTGTACGAATGTGATCGATACCATTTTGCTGGCAGAAGGTGGAAAGTGTCGTTGTCAGAGACCAAGGTCTCAGGAATGCCGAATCTACTAAAAATTTTCTGAAGTCTGGAAATTGTTTCTTCAGAAGTGATGCAGGACATTGGAAAAATCTCAGGCCATTTGCTGTAGGCATCTACGAGAAAGGATTGTCCATTGGTGGGTCCTGCAAAATATATGTGGAAACGTGACCAGGGGGAATCTGGAACAGGCCATGAAGAAAGCATAGATTTCCGAGGAGATTTAGCCGCTAGCTGGCATTTGGTGCAAGTGCGTGCAAGGTCTTCTAGCTGCTTATCCATATTTGGCCAGTAGACGTAACCACGTGCTAAAGCCTCCATACGACTGACGCCTTGGTGACCAAAATGAAATTGTTAGATAATCCTGTTTTGCAAGGATGAAGGAACGATAACCCGTTCAGCAAAAAGAAGTACCCCATCAACCTCAGATAAGGAAGATTTCCGTTTGAAGAATGGTAGTAACTGTTTATTCGGGGATACTGTTGGCCACTTAGTACGGTGGTAGCGGATGACTTCCTGTAGTAGAGGGTCAGAAGCTGGGGCTTCCTTAATCATGTGGGAAGTAACTGGCAGTTCCCTTACTGTAGCTGTGAGCATTGAAGAGATTTCTGGCTCCAAGGATATTGCTGCAACAACTGAATCTTCGGGTTGTTTTTGGTGCATATTAATGAGTCTCGACAGGGCATCTGCATGTCCAATCGAATTGGTCGAAAAGTACTTGATCAAGAAATCGTAATCCAAAAGTGTGGTAGCCCAACGTTGTAACCGATTGGCGGTATACACTGGAATACCTTTCTTGGACCCAAGAGGTTTATGGTCTGTGACCAAAGTGAAATGACGTCTATAAATCATCTTGAGGAATTTCTTTATGTCATATATTATTGCCAAAGCTTCTTTCTCGATTTGGCCGTAGTTCCTTTCTGCAGGTGTCAATGACCTAGATGCATGAGCAATGGCTTTCTGACTGCCATCAGGAAAGATGTGAGAGATCACGGCTCCAACGCCATAGTCAGAAGCATCAGAAACTACAACAATATCCAAAGATGGGTTATAATGTGTCAGAAGATCTGAAGAAAGTGAAGCTTTAATTTGGGCAAAAGCAACTTTGCATTCTGGTGACCAGTTCCATGTAATCTCATTTTTTAGAAGGTGGTTAAGAGGAGTCCGGATTCGATGCAACTCTGGCAAAAATGAACTGTAATGGCTTACTAACCCCAGAAAAGAACGTAAGGTTTTGATGTTTATTGGAACTGGCATGTTTTTGATGGCTGAAATGTTCTCAGGGTCCGGTCTTCGGCCTGTTTTGTCAAAAATAAATCCAAGATATTTTATCGATGTCCGGTAAAATTGACATTTTTCCATCCGTACACGAAAACCATATTGTTGAATACGTTCGAATACAGCGATTAGCCGTTGTAGAAGTTCGTCCTGGGATGTGCCTGCGACAATGATGTTGTCGATAAATGCTGTGGCTCCAGTTATACCTGTGAGCATGGAGTCCATAGTCTGCTGGAATATAGCTGGTGCTGTTTTGACTCCAAATGGGAGACGGTTGTATCTAAATAACCCTTTGTGAATGTTGATTGTAAGGAGCTCCCTGGATTCCTCATCAACTTCGATTTGCAGAAATGCATCTGAAAAAAAAAAATCAATTTTTGCAAAACAGATTCCACCATTTAACTTGGCAAAAAGGTCTTCAGGTATTGGCAGGGGATATTGGTGTGTATCTAGTGCATTATTTAATCCTGTGGAGTAATCAGCACAGATGCGGACTTTACCATTTGTTTTCCTGACCACAACAATAGGAGCCGCCCATGTGGAGTAGTTTGTTGGCTCGATTACTCCCGCTTCTTGGAGGCGATTCAGTTCCTTTTCGACTATGTTCAGAGCTGCATAAGAGACATGGTGTTTGGTCCTAAATATTGGCTTGCTATCTGCTTTCAACTTGAGCGTGGCTTGAATTTTCGTGCAACACCCAAGATCCTCTCTGAAGACATCGCTAAACTTAGACTTAAGCGTCTGACTAAAATATGTTTCAATGTCTTGAACTGACTTGAGAGAAAATGTGTTGAAAACAGATTTCAATGGAACGGTGAAGAGATCGAGTTCTTCAATCCAGTCTAAACTGATCAGATTTAGATCTGTATCTGTCACATAGCATGTTCCAGTGAATTGTTTGTCTTGGAAAGAGACAGAACAATTTAGTTCACCAGTGATTTGAATGTCATTTTCAGATGCGCTCTGGGCAATGTGTTTTGTTTTTAGCAGATCAGGTTCGCCAATCTTTGTCCACGTGTTCTGTGAGATGAGTGTGATATCAGATGCTGTGTTGAATTGAAAACAAACTGGGAGATCATTTAAACCAACACTGATGTATTTCCTGCAGGATTTGAAGTCAATTTTGAAAGAAGCAGACACTGAATTTGATTTTCTCCACAGATTCATTTTTTTATGATTTCCGTGAGCAAACTTACTAGGAGTTTGGTGATCAGCAGATTTGGCCTTTGGTGGGTGACAAAACTTTTCTTTATGGCCACGTTTATAGCACTTGTGTTTTTTGAATGGACAAAAGCATGCATAGTGCCAGTCACCGCAAGACCAGCATGCAGACTATGGAATTTTCTTCTTTTCTTTTGGTTTGTCATTAGAATGAATGTGACTAACATGAGAAGGCTGGGAAGGTAAGGTGGATTGTTGTTGAACCAACATGGTATCTTTTCTTAAATTTAACAACCTGTTGCATTCTGTTGTCAAATCCTGGACTGTTACTTTTGTGTCTGTTTCAAGCTTCACAAGTAGTCGAGAACGTATTTCCGAATCGTGGGGTGATTGTAGACCTGCTATGAATATTAAACATTTAAACTGGTCCTCAGTGAGGGTCTGAAGATGAAACCTCTCACACTCGCTATTCACACGTCCGGCGTAAGTGACAAAATCATCTGACTGGTTTTTGGCTAGTTTGAAACAGTTGTAAAGGACGTTGAACAGAGATTGTTGTTCTCCGAAAATATCCATTAAAATTGTAATAGTCTCAGTGAGGGTCAAATCAGAAGGTCGTTTGGGCAAAATAAAATTCACGAACCTTTCGTTTTCTTTTGTACCTAACTTCTGTATGAGTAAACGTTTTTTCCAATCATCATCTTTGTTTGGGAATTCGTGGTGAAAAGTGTCTTTCCATCGCGAAAACCATGAATCAAATGTGTAGCCGTTTTCCGCATCATATGAAAATTCTGAAATTGTGTTTGAAAGATCGACACTAGATGAATTACCAGTGTCTTGGAACTGAAATTTTTTTGTTAATGTCGCCAAAGTCGTGTTGGTCCCGTGACTTGCGTGGCCTTTGACAGGGGCAAAAGGGAGGTACTCTCTTAGAAACAGGAAAAAGTTGTTTCCCTTGGAACGTATTTTTTATCTGTCCTAACACTAATGTACGGAAAAATAAAACAATGTAAAAGGGAAAATTAGATAAACATGCAAAATAAGAAGTATTTTAAAACTAAAAATGACAAACATTTTTAAAATGACAAAACCAATTTATTATTCTTCTTGTATCACAGTTTGAGTTCTCAAGGATCAAAATATATACACAACCTATTAGGCTCCATACTAAGGACAGTTTTTCTACAATAAACCATGAAAAGTAGATATGGTAAATCAAGCAAAAATATGAAGTTAAAAAGATTTCCGCCCACCTTCACTAATGATATATATATATATATATTATATATATATATATATATATATATATATATATATATATAAAACCCGCAATCAACCGCCAAGTACAAAATATATAAAGTGCCATTATATGAGATGAAGAAAAATACTGAGTTAAAATAAAATAAATTTGTATAGTGCCTTCACCCAAATTTATATTTAGTGAAGGAAAAGTTACACTTGGAGGATTATTTGCCCATATATATATATATATATATATATATATATATATATAATATAAAAGTGAACATAGAAGTCAACACTTAGAGGCGACAGTCTGTTGCAATCATCAGGCCTGACAATTGCATATAGCATGAAACAGACTGTTGACTTCTATGTTCACTTTTATATTTACACACGCTCTATCTCTGATAGTGAGCACTTTACCCCATAAATATAGCACACCTTAAGACTATATTTCTTCATAATATATATATATATATATATATATATATATATATTATTTTTAGTTACAATATCTAAGCCAATTAAGTACTTTATATTAAGTCATTTAACCCAAATTTCTCATGTCAGCAGATTAGTAGTAACTTCCATATAGAAGATATTTACAACTTCATCTCTCTAGTATAACAGATTTGAAAGGTAAAGTTTTAGATCCTCTGTTAAAACTGCAAATTCAAGAGAAATTAAGAAGAGTTCAATCATTAAGTTCATCAAAAACAAAATCAAAAGATATGACTTAAATTAAAATATCAAATTTTTAAGTGATAATATGGGTCTGAAATTAATAATGAAAATTTAGAAAATATTGGAGTTGCCTCTGTTCTGCATTTCAAATTGTAAGTCATGCTAACTACATAATATAAATTTTCATGGAATGAACACAATTGACCAAATCTATTGATGTATCTTTCTCTCTTCCTTTGTCAAACTATGAACATGTCTTTGCAGCAGTTGTGCTACGGTGCACATAGAAGTCAAAGAAACAAGAAAAATATTTGAAAAAATAAAACATGAGAAAAAATTATCAAAAATTTAAATTATAGTAGTATAGTTATAATTCATAGAGTATATTAGTGAAATTATAAACATATGGAACATAAAATATATAAAGAATTTGTTTATTTTTGACAAGCTCTCTTTATAACTTTTTTTATAATAGAAATTATAGTTTAAAAAATAAATAAATAAATTTAAAAAAAAAATAAATAAATAAAAAAAATAAAGTATGCCACAGTTAAGATTATTGGATAAAGATGAGCTATTTCAAAACCATATAATTTTATGGAGATGATATTTTACTATCGCTTAATACAATTTAGAAAGAAACTATTATGCTAGCTACACAAATAATTGGCCTAAAGTAGTATAGGTAAGCAAATTTATCTTAAGGTGGCTTTTATAAGAATTTTCACCTTCAGTATTCAAACTGACATCTTAATTATATTTTAAATAGATTGATTTTGCAGAAAACATGGCTCACAATATTAAATAGTACAAAACATTCAACAAAGAATAAAAGTAGTAAAGATAAAAAGCAATGTCAAGTTAAATGTACTAATGACTATCGTGTTAGAAATGAAAAGTTAGCTGCAATGTTTCATTTTTTATGTATATAATATGGATGGACTTGTCTGCAGTAAACACCAAACAAAATATATAAAGACCATTAAAAATAAAGCTTTCTTGTGAGTGGGATGACACACACACAAGCATTTCCCAAAACCAAATCATCCTGTACAAATAGATATAATTCATTCTGATTTCATTGTTGCAGATTGCATAGTCTGATAGAGTCTGTATAAATTTGTAGCCTTAATTCCATTCATTTTTTTCCATTTTGGAATAGTTTTTCCTAAACCACCATTGTTATGCAAGTAATCCTATTATTTAATTTCCAATGTGTTTTTTTTACATTAAAATAAAAATAAATGTTAATTCAAAAAGTGGTACTGGATCTTGAAATAAATTCAATAAGAAAAAAAAAAAAAAAAAAAAAAGGTTATTTTCTGATAAAGAATATATATAATATTTTTTAAAATGAAGCCTATAAATATTTTAAAGGTTAAAGGTTATCTGCCAAGAATAATTTTATTATTAAAATCATGCTGATGAGAAGTTCAGGAATTTTTAGAATACAAACAATTTTTTTTAAACAGTAATAGAAATGTTCTGTACATGTACAAGATTCATTACTTTACAGAAAATGAAATACCTATAAAAAAATGTTAAAAGTATAAATTAAACATTGTTCATAGATTTTATAATAGGGTAGGCAGATGGTATTAACAGAAGTTATTTTGCCAAACAGTATATGAGTGAAGATAAACTTTACATTGTGACAGAAGTCTGTTTTGAAAAAAAAAATTCTATTCATAATCATCGAGATGAAAATAGAAATAATATCCTAGATCTATAAACATGTAGCCATAATTATTCATCGAATGAATTTTAAATTATACTAATTTTCTATGTATGGATTAGTTCTTCCAAAAATTGGTTTATTCTATTTACAGCTTTTTAAATTAAATAATAGCAGAAAGAAAGAAGTCATTAAAAAATTTTTTAAAATGGTAGACCACATACTAACAGTGTGAAATTTGATCAGTACATATCCACAGAAATCTTCTCCAGCAGTTTTATTGAGAAGAGAATGGTGAAGTTAAGGAATGAACAGAAAGGAAGACCTGCATGAATGCAAGTGCAATAAAAGGTATCATGCTGTTGTCCATTCCTGGACAATAGAAATGGAATTCTCTCTGCAACCAGCAGGGAAGCATTAAACAAGATGTATTGACTATATTGATCCACTGTATCACCAAGCAGTTTCTAGAATATCATTTTTCTACTATATGTCAACTTCAACTATGAGAAGAAATTTGATAGCATAGAAAGGGAAGTCCTTTGTAAACATTATCCCCAATGAGATCATATTAATACACAGAGCACTCACTCGGGAACATTCTGGAAAGCTGTGTAAGGGGGACAACTGTGTCCTTTGACATTGAAATTGGGGTCCATGAGAGATGTGTCATGAACTCCAATTTCCCTTTCCGGTGATCAACTGAATCATGAAGACATCTCCAGAAGGAACATCATATGGTATTGATGATGTAGCACTCCCATCTTGCAACTAGGGACAGACAGGACAAAAGCACACTTCTAGCAAAGATTTCAGTAGAAACAAATACTGATTTCAACAATAAAAACAAAAGAAAAATATCAGTTTAAACAAAGTTAGTATTTTACAGTTTAAATTTTGTCAATACATTTTTATACTAATTTTTCTACATAGGTAATGAAAAATGATTGTAAAGTTACATCTAATGGCAACAATTATAATGAAAAACATAAGAAAATTTAAAGTACAACTATAAGAAAATAAAAATATTAAAAGCAATCTGCAGAGTTAATCTTAAAATTAATTATGTATTCCTGTTTTACTTTTAAGCCATTAACAAAAATGACTCATTTAAATGTTTTCTTTGTGGTTGCAAGAAGCAGAAAATATACGAATAAAATCTTCACTTTGGTAAAATATATAAAAACAAGGCACCATGCATATTATGAAGGCATTTTGTTACAGAAAGAACTAGAAAGATCAAAGGTAAGAACAGAGATGTTAAACTTATACAGTTATTAAAACATCAGATTTGGACTGCTAGAAATAAATTTGATCACTCCTATTATTTTATCATTGATGTAGCTGCAGTGTAAAGTATTAAGCTAGCATTATATCAAAATATATGCAGATAATATAGTTAAATCTAAAAGTGGTGATTAGATCCTAAAAATGATTCAACAGAAAAATATCAATTCATATACTATTTTCAAAAAGTTTTGTTTTTGTTTTGACAATTTTACTCATTTTCATTGCTGCAAACAATATATTAGGTTGGTGCAAAAATAATGTCGTTTTTTGACGTATTTTTTAACGTAAAAAACCGACATTATTTTTGCACCAACCTAATAGTTTTTTTTCTTAACCTTATAAAAGTATACATTAATTTATACTAACTGTAATACATATACATAACCACCTGTTCACAAGATTTAAATTCAATATTAGATATTTAACTAAAAACTAATTTCTCATTTTAGATGGCAAATTTGCAGATTACAATTTGATTAGCCAACATATACATGCTGTAGTTTAGTGTTACTGCTTGATTTATCAGACAAAATATTTCATCTTGCATCAATAAATTCCTCCAAGTGTTAACAATTTCTTTCCAAGTTTTTCCAGTTATTTTTTCTTGACATTTGATAAGATTTCAACTTCAGATTGTATAATCTTCATATTTAAACAAATACAATCAAAAATGTAAATTACTGATCTGCTCTAGTTTATTATTAGGGCTTAGTAATCCATTACATTTTTACTAGAGTTAATAATACAAATTATTCTTTTTAAATTCAGTAGAAGGCAATTTTGAGATGAGAGATGCTAGATGATAATGATAAAAAAAAAAAAAAAAAAAAAAAAAAAAACAGTATACAAAAATAATACTAAAAATTATTTATGCCTGAAGATATAAAACTTGACAGTTCTTATGAAAAAACCCACAAGTTTCTGTCTGAATTTCTGAGATGAAGGCCATATCTTGATTGTTAGTTATATTTCAGCTGATGTACTCTCAGGAACTTGTCAAGTGCCAAACAGATGTTCTCAAAGTTTCAAACTCAATTGTTTATGCAAAAATGTTTGGATCTTAGTATAGACAATGGAATGACAACAGTTCACCATTACGTATAAATGGTTTCAGTTTGAAGTTCCTAGAATATTACCAAATATGATAGGTGTCTGAAAAAGGTTGGAAGGTACAGTGACTGAATGTTGTGATTATAACCCAGCTGAAGGCAACAGTTTAAATGAATCTGTGTATAATAATCTAAATTTCATGTAATCATTGTTTTCGGTGTATGTTATGGTGGTCTGTAAGTTCAAACAATACTACTTGAATATTTTTCTTAGAAAATTCAGTTATTTTATGGATAAATCCTTTACTTCTCATGATACTAATAGAACATCAAAACAGAAACAAAAATAATAAACTCTTCTAAATACTAATTCCTACTTTGTTATGGGTCTATAATATAACTAAAATTAAAACTAATCTTAATCTGCTGCCATAAAGTGAGTAAATTGTAAGGTGGGTAATAAACTTCTATTTTTGAGGCATAAATTTCCTTTTTCACTGAAACTCTTATTTTTCTTTTGCTTAAAATGTTTAATTTTGAAAATCATTAGAATGAATTTTTTTTTTCAAATTTTAAACCAATGAGTAGAAAAGAAAAGCATTAAAAATAATTAATTGAAAAATATCCAGGAACAAACAAAAGATTTTTCCATTATTGATGTTTGAGAACAATTTTGATCATGGCAAAGTTCTCTCTTATCAGTAAATATAGTTTTGTGATGCTGTTGACTTTTCAAGAGAACTCATAACATCATCAACATTGGTTTGTAGTTTTTTATATTCTCCAGAATTTGGGCGACGACTTCGTTTCTGATTGCGACCCTCAATGATGAATGCAATAATCTGAAGAAAAATAAAATTGTAATAGTATGAATATAACAGGTTCTTTTCAAAGCCAATTGTCTAGCGCATCAATTTTAATGACTAACTACAGTCCCCTAAGCATATATACAATTCTAACAATGACAAAGATCAATTAAAGCAATTAAAAATAACTTGCAAAACATGTAATATTTTGCTACTTGAAAATAAACATGTGCTCATAGTATAATTTTCCATTGAACATTATTAGGTTGGTGCAAAAATAATGACGTAATAATGTTGTTTTTGACGTATTTTTTTTAATGTCAAAAACATTATTACGTCATTATTTTTGCACCAACCTATGTAATCATAGTCTTCAAATTTCTTAGATGAAGTATTGTCATTTAATACTAGTATTTCTTTCATCTTATTTTTCTTACTTTTTATTGAAACTCAGGTTATTTTACTATTGCAATTAAGCAACATAAATTGAAAATAAGTCACAGTAAGATTTTTTGAGTTTTTTTTTTAATCTATACTTCTTATTTCACAGTCAAGTGATTACTTGATAGTTGTAATAAAAAGAGAAAAGCATTTAAAAAAATAATTAGAACAGTAGTTTAACAATAAAATAGGAAACACAATGTTGATGAAGATTCAAATTTTGTATCAAAGTTTTACACTATCTTCTCTAAAGAAGCACCAGATTTAAGCAAAGCAATTGTACATGCCAAACAGAAATATACTGCTAAAACTTAACTTACTCCATCAGTGTTTTTCTCAGTCAATCAGGAGTATTCAACAAGAGGTAAGTCTCAAAGCTCAGAACAACAAATTCAAATATTATTTAGTGAATTTCAAAGAATAAAAATCCTTATAAATATTTAATGCCTGAATGCTAATTTATTTTTTCTTGATAAACTTTCAAGAATGAAAGGCTTTCTCCACTTTTCTAAAGTTAAACTAGAGGTTTCAGAATAGATGTGCTTAAATTTATGTTTGAATTTATTTCTCCTTTGATTTTATATCCCCCACAAGTTCTTATACTCAAAATCATGATTAAATGGTTGCTAAAGTAATTTTATTAGTTCCTAAATTAAAACTTAGTCATTTATAATAATATTTTAATCCACACAAGTAAAGAGCGAGCTGATCATTTCAAAGCTAATTTTATGTAATCTATAACATTAAAAGTATTAACCATTGTTTTTATCATGCAATAATTATAGCAAAAAATTATATTTCAGAATTAAATTTCTTATACAAGACAGTTTTACTAGAAATTTTATTCTTCTAATTTAACAAAATTTACTTCCTAACTTTTGAAGATATCAATTCATTTAAAGTTTTTGCAAAGCAATTGTATAATGTAAATTACTAACTTTAACAACATTCTTCCTTACCTGAAGTTAAATAGTACACAAAAATTCAATATTCATACAAAAGAAAAATGAAAGTAATATCCAATATTAACCCAATATACAGTAGCATCCAATATTAGAGAATTAAAGTTTAAAAATTAAAAATCTGCATTTGTACAAATTCAAAAATTTGCAGTATATATTCTTAAAATTTTGTTCTACACAATGGTAAATTTACATAGAATAAAAGCAATGAAGAAAGTTATAGAACAAAGACTATCATACAAAAATATACCATCTAACATTAGCAAACAGAATGGTTAAAACAAATGTAAATTAATGACACTATTGACTTAACACTGACACAGAATACTGATAAGATAAATAGGCCATGGCTATTAACCACTTCTATACATCAACAACCACAGGACTTCATTAATTTTGTGACATTGTCCAGGAATTATTTTATTGCATTCCCCATGCAGTTAATGTCACTGATTCCTTACTCTAATATTATTAATGATCTTTCAGTTTCTCACTTAGATTGAAATCTAAACTTTGGGCCATAATCTTAATGTTTTATGCTTGGAAAAATTGTTTTACTATTTTATCTTCCATAAATACAAACTGATATGCTCACATGACGCTCAATAATATACTGCAGCATTTACTTTGCCATATAACTGAATGAGTAAACCAATACCAGAGAGCATCACCAATATCAACATGCCACCAGCTCCAAATTTAACTGATATTTCCCTGTCCCCATTTAAAGAAGTATCTCATCTTTATGCTGTAAAACATACTGCTAGCCATGAGAAACAACTAAACTCACCTTATTTTCATTGCTAAAGAACACTTCTGCCCAACTTTTAGTCAGTCCAAATAACATTCCTATTTGAAAAATCTTTTTGCTTCTTATTCATGAGGGTTTTGATGGCAGGAGAATTTGCATGAAACCTTATCAGCAATGAAATGCTAACATTTTCATGTCAAATTCATCGCTTACTCTAAACACAATGCCTGCCACTGTACCAAAACTGTCCATCAGAAAATATTTAGATTGCAAGATTCTAAGTTGTTTTACTTGACAGAACCTTGTATTATCACAAAACTTTAACATTCTAGAAATTCTGAGATCAGTTAACTTTTTAATATAATTATGGCAGGAGATTTTAGAATGCTGAGCAATTCATCAATTTTATAATTGCTTGTTATTGTGATAATTTAGAAAACAATGTTATAGATATATAAGAAATAGTTGTTTACATTGCAATTTTGTCATTTTTTAAAAATAAACCATAAATACAAATGACAACATTCTCTAATTTTGAAAGCTTTTTATTTACTTCTTTTTTAAGCAAATTCACCATAGTGCAAAACAAATTTTTAAGAATATTTATCCAAATCAAATTTCTAGAATTGTAAATTTCTGATTTTTCAACTTTTGTTCTCTAATACTGGATGCTACTGTAGTATGTCAAAATTTAAATAAATACCTGTTGTTTTTAAGGTTAAACAAAGAAAGAGAGAGAGAGGATTCCTTTTTAAATATAATACTGTACAGAAAAAGATTTCAAATTATTTTTATATGAGCAACATATTTTTTTATATCACAAAAGATACTTTTGGAAAGTATATTCAAACTAAGACCAAGAAGAAAAAAAACAAAAACATTCAACAAAATTGTATTGATTTATGGTAATTAATAAAATGTCAACCAGTTATAATATGCTTTCACAAACTTACAAAAAATATCCTTTTTTTTTCTTGGTAACTCAACTTACAGACTAATTTTGAATAATATTTTAAGTGAAGTAATCAATTTTATTGGTGTATATCTATAAAGCAATTATGTGGGGGGGGGAGAACTTTACCTTCTGCTTGTTGTGAAAGACAATATATCCAGCAATACAAAGTACAATGGCAGTGAGGAAATAACCCATAAAGTGAGCTGAAGATGGAGTTTCATTGTATTCAGCTGGTAACAAAGTTTTTTGTTTTGCATTCCTGTCATTGGTGTCTGAAATGTATATAAAATTAAAATAAATTTTCAGTCCAAGTAATTGCCATTCATAATATAGTGTTTTGGTTCTTAAGAATACTACATTATGAATGGCAAATAACATTCGACAGATTTACTACAAATAAACAGTTCTAGATGCAAGCACAAGGTCAAAATAATGGAAGAAATAATAACAAAACAATTGGTGAAAATAAACATTCTGAAACATTTTGTTACCCTTAAAAATTATTAAGCAAAAGCTGAGCAAGTAATATTTTTATGCAATGATAGAGAAATTATTCTTTGGATGTGTACATATGTATACAAAATAGAACACTATGAGAAAAACTAAATATCCAACCAAAATTCATTTTATCCATCTATTCTATATAATAAATGCAAATAGGTCTGTGTTTGTTACACTTTTTCTATTCAAGGGACACAACTTTCTTTTAAATATCTCATGATTTTCAAATGATACTTGCTCATCCAGGATTGGAAGTGATGAACTTAGCTCAAAGAGATCGCAACAATTTTAGTCTGCCAAATCAAAACAGAAACTGAACAAATCAACAGAGAAATTTTGAGAGAAACAGGATACAACATGCAAGAAATGCAGCAATATAGTTAAATCAATGAGCCCCTGTTGTACAAAGACCAACAGTAAGTGTATCAGAGGGAGGAGATCAGTAACAACAATGGAGGGATTTTCTTCTTGGATGCACCTGGAGGAACTAGTAAAACTTTTATAACCAATCTTTTACCTGCAGTGAGACTCCAAAGAAAAGTAGCTCTAGCATCATCTAGAATTGCAGCTACCCTCTTTTCTGGAAGGGTGTACAGCACACAGCACCTTCAAATTTCCATTGGATTTGAACTAAAATGAAACCCTCATTTGCAACATCAAAAGAGGAATCAACTTGGCTAAGCTACTAGAGACAAGCTTCATTGTCTGTGATGAATATACCATGGAACACAAGCAAGCATTTGAGACCCTGGACAAAACATTCAAAGACATTAAACAATTCACAAATCATGGAAGGTATCACTGTGCTACTCTCTGGTGATTTTAGACAAACATTACCAGTCATTACAAGAGGAACTCCAGCTGATGAAATGCTTGCCTGAAAAATTCTTACATCTAGAACCATGTTCAAAGATTCAACCTGAAAAAAAAAAAGCATGAGTTAGAATTACAGGTGACCTGTAGAAGGAAGGTTTGCTGCTATGCTGTTGCAATGGAACCATCAAAATGGACCAAATTAGAGATATTTCACTCCCAAATGGTTGTGGAGTTTCAGCCTCAAGTATCCAAGACTTGATTAACCATGTTTATCCAAAGATCAAACACCATTTCATGGATTCAGACCAGCTTTGTGAAAGGGTCATATTAGCTCCCAAGAACCAAACTGTGGATAGCATCAACTGAAAACTTCTCAAGAAATTCCAAAAGAAAGTATGAAGTACTTTTCCATTGACACTGTGGTTGAACGAGAGCAAGCAGTGCAATAGAGTTCCTGAACTCATTGAATACCCCTGGAATGCCATCACACAAACTTGAATTAAAAGAAAATGTGCCAGTTATGCTATTGGGAAATCTAGATCCTCCAAAGCTTTGTAATGGAACAAGGTTAATTGCTAAGAAGATGCTTCTTCATCTCTTGGAAGCAGAGATCCTTACTGGTCCAGGAAAGGAGAAAAGAGTTTTAAATTTCAATAATCCTCTTAATTACTCCATATCTTCCTTTTGAGTTCAAAAGACTTCAGTTTCCATTGAGAGCGAGTTATGCAATGTTTATCAATAAGTCCCAAGGACAATCATTGAAAGTAACTGGACTTCATCTGATGGAAACCTGCTTTTTTCATGGGCAGCTCTGTTGGTCGTGCAAGGGTTGGGAATGAAAACAAGCTACTTATACTGAACCCGAATGGGAAAACCAAAAGTAATGTTTATCATGCAGCTTTGCAATAAGTTTCAAATAGACAAATTATAACACCGATGAAAACTATTACTTGTTTAAAGAATATTCTTCAAGTTTAATAAAATTTAATATGTATTCAATGCACGAAGTGTCATTGTTGGGCCAAAGGTCTAATCAAGAGAACTCTTTAGGAACTAGCTTAAATGCCACCTAACAAGGCAGCTTTTAATCTCAGTCAGTTGTGTGCCATGCGTGATACACGCTTAGGCAATTATGTTTTTTTTTATACATGACTGATGAGGCAGATTTTTTTCCCCAGTCGGTTGCCATTTCTTTCTGCAGTAGATCAGTTGACATCCAAGGCTATAAAACCCAATCTGTCCTGCTATTTACCCATAGCTGGGGGGAGAAGAAAAGAATTCATACCTTTCCCAGGGGGTATTAGCAAGTGAATGTAATGGCTTCAACTGGAATTTGAACTTGGCTCTCCGATTCCTTGATCCGAGCCACTAACCATTACTCCATCTAGTAAACAATAATCCCCAGTTTTAAACATTTTAATAAGAACTAAGAAAATATTTATAAAATCAAAGAAAGTGCCATATATAAATACTGCTTTTTGGTGAGAACTTCTAATGTAATTTTTACCATATATATTTTTTGCTTTACAGACAAAGGCATTAACTGAAAAAAAAAAAAAAAAAAAAAAAACTACTTTTAAATAAGTTTTGTAAAGATTCCTAGATTATTCATTAAATTTCAAAATGAAATTAAAATTAACATGACAAAAACAGATCTAAATTATTTAATGTCCCTTCTATATCTGAATTGCTGTAATTTCTAATGACATAATACAAAT
>OZ010612.1:39802926-39850426 GCA_963932145.1 Acanthosepion lycidas
CCTATTAAGACTTAAAAGAACTAGAAGATTTACCAGAATTATTAGCAAACATAATCTTAACATAAATGACACTGTGTTGATAGTAAAAATCAGAAAGGCCACTATTATAAAAGCCAGAAAGGACTAAATAACTGTAAGAAGACAAGGCATAGTAATCAACAAAAGAAAGAACTTAAAGGTACGAGTTATATACTGGGAATGTCAAAATAAAGCAGGTACAGAAATTTATCTGGGTAGCGTAGTAACAGATGATAGAAAATGTGACACAAAAATCTCAAATTGCATAGGAATAATGAAAGAAACTAAGCAAAGTATTAAGGTATAGGAAAATATTAGAAGCAAAGAAAAGAATGCTGAACTGCTATGTGATATCTATATGGCAGGGAATACTGGACAATTTCCTCCGAGATGAAGAGACTTGAAGTGACAGAAACATAGGTATACAGACAAATGTTAGAATGCCATAGACAGAAAATGTGGACAAAGAAAGTTTTAAGGAAAAAAAGCACAAAGAAAATTATACTTACAATCAAAAAGAAACAGTTGGAATTTCAAGAACACAATGAGGAAAGAAAGCCTAGAAAATCTAACAGTCACAGGATGTATTGAAAACAAGAGAAGCAGGGTGAAATGAGTAATGAACTTGTGTGACCAAATAGCAGAAGATGGACAAAGAGGGATAGTAAAAAGGATAAAAAATTAACAAAAGACAGAAAATTATGAACAAACCTTATTGCACAAGTTGTAAACGAAATTGGCACACGAGAAGAATCATCTATATCCAATGGTAGGACAATCATGACAGGATCAAAAACAGTGAATGACCAATAGTATCTCAAGAGCTAAACTTGCATATTCATTAAAAAAAATTTCAGTCCAACCAATGCCTGACATTTAGGTTTAAAATTTTCATGTCATAATTTTAAAATATTAGTAAAAAGAACAAATAGAAATTACATGCTACAAATTCATAAAATAAACAGTTTTAGAAATTCTTACCATCAAAAGATTTCTGTTGCTCATTCCTGGAAGTTGTAAAAAAATGGTTTGGTATTTCCTTCTGAGCATTTATATGATGGGATATTTCAGGATTAAAGTCATGTTGTCTGCTAACACTGACCGTTGTCTTTTTCTTCACATTGTTCAATACACTGCTAGTTGTGAGACTTTTAATTTTGTTATCACTGCTTGCATTAAAAGTATTATTTATTTCAGATGGTATATTTACTGCTGATGTAGTAGTAATCAATTTCTGTATTGTTTTATTAGTCAATGCTGTAACAATCAGTGTTGTTGATACTGATTTATTTGGTGTCACTGCAGGTTCAGTTTCACTTTTAGGTGGTGAACTTTTTTTAACTGTAATTTTTGCTAAAAATAAAAATATTTAAAAATTTTAAAATCTTAATATAAACTCAGGATACAATTCAGATTACAGAATTAATATACCACAGACTATTTTGACAAAATAAAAATGTTTTCATTTATTACATTTTAAGCCAGTATTCCTTCCAGGAACATTTGTGGACAAAGTACAAGGAACAAAATACAAGAACTACTTCATAATGGTAGATGAACCTATTTGCTAAAATGTTATAACAAAAATCAACGAAGATGAGGATAAGCCAAGTAAGTCTTGCTATAATGAAAATATTTCATTGCAAATCTATTTACTGAACACAACATATCAATAACTTAAATAGGGCTATGACTTACTATTAATTTTATAACATTTTTGCAACAAAGAAATGAAATCAAATTTTCACAAAATTAGCATTACTTGATGAATGCTCATTATTTTTTAATTTTTTTTTTTATTTAAATTTTATTTTTCATTTTGCCCATTCATTTCACTTTATTAGCAGTTTTATGAAAAATATTCACAAACTTCAAAAAACAAAACAAAAATGATTTAGATAATGTTTTTAGTTTATATAAATATCAAACAATGTTTTTACCATATATGAATTACAATAATATTAAGGCTTCTTAACAGAATTATTGAAAATATATGAAAATATTTTTGGTAATCAAGCTTGAAGAAATCCTGTAAATGCCAAACATGAAATTCAGTCCAAAAATAAATTGCATTTCAATAAACTTTAGCTTTTCTAAGAGACTTTTCTTTTTACACTATTGTTCACCCAATATAAGCTACTCAATAAGGATATTTTATGAATGTCAAAAGTGAAAATTAGATAACATTTGGTCTTAGATTTGAAGCACTTAAGATTGTAGTGGCCAAGGAAGTAACCTCTCAAGAGGATGTTCGACAAAGCAGTAGCTCTTGGAAAGGAAATATACAAAAGGAACTTTAAAAAAAGGCATAAGGATCATTCACCACTGTGTACATAGCATGGCATGTCTTAAAAGTCTGAATTGGTGGAACTAGGGAATGTAGCTAGTCAGAACATTTTTCATTATTTAAATAGAAAAGGTTTTACTTGCTTTTATCAATATATTATGGACTTAGGGAAATAATCTTTTTTGACGAATAATGAATTTTTACAAGGTTTCATTTTCTTTTCTTTTAATTAGAATGTATGAACATTCAAACTTTAAAATTCTGTATTAATTTTTTAAGTCAAGTGATATTGCTATTAGTATTAAATAAAAACTGTATTTTAAATGAAAAAGCTTCCTTATAGTGAGTGTCACCTGTATTTTAAAAAGAATTTTTTTGTATATAAGAATGCCGTTTTTTGTAATACAGACGTCCATATATATTTTCAGAAAATAAGAGCAGTAACTAAACAAAAAAGGCGTATATTAGCCATGTAATTTTATGTCCATTATCTCCGTAGATAAAATTTCCAATCGAAGGAGGCTGTCGATAAATGTGTCAACACTTCATGAAAAAACAAGATTTTATAAACTAAAAAAAGTTAATAATAGTTATCCTCCCCCACCAAAAAAAACACACACACACAATCTGGGGTCCAAAGTCAAAACAATATGAAAGTAAAAATAGATTTTTATAGTAAAAAAATAGCAATATATTTTTTGGAAAAAAAAAAAAAAAAAAAAAAAAAAGGTAAATTTTCATTTTAACACCCGATCGCTAAATATCCCTTCAAATTTTTCCCAAATACACTTATTTCCGTGCAAATGTATATGCTGAACTCAAATCAACAATTAGATATTAAAGAAACCTACCTTTTTGGATGTTAATGACCCGAAAAAAAAAAAAAAAAAAAAAAAAATATCGGACTTTTTCCGGGTCTTTCGACAGCCATTACCGGCTTAAGTAATTAAGTCCTGAATTCTGTCGGTGGACGTATACAGGACCTATTTACTCCCTTTATTACACAGTAATTCCTTGTAGTTAACTTTCAAATTAGCGTTAGGCGTTTTTGTTTGTTTTTTTTTAGTTATCCTTTCATTTAAAAAATTTTTTGTTTTTTTAAGAAGAAAGTTAACTTTCAAATTAGGGTTAGGTTTTTTTTTCTTTTGTTAATCTTTTATTTGTCGATGTTTACATATATTTGAAAGTTAACTTTATTCTTAAATTAAGTACTAAAAAAAAAAAAAAAAAAAAAAATCGCTTTAAGGAAGCGCGTACTAATTTCTGAAAGAAAATAATAAATGACGCTCGAGTGTTAAAATGAAAATTTACCAAAAAAATATATTACCAGCAAGAGATTAATGATTTGTTTGACTTTCGACAAAAAAAACAAAACAAAAAAAAAAAAAAAAAAAAAGTCTATATATTCTATTCTCTATATTCATACGAACCTAACCTAAAAATCTTTTCGGCATTTTAATAACCCATTGAGGTTGACCGTTGACATGACGTAAAAAAAAAAAAAAAAAAAAAAAAAAAAAAAAAACAAATTAAGTAAACCAAAAATAAATCTCCTCCACCCTATTTTTTTTTTATTATTATTTTATCAGCATGCAGATAAATGATTGAAAAACATTTTTTTTTGATCGTCAAAGAACTGATGTTTCCAGTGTTTGTATATCACTCACTGTTTAAGAATAAAATATAAATTGTTATCAGTTAAATTTTTAGAATTGTTTCACATTTTTCTGTACATAAAAGAAGTATATTCTGAGACTACAGTCCCAGAAAAATGCCCAACGTGTGACTTGCTAGGACAGTTTAAATAAATGCCCATTAATTAATAAATTATTAATTCATCGTCGCAAGCAAAAACCAAAACAAAGTAGAAGTAGTTTATCTTTTTTTTAGAAATGTTTGTCATGTTTCTGCGTAACACAAGCAAAACTTTTGAATTTTAAATTAAGATAATAAAATAAAAGAAACCCTAAATTTTTTACTGACATCCAAGGATTAAAATAAATGCAGAATGCTGAAGTCGAGATATTTGATACCACACACATCAAATCTAAAAAGAATAAAATATGACTAAATTCAATGCACAAGTATTGCAATGAAAAGGGTAGACGTACAATTACAAATTAGAAAACGTTTTAAATTCCTAGTTATTTTTGTGTCGATCAAATGTTCTCTAATTTAAAGTAGTAGATACTTTTCTTGCTTGACTCATAAGTAGATTTTTTTTACAACTTCGCTTAAAAATACTTCATGTTTTTGTTCATCTTTCTTTACAATTTTTTTTAAATAATTATTTTTTGCTCTTGAATTCGACACTTAAATCAAATTCAAATTTAAAAGTTAGATTTTCAATGCTTTTTAAGAACCTTTTAAAAGGCAAAGTTAGCGAACAATTTATAAAATAAAATCTGACCAAAAATTTCAAAGGCCATTTTGTTGATCGAGTGATGATTCAATTCATTGTTGTTACGTTAAGTAAAAAAAGGGTAAAGTCAATTTTAAAATTAATTTTGTTCAGTTAAAGTTACGACTATAATTTAGGCCTACAACCTATTTTTGCATATTAAAAACCTGGAAAAAAATTAATGGATTACTTTTTTGATAAAAAATGTAATTAGTTAAAAAAAAAAAAAAAAAAAAAAAAAAAAATGTAAACGTTCAAATAACTTAACCACGCCACAACAAATAAAAAAAAAACTTACTTACTTTTAGTTTTATTGGGCAAAGCGTCTTTCAGATTTCCCAAAGAAATACATAAATTCTTAAAACTAGAACAAATTTTAATACATGAAGTTTCATTATTAAAAGTATTTCTGATATTTAATATGTTATCGAGATTGACTCCAATTTGTTTACATAATTCGTCTGTAGATATGTTACTGTTAGTGTTCTGGGATAAGGAATACCCTCCTGTCATATTACACAACAACTTAATGTAATGATTTAAATTTAAACACAAATTTTTCTGGGTATCTGTCATGTTAACACAGGCTCTGTAACCCTGGGCGGAACAAGTTGGCTCATACGAGAGGCAGCAGGTGAAAAAACATAACAAACAGGTGACCATGAAAACAAAAGTCGCCATTTTTTTAAAAAGATATTCTCAGAGGGGAGAAAAGGGTAGGCCTCTGAGAAATATGTCTTTCCGCGGAGTTAACTGAAAAAAAATATAGGATCAGAAATATAGAAATTATTTTGTTGAATTTCTTCAGATGAACACGTCTGACAAAGTGTTTAGTTTCTTAATCCAGAATTTTGACACTGACTACGTTTACCGGAAGTCAACTTAAATACAGAGGCATGTTGGGAAATCTGAACGCAACCTGTTCCTCTTTTTATTCTACTATATTTCTTATTTCCATGAACCTATGCAATTGAAATTTCGTGCAAATATGGTTACAAATTACACTCTTCGTTGTACAACTATTTAAAAAGATTCAAATTCATAAGCAGTCAATGACACTATGTTTCTGTTTACTTTTTTGGTTCAAGTGGCTAATTTTGTTAGAAATTATCGCATAAAAAGTTGTTTTTTTGCTGTGTGTAAGTCCTTATCAATTGTAAATTTCTCTGCTTATATTCCCATTACGTCTACGATGAGTAATTAATTGTTTTGACCTTTTTCATTCATTCAACTCCTCATCCTTTCTATATTTACCAACCTCCCCACAGGGCCATTTTTTTACGTGGGGCGTTCAGACCCCGTAGGGTCGGGCTAAAATTGCCCGTAGATCCCGTATGCACGGAGTCGGATTTGTCTACCTCCCCAAACGAGACTCTGCCCTTGGGCATAGTTTTACTTTTGTCTGGGTTCCTCTCCGCCCGGGGTAGAAAGTTCGACAAAAGAGGAAGAGAAAGCCTCGCATCTCCATCCTTATTTTTGTTTTTAATCTTTATTTTATTTTTACTTCTATTTTTTTTAATAATGTACCACCAACTCCTGTGCAGTTTTGTTTTGTTTGACATGAAAAAAAAATATTCTTCCCATAATTGTAAAATTTAAAAAGTTCCCCAAAATCAGGGAATTATTTGATTTCATTGATTGAAGAGTTCTGAGTTCAGCATTAATTCATTGGGTGACGTGGTGAACATTTTATTTATTTATTTGAAATTTTTTTCGTGTCAGTTATACCCACTTTGACTTCTTTTACTTGCGGTTAATTCGTACTACTCTACTGAATGTTGGATGTTCCTAATTTTTATAAAGCTAAATTCTCGAATGAAAGTGTTACTGTTAATTAAAAACTTAAAACAAAAAATATATCGACCGTGAACATCCCGAAAAAAAATTTAAGAAAATTCGAAAACGTTTGTTTGTTAGTTGCTGAAAAAAATGCTGTATATATTTTTTTTGTTTCCACAAGAAAAAATAAAAAATATTTGATTTATGTAAATTTTGTAATAAATTATTTTTTTTTGTTACAAAAATTTTGTACGATTTTGAAACTCTTTCATATATTTTTTTTCGTTGTTGATAAAATACAGACGTATGAAAAGTTTAAAGTTTTAATGCCATTTTCGAATGTAGACATTTAAAATAATTTTATTTATTTTTTTCATTTTCAGTTTGATTTTTTTCTGCTGAAGATCAAAAATGAAACTCAAAATTTCTGAATTATGTCCCGTAACAAAAAATAACAACCCTTCTCACTAGGGCCACCAAAAATTATTGAATGTTTTTTTATTTATACTAAATCTCTACTCCCGCTGATAGCATTTTTTTAAAGTTGTGTTGAGTTTTCATTACAATCACCGGGAATACCATGAAAACCGTATGTAATTGACTTGAAAAATATTTGCACAAGTTTTTATAATAGAATAACACTTTTAATATAAAAAAAATAAATAAATATTCATCACTGCTGAAATTTTCAGTATAATTTCCTGATTTTTGTAAAAATTCTGCAAGTTGAAGATATCACAAAAATGCTTTGACATAGCGAAGAGGAATAAAAAAGTAAAGGTAAATTTAAAATTAACGATCAATTCAATAACTTCTTTATAAAAAAAAACATTCTAGTTTATTTTTCTTTTAATAAATTTTCATTATTTCTTTTACACTATTTACATCGGATTATTGTCCTCATATTTGTTTTTGTTATCATAATGTTTCGGTTATTGTTCCCTCTGGCCTTCTTCAGGTGTATCTCGATCTGGGTAAACTACAGGGAATTCTTAACTTTATTTATTTTAATCTAATGGAATTCTCCATATTTGCTACTCATCCCGGCGGAAAAATGCACTTTTCTCCCAAACCAACTAACCAATCATTACTTCACTTTTCTAAACTTGACTTCTCATTGGTTAAAAGGACCCAAAAAATGTAGCAAGTTGCGACAAATCTGTTTTCACGCTCAACTATCTGTAGCCGATTTGAAACCCAAAAATAAATAGGATCGAGCCAGGGTTTCTGCTTTCATGTCGTTCCGCACCGACATTGAGGCGGTACTGAAGGCGCTTGATCGGTACGAAAAGGTGACAGGGGCCAAGATTAACCGCGACAAGTCGTTCGGCTTGCGGTTAGGTGCCTGGAAGTGGGTCGATCTTCCGGGGCCCTTCGGTTGGACGGACGGTCCTGTCCGCATTCTGGGAGTGTGGTTTGGACCCGACCTCCAGCTGGAGAAAAATTGGTCTGAAGTACGAGTAAAGGTCGACGCTGCCGGTCAGACTTGGGGTCGACAGAGGTTGTCGGTGAAGGGCAGGGCGGAGGCGTGTGCCACTTACGTTTTCCCTCTGGTTCTTTATCGATTGTCCGTACTTCCTCTATTTGACGACCATCGGAAGCCACTCGAGCGCTCGCTATCCTCCATTTTATGGAGGGGACGCGGGAATTGGGTCGACAGACGAGTCTGTGCACAACGTTCGTGTCTGGGGGGATGGGAATGCCACACTTAGTGAGCCACAAACTCGCCTCGAGGTTGGCTTTCCTACGCCGCGCATTGACAGGAGATTCGATTATGGCGGGGATTGTTAGGGACGCGTTCCCTTTTCTTACTAATCTCGCGGATTGAGCACCATCGTAAACCCCGGGATCAATTGGATTTCCTTCGCGAGTGTCGGTCGGCCTTGTTGGCTGTTCCTCGGTCCAGTGACCTTTCTCGACCTAGGAAGGTCTTCTATCGTCTTCTAGTAGAGGGGGTCGCGAAGGATTCCTTACTTCACTCTTACTGGTATTGGGCGCCAGCGGCTGATAATCCTGACTTTTCGATTGGCTCGGAATCGGCTGCCTCTGAATGACAAGGCCTTCATATGGGAGTTGGCGGATTTGCCAGACTGTGAACGGCGTGACCTTGGTTTACAAGAAACGGCTTCGTACGCCTTCTACCATTGTCCCCGGGTCCGCCCCTTATGGGACAATGTCGGCGAGTTGACGGCTCGTCTCGCTTCCGAACAGCTCGTGTCCATTGATCGCGCATACGCGTGTGACAATGTGTCGCCGCGTATTCCGGGGTGAAACGAATGGTGTTTCTGACGCTGCTGGCCACGGTCTGAATGGTGATTTGGACGACGCGAATGGAGGAAGTCTTGCGAGGCAGCCGTCTTTCTCATCAGGATCTGATCCGAATCTTTGAGAATCAGCTCAAGATGAAGATTAGAACTGCGACAGTCTTCTGCGAAAGGTGGGTGATTGAGGCGAGCTTGGTTCGTTTGAATGTGGCTAGCCTTGATTTTCTCTTTTAGGTCAACCTATATCACATCGGGGTGGTTTCCTGTGGAGCCCTCCCCTTGGTTACGTTAGACAAACCTTTGTGTACCTAGTTAATGTGAGTAAGTGTTGTTCCTGGCCTGTTCCCGGCTGCATCTTTGGTTATGATCCAAGTCGAGATTCCCAACCTCCCCAGTTTGTTTCGGTACCCTTTTAACCTCGACTGGGTCAGCTTTTATATTTCCTATGCCCGTCTATATTTTCACTTTTCCCACTCCCTTAGCGTGAGAGCTTCTTGATTTTGTCCAATGGGCAGAATACAGAGGCCTCTCTTTTATGTTTAGTTCACTCTGTGTTTATGTTTAGTTTGTTTAGGGGTTCATTCCCTCCCCTCTCATTTTTTATAATAGAATTTTAAGTATTTATTATCATTAAATTTTTATGCCATGGGGCGCGTTTTGTAGGTCCCCCTTGAGAGAATGCGGTATTAAGGTGTATGGAGGATACATTGGTGATGGGCGAGTTTTTGTGGTGAATGGGCAAACTGTAAATGAGTCATGAATCGGATTAAGGTATATAGTGCCAGAATTGTATTTTTTTATACAATAAATATCGCCAGTAACTAAGTCTTTGAGAGATGCCAACAAACTCCACGCGCGCCAGCATACTGACTCAACAACCTAGAAAAAGTGACATTATTTACTACCGAAGTAGTAATTGTATTTAATCAACTAACAATAACATCATACAAGTCAAAGGCACATAACTCCTTATGACTTTAAACAATATTTACAATTCTCGCACACATACACACTAATATCTGAACCCACACAAGTGACATTTCACCTTGCAAAAATCAAACTGTTTTAATTTCATAGACAGACCTAAACTGCAAGCTTTCATACACCAAATCACTGCATGGTCACTCCTTACAATTTTATCTCACTTATCACATTGAACAAGCAATCTAAAATTCACTTTATATCAAACGTAAATGCATGTTTTGTTGAAATCTATAACTACGTTGTTTCTCCTTGGTTTTTTCCAATTGAATTGCCTCCAAATGTTTGTTTATTTTATTTGTTGTGGATGAATGTTTAACGAACACGCACATTTTTAAGCCATCACACAAGTACACCTTCTGATGCATACAATTAAATCCCGCAACAAATCTATGGGGGTAGCGGTAGTATGTTGTAGCGCCACAAATATTCTACTACTTTGAATTGAAGGTATTACTTTTGTTTTGTACTTTTCTCTTTACTTGACATTGTAACGCAGATGCGGCATTAATTACCAAAGGCATAAGTCCGTGGGATAATTTCTCTAATTCTGCTAAAGTCGTCTCTGTCTGAGCAGCTGTAACTGGCGCTAATTGTTGAGACAAGATCCGAATAAATTTGTGCCTGTGACACTTTAAGACGCTGAAGAGGTTGTCCGATAAGCATATCAAGAGACGAGGCAGGTTTTTATCAAAATTCAAAAAGTTTGTTTTCTTCCGTGAATAAACCATAAAAACAGAAATGAAGTAAAACGGATTTAGGAATCTAACCGAAAAAGCCATTTGGATAATTTAAACCCACGAGGGATGGGGAGAGGTGGAGAACATTCAAGTCAGCGGAGGATTTTATTAAGACAGGGCCAAAATGGAGACAGTGATTGATAATTGCCAAAACAATCAGTCTCAGATTGAGGAATCTCGTTGACGAAAATTTTGAACGATAAAAATTAATAATTTGGAGCTACGCAGTCTAAAAATCAAGTTTGTCAAAATGACAATCGACGTGAAGAGCTCATATGAAATACCGAGGGGAACGGAGTAATTGCCTACGCTCCTTGGGTAGTATTGGTATCAGTTACCAATTTGAGAAGAAAGGAGTTAGGGTGGATCAATATTCTGCTACCATTACTCTTATGAGGAGGGAACTCCCCAAAATTGGGCATGCAATTAATTTCCCGGAGTCAAACAAACAAAGGACTCTCTGTGGAGATTAGCGGAATCACTGGAAAACCCAGGGCCCATCAGACTCCATACCGGTTTTGGGCGAGAGTCCATATAAGCAGAAGATCGAAGTGACCAAGACAGTAGCCGCTTGAATTGTTGTTGGAGACGAGAGACGACCGCTTCGTCTCACATGACTTGCTGCCTGAAGAAAACCTCCGACTTTTGCTTAGTTCCAGGAGCCTTGTGTCAAACTTAGTCACATAAAAAACCCGTCACGGAAGTTTTGACAATTCTGCATGAGGAATTTATTTTCTGCACGATGCATATATATTCCTGCCTGAAGAATTGATAATTGTAATACCAGCTCGGTACAAAGAACGTTATATAAAAACATTTTTTAGTCAAATTATTATTATTATTATTTTTTACTTGTGACTCTGTCCGGACCAAGCCAATACAACGATTCCTGTCGACGATTTGATCCTTGCCAGCTTAAAATAAAATGGAACATGGGACAAGGCAAATAAAGTGATCAACTCATCAATCAGCCGCGGGGATTGGACATCGGGCGGACCGGCAAAGAAGAAGGCTACATAACAATTTCTTCGCTCGCACCTATATGCCTAGCTATGGCCAACATGTTTTGGAGATAAACTGACAGACGACCAGTTATTGTGTTAGTTTTCATCAGCTTATCTAAAAGTCCTGGTTTAGTCCTTTCGTAAGCTGACAACAGCTTGCTTTAATTGCTCGTAATCTTTTGACTGCAAGATAGATGCAGATAAATTTATAACTACTTCGGGTGGTAGGAAACTTATGACTGTAAAATTTTGTATCCTTTCCTGAGGTGAAATTGCACTTAAACCATTCTGCTACGCTCGTTTCCATAAATTGGTGAGTTTTAAGACTAACCAGCTGTATTTGCGTTTCCAGTGACATGCTTTTTTATGCTGTGGTAGACTGGGGAAAAATAGATAGGCAGACAAACAAATACAGCAATGAGAGAAGGCAATGACTCACCGCTTGTTGTCTGCGTGTTTGATAAGGTCATCTTGGTGATGACTTGTTTTGCTGAGGCTTACTTCTCAGTCTGATGAAGTTTTTTTTGTTTGTTTTTTGTTTGTTTTTTTATGCCGAATATTCGTTATTTTCCTGTGAATTTTTGTTATGTCCAAAGTTCCGATGGTTTCAAGCTGTGTGCACGCCGAAGTCACCAGAGAGACTTGGTAATTATTTTATCGGAAACTTTGGACATAAAAAACTGACTCTTACTTTTGTAAACAAATAATATATATTTATTTGATTTAAATTAGAATAAATCCTTTGAATTTCGGCGTGATCCCGTTTCCGCGGTCGATCCGCCCTAGATCCGCGTATCGTCTCTCCGACTCCAGCTTCGTCGAATGATACCCTTCGGCGCGATCCCGCATCCGCGGTTGATCCGCCCTAGAAGACGTATCACCTCACTAACTCGCCCCTGTTTAGGGGTCCCGGCTTCGTCGAGTGATACCCTTCGGCGTGATCCCCCTTCCGCGGTTGATCTGCTCTGGAAGAGGTATCGTCTCATTGACTCGGCCTAATCGTCTCGACAACCCTTCAACCTCGTCAATCGACCAGCTACCGCTGCCGACAACTCTACACCCGGCAACCACCGTCGAAACAACCAATCAAGTTCTCCTGACCGCTCCAGTCATCCAGGATCCGATACCGATCCAGGAATTTTCTACTGACAGTACACACTTGTACATATTGTAAAAATAAAAAAATCAACGTTTGATATTTTTAAACCTCTGCCTTTGTCCACTCATTGTCTTGGCTGTTCACACCTTTCTTCGAAAATACCTAGGATTACTTTGCAGTGTGCAAGCAAATAAGCTCTAGGTTGCTAAAAATATTCCATACAAAATAGGCATTTAAAATTCATATAAACTGGATTTGGCATTAAATAACCCACAGTGGTTGATATGCCATAAAACCCAAACAAACAAAACCTTTCTTCGAAAATCAAAAAGCTTGCGGGGGCAATTAGGATAGAAAGAAAGGGAGAAAAGGTCCTTTAGAAAATGTTCATAACAGAAAAAAGGTTTGCTCAAAATATTTATCTAAGCACCTATAAGTTCTTTAAGAAAGTAGAATTTTGTTAATGGTTAGAAACACAGTTTTCTTCAAAGTTCTTGCAGAGTAGGAAAATGTTGGTAGATATATGAATTTTGCAGCTGAGTTCGTAGGTCGACGACAGAAGTCTTGTTGGTGAAAGGCAGCTTTAATAGTGTGCCGATGTTGGTTCTCGACAGCCATTTAGTAGGTAGTTCTTCTTTTGTTGAAAGTGGTTCCGAAGTTGACTGGTGCTCTCTATCGCCGACCTCACAGACGGTGGACCAAATTCTTACTGCCAAATAGGCGAAGATTCCCTAAATTTATGGAGATTTGTGAAGCTAAGAAAAATCGGGGACTTTTCCCTCCAAAATTGTTCTACAAATTTTCTAGCCTCTTCATTGGTCAGAAAATATATTATCTCTGATAAGAAACAATGCTTTCGGGGCCGGTTTTGAAAGCAAGGAAAAAGGTTGGAGTGAACAAGCTGTGAGGTTTCCGCTAGACTTTATGGCACCAGGGAAAGAATAATGGTGGTGGAATTCTTTTATATATTTTCGAGTTCTCTAGTTAATCAGAAAATATATTCTTATCTTTGATATGAATCAAGACTTCCGGAGCCAGTTTTGAAAGTAAGAAAAAAGGTTGGAGTGAGGATTTGAAAATAGGCTTGTAGTTGTAAAAAAAAGAAAAAGAAAAAGAAACTGTCAGCTTATAGTAGCAACAAATGTCTGCAATAGATTTCTTCTGTCTCTCGATCGCAACACTTGTAGCCAAATCACAGTTCAAACGATAGTCCGTCGAAACAGTCCAACAGGCAACGTAGAAACGACAAAATGGGGTCACACATCCAACCTTCACTTCTCACCAGCAAAAACGCGAGTTCGTCCACCAAGCTCAGAAAATCTAATTGTTATTTAATGTATCTTAAAATACAATTAGGTTACAAGGCCAAAACGAGGAGGGGTTCAGGCTGGTCGACACTATATTATCTTATACCTAGCTAATCTGATTCACGACCCATTCACTCATTACAGTTTTCACATTCATCATAAAAACTCGTCCGCCACCAGTCAATCCTCCATACACCACAATACCACATCCTCTCAAGGGGGTCCTACAAAACGCGCCCCATGCCATAAAAATCTAATGATTATAAAATTTATACTTAAAAATTCATAGATGATTAAATATGAGGGGGGAGGGAGATGAACCCAATAACAAACTAAACATCAATATAAAGTAACTAAACATAGCTGATGTTAGTAGGGCCCGTCCAACCCTCAAACAGAGAGGCCGCTGTATTCTGTTCATGGAACAACATCAAGAAGCTCTCTCTAATGAGGGAGTGGTTAAGGTGAAAATATAGACGGACATGGGAAATAAAAAGCTGACCCAGTCGAGATGAAAAAAGGGGCAAAACAAACTGGGGAAATCTCAACTTGGATCATAACCAAAGATGCATCCGGGAACAGGTCTAACACTTTCGCCCCGTCCCCTCAACCTCCTACGTCTTAATATCGGGGTTGAGGTGTCTACTCGGTCCTAACCGAACTTAAGGGAGTGGCCATAGGTCCCTTGAGCATCCGTAGATTATTTGATCGGTCCGCTGGTTTAATCCTGCTTCCTGCCGACGTTGTGATTTGCTCATACAACAAAGGAGAAGTGATATCTGTCCATTCACGGTCGACTGAAGATGTAGACACGACTGGGGAGTCTGCCCTAAGAAACTTAGAATGCAGCAAAAAAATTTAATATCTGCAGAAAGCCGGACAAACATCGATTTAATGGTTAAATTGGTAAATGTCTTTTATATAGCAGAAAAGAACAGTAGAGAAGAGAAACGGGTTACAGAAAAGAAAAGAAAAAACTCCTACACTGGATTCTAGACACAGAAAGAGTGTAGGTGATTATCTTGTTGTTAAATCGTCTCAGAACGATATATGACTATTGCGATGGAGGGAAGAAGATTTCTGTGTGGGGCTTAAAGTTATAGTGGCGTTCCTCCTTCCAACACTCGCCCGGGCCAATTCTCTCTTCTCTCTTCAATAATTTTCTCCCATTTGCCTTTTTCAGCATAACTACGTGTTTATATAGATAAACCCGGCTGGTTATAACTGACCCTCGACCCTACTACTTCGCACGCGATTATCACGAGGTTCTGCCTGCTTCAACCAAAATCATGTGAATTCCAAAGTTCTTTCTAGCTTACTCAGCTCTATTTCAATTTTTAATCGATAAAAATTATTTCGACCATTTCCATTGTCTTCTGATGACGCAGATTCAATGGGTACAATTTCTGCCCTGGATCAGATTTCCCCATCAATAAAAAAACAAAATGCTCTGATTTAATTTCGCTATTCAAATCTTCTCCAATATCACTAAAAAAAAAATATACGTGTGTGTGCGTGTTTCCCAGACTCTCTCTCTCTCTCTCTCTCTCTCTCTCTCTCACACACACACACACACACACACACAGAGGCCAGGAACAATACTTACACTAACTAGGTACATAAAGGCTTGTGTAACCTAACCAAGTGGAGGGCTCCACAGGAAACCACCCCAATGTGACGTAGGTTGACCTAAAAGAGAAAATCAAGGCTAGCCCCATTCAAACGTACCAAGCTCGCTTCAGTCACCCACCTTTCGCTGAAGACTATCGAATGCAGGCGTTTTCTATCAGTTCTAATCTTCATCTTGAGCTAATGCTCAAAGATTCGGATCAGATCCTGATGAGAAAGACGGCTGCCTCGCAAGACTTCCTCCATTCGTCAAATCACCATTCGGGCTTTGGCCAGCAGCGTCAGAAACACCATTCGTTTCACCCCAGAATATGGGGCGACACATTGTCACACGCGTATGCGCGATCCATGGGACCGAGGTTTTCAGGAGCGAGACGAGCCGTCAACTCACCGACATGGTCTCATAAGGGGCGGGCCTGGTGACAATCGTAGAAGGCGTGAAGCCGTTTCTTGTAAACCAAGGTCACACCATTCACAGTCTTGCAAATCCGCCAAGCCCCATATGAAGGCCTTGTCATTGAGATGCAGCCGATTCCGAGCCAATCGCCAGGTAATCGAAAATTCAGGGTTAATGAGGTAATCCGCCGCTGGCGTCCAAGATCAGAAAGAGCGAAACTGCTTCTCCGACAAATCGAGCCGTAGAGGATCCTTCAAAACCCCCTCCACTAAATAACGATAGAAGACCCTTCTAGGCCGTGAAAGGTCATTGGACCGAGGAATAATCGTCAAGGAGTACCAGCACTCGCGAAGAAAATCCGATTGATCTAGGGGCTTACGACGGCGCTCAGCCCGCGAGATGGGGGGGATTGATAGTAAGGCGAAGGAACACATCCCTAACAATCCCCGCCATAATCGAATCTCCTGTCAATGCGCGGAGTAGGAAAGCCAACCTTGAGGCGAATTTTTGACTCACCAAGTGTAGCATTCCCAGCTCTCCATGACACTGACGTTGTGCACAAACTGCTCTGTTGAACTGATGTTTGCGTCTCCTCCATAAAATGGAGTATAGCGGCTTCCTATGATCTTTACAGAGCGGAAGTACGGAAAATCGATAAAGAATAATCGGGAAAACGTATTGTTATAGTGGAACACACCTATTCTATAGTTAATAGACTCTCCCACCTATAATAAGTAGTAGTAGTAAGAGTAACGAGGGGTTGCTCAGTGGGTTGGTCAGTCAGTTGATGCCGGACGACCGTTAGACGGATACTAAAGTATCAGCGACCACAACTAGATTTTCTCTGCGCCATACCTATTATATGAATTTCCTAACGTTTTGTACGTCGAACCTATTTTAGGACCGACTTAGTACAAATACAAGCCTCCACTGTGAAACCACTCTATACCACGTATGTAGCATACGCCTCCGCCCTGCCCTTCATGGACAACCTCCGTCGACACCAAGTCTGACCGGCCGCCTCGACCTTTGCTCGTACTTCAGACCAATTTTTCTCCAGCTGGAGGTCGGATCCAAAACACACTCCAAGAATGCGGACAGGACCGTCCGTCCAACCGAAGGGCCCCGGAAGATCGACCCCCATCCAGGCATCTTAACCGCAAGCCGGACGACTTGTCGCGGTTAATGTCACCTTCTCGTATCGAATAAGCGCCTTCAGTACCGCCTCAATATCGCTGCGGGACGACACGAAAGCATATACGTCATCGGCGTACGCGGAAACCCTGCCTCGAGCCCCGAGAGGAACGGCGATTCCACGTAGGGCTGGACTGCACGCCCTGTCCCACAGCCGGCGAAGGAGAGGCTCCAACGCCAAAGCATAAAGTAGGGGCGAGAGTGGACAACCCTAACGGACCGACCTAGACAGCGCAAAAGCGCCCGACACCTTCCTGTTCACCTGTACCACAGCACTGAGGGATCGATACAGGAGGCTAATCCAGCGGCAGAAGTCGGGTTCGAATCCGGCGGCCTGCAGTATAGCAGCAAGGTAGCGATGGTCAACCCTATCAAATGCCTTGGACTGATCCAAATTGATCAGCGCGGCCTCATCATCGTCTTTTATACCCTCTATGATCGTACGGATCAGATGCAGGTTGCTCTGAATTGTTAGGCCTCTCACAGCACGTCTACTCAGGACCCAACAGAGACTCGGCAACTGACTCCAACCCTCCTGCAGAATGCTGGCCAAAATCTTTAACTCTGTGTTTAGTAGAGTTATGGGCCTGTAATCGTCTAAGTACCCCCGAACACCCTTGTCCTTTTTCAACAGCATGATCACACTCCTGGTGAGCCTGCTGGGGATGGACCACTACCGGAACCAGTTGTTAAACACCACAGTCAAAATCGGGACAAAGATGTGCGACAGCCTCAAGTACAATTAATAGGGCAAACCATCCAGACCGGGTGACTTGCCTCTGCTGACCTTCTTCAATGCCGCGTAGACCTCGTCCTCCGTGATCTGTCCCTCGCAGCTAGCCGCTTCAGTCAGCGAAAGTCAGCCAAATAGTTACGAAACTCCTCATCACGGTGACCAGGCTCCTTGGTAAACCGGCTCTCGAAATGCCGCCGAAACGCCACGTAAATGTCGTCAGTGGCCCAAAGAGTATGCCCCTCCGGGTTTCGACTTCACGAATGTAACGATCGGAACCTCGACGGATCTCTTCATTGCGCAAGTCTGCGCCCATGTTCACGGCTTCGGAAGACACCTTGCTTAACCTATGTCTAATTACCTGGCACATGTAGCGCTCACTACTCAAACGCTCCAGGGATTCCCTAGCCAAGGCTATCTCTAGGGGATCCCCCCAGCCACCGCCCGGGAAAACCTAAGCTTAAGCGTCTTCACCTTTTCAGCTCTATCAAAGAGCGAGCCGTTTGCTGAAATCAGTGGTGAAGGACCTAATACTATCCTTAAGTCTCTCCCACCACTTATTCCCCATAACCGCCCCCACAAGCTCCCGCTGACTCTAAGCTAGTTAGCTGCTCCTGGAAGTCCCGCCTGTCCAGTAAAGACAGATTGAACTTCCAGTAACCAGCCATTCTAGGCCTACGATCTAACAGCATGCGGGCACAAACGAGTTTGTGATCCGAATAGCCTACGCAGTGGAACGTGGGGCAATCTAATAAGTCTACGTCGGCTCCTCTAACATTCTGTCCAGGTAGCTAACCACCTGGGCAAAAGGCCAACTACGAGCCCACGTCCACATCTTACCCCCTGGGTGATCGACCCGGTATCTATCGACGAGACCAAACTCCTCGATCAGATCAACCAGGCTACGATCACCGCTTCTCCCGCTAGCTCCCCGTCCCCTATCTAACTTGGGGTCCAGGATGGTATTCCAGTCCCCCATTAAGACTAAGCGCGTTGAATCCACCAGTAACGGCCCCAACCGCCGAAAAAAATGACACCCTCTCCTCACGGTTTTTGAGCGCATAAACCGCAACGACTCGGAACGAACCACTTTTCACGGTAATATCGGCCACGATCAACCGGCCCTCGGCATCGGTATGCACAAGATCCACCTTCGTATCAAGAGTACGACTTACCAGCAAAGGCCTGTCTGTTCCCATATACTGAATAGACAACAAAGTCGGTAGACAGCACACACGCATCGACGTTGCAAACAAAGTGTATCTCTTGGATCGCGGTGACATCCACGCCGAACGACAAGAGATCACGGAGCAGGCGGGCAGTCTTACCCCGATCCCTCAAGCCATTTGCTTTCAGACTGGCTAACTTGATAGACATCGTTTAGGTCAGAAAAATTAGAAAAATAAGAGACAAAAAAACTACTCGCATACGGGAATCTGCAGCTGAGAGGACCTCGACGGATTGTCCTAGGCTTCCTACACACATCTCCGACGTCATTCGTCCATCTAGGATAATACTGCTAACGTCCATGAGATATGTTAGCTTTACTGCCCTAGATAGTGAGGGGTGGAGAAGTATGGGGAACAGCCCTGCACAAAATTCAGATAACTTTTTAAGCATGGGCATTCCCGTTACTAGCATTCGAAGTTCCGGAAAAGCTTCCTTAGGCTCTTTCTAAGTGGTACCACACATTCAATGACCTCCCAATGTCCCTTACAAATGTAATGACGCCCGGGGCTTGGGGGAAAATACGGGGATCCTCCATCGACATTCCGTCGACCGTCAGTTTAAACAAAGGACCCAGGAGGGATCTTTTCTGGGTGGATAAGTCCTTCTTCAACTCTTTCCTGTTTACCTTACAAATGTCCCCTGCACTGGCGAAAAATTTCTTCTTTCTTTTCTCCTTAACAGGATGGGGCGGAGAAGAAGTGGATGTTGGAGGAGGGTTGACGTTGACCCAAGGAATGATGTTGAGGGAGTGGAGGATGGTGTTGAGGGAATGGGGGACAGAGTCCGTATAGGTGAAGAGGGAAGGCTTTTTGCTCTGGGACTGTGACGTCCCCCCGGTGTCGCTGCGCCAAATGTGACGTCTGCCTAGCCGCGTCCGTCGTGCTATCCTGTGCTGTGACGACCAACTGGCTTGGTATTGGTCGCGGCACCAAATGTGACGTTCTAACCTTTTGGTGATTCGGATGGGAATCTGGTTAGATTCGGTATCAACCTTGTCGTTCCCAGCTCGCTTCCAACGTCTGGTTACCAAAGTAACTGCTTTGATTTCCAGTAACCTACCCACGTTGTGAATTGATCTTAGGCAGATGAAATCAATCAGTCGCCGGGCCGTAATGCAAGTCGAGTTCGAATAAGGGCGATATCGCACAAGTATATGTAAAAGAAAAGAAAATAATAACTCGAAAAGTTCAAATGTGTTAAAAAAAGGATAACAATATTTTAAATATGGTTGCTGAATACAGGACTGCGTCTACTTCGCTATATGGATTCGTGACACTTTGTGTTTGTTAGGAGAGTCTTAACATCTTAAGTTGTTTGTTCTTTAAGAAACTGGTTCTTGGTGTATCTTCAGGCGATATTCGTAAAACTTGTTTTGGTGGTGTGAGTCGTTCTTCAAAAATAAATTATTCTTGGTTAGAAATTGAGTTCGGAATTTGCGCGAATCTTTCAGGTCAGCTATCTGCGAGGCTATTAACTCTGTAACTGTCTCTGCCAATTGCCAACTCCAACTCCAACTGCAACTTAACTCGAACTGATTTTCGCTCGCTGCGACTTTGCTTATATGGACGCCGACCAAAACCGGGGTGGGTTTGTCGGGGTTTGAGGTTCCTTGATAATTCTCAACCCACAATCCACTTATTTGGTTTCGGTCAGGAAAATTTTATTATTTTCCATTTTTGGAAGTCTTTCGTCTTCCCACCTCCTTCTGTTCTCATATTGGTATCTCAGAGGGTGTCAACGGGTGTCCCCTCTCTCTCACAGTGGCATCTCACACTTATCCCTTCAGGGGGCGCAACAGGCCTCCCCTCCTTCACATGATTACCTCCGCCCAATACTCCTGCTATCATTCAGCCAATGGGCGCTCAGCGGCGTGGACTTGGCCAGACTAACCTTGCTCAAAGAAAAAAAAAATTTATCTTTTTCTTTTTTTTCACTTTTCCTTTTCCTTCTTCTCTTCGAGGAGACCTCACACCCTAGACTCTTTATCTCTACCGAATCACCTGGAATTCGTCAATCAGCTTTTCACCATCACCAAGCGGATGGCCACCCAGACGTACCTGCACTCCTGGCGCCAACCACTGATCCGATAAAACAGTTTCGCTATTATAGCCGGATTTCATATGGAATTCGTCAACGAGATTTTCGCCAATTATCAAGTGGGTGGCCATCTGGCGAAACACAGCCAATTTTTAATCTCGATAAAATAATTTCGCTATCATAGCCAGCCTGACAATAAACATATGCTCCTCTCAATGATTTCTACATATAGACAAAGGTTTAACCTTTCCTTCATGGTGGTCAGCGGACACTTTTGTTTTTGTAATTCTGCGACACAGTTAATTTTTATCTATTTAGAATTCTGTCTCTGAGGTTACTTGGCCAACCTGGAATTTCCACCTGCCCCGTAACCTAAATCAGATTAATTCCAGTATCTTCCTTTTTACCTTCTCGACAATGGGAATAAAAAATTTTACCACTTTTCCTTGTCAGAAAAATAACACTGCTTAGTGTCCTTTTCGTGATGGCTTCTTATCACCTAAATTTAATTCTCGCCTTTCTTTTTCTTTCTTTTTCCCTTTTAGCAAGCCAAATAGTGTCACAGGACTCTTTGTATCTATTTCGGCTGGGGTGGTAGGGACGGATTGGGACCTTGATCTTTCTGTTGGCTTGTCTATCCTGCTTCTTTCAGCCGGCTTCTCTTTGTTTTTGTCCCCTCCTCTTGCTCCTCACTTCCCCTCTTCAACCTCCATGTTCATCTCGGCACACTGTTTTTTATTTTTGTGCCTTTTTTGGAGACTTTTGTTGCTTCTGCTGTTTTTCTCTTTACGTTGCTGCTCCTCCTTTTCTTGCTGCTGCTCTTTTGAGGGCTAAGGCAGCGACTGCTACTGCTGCTTTGTTGGCTGCTCTTCCACATCTCCATACTGTGAGAAAAAAGCGCCCAGTCTATCGCCAGGACTCCGTGGACTGTTACCTTTGTCCTCCTCACCCCTAAATATTCCGTCTACAGGCAGACAGACTTTGTTGCGAGAGTTGTTCCTGCCAATTTTTTGGCCTCTTCCTCGGTGGTAAGCAACATGTCCCATAAGGCATTCGTCCGACTTGTTAAAATTTGGGGGCTTATTTTGAGGCTCTTTAGCGCCTCCTCCAGCGTCTCTCTACTAACGCCAATAAGTTTACGTGTTCCGACATCTGTTGTCAGCAGAGAGATTGTTCTTGTCTTGACGGCATCAATTGCCTCTTGTATTGTTGTTGCAATTTGTTGCCTTTTAAAAAAGTGTCATATTTTTCTTTGAGGGTTCTATAATATGTTGATTCCTTTTGGGATCTGCCCTCACTCCATGTTGATTTTTGTGGCGGTGACTCCTCCTCCATGTTCACCGAATTGTCCGCCATGATAGGGCCAGGCTGGTCCTACCACGACAAAAATGAAGAACGTTTGCCTATGGGGCAACACTCACACACTTCACCATAACTGATAACCCGCTATAGTATAAACCTCGTGGAAAAGCTGTTGGAATTATTGTTGTCATTCCATACTAACGAATATGTCTTTCTTGCAGACATTAGGATGACCTTTCTAATGACAACACTTGAGACAGAAGAAGATAATAGATTTTTTTAATGAAAAATGGAGAAAGTTTTGTTTGTTACCGTGATTCTACCTTGATTTTGGGATTTGTAACCAGACCATTTATATTGAATTATGTGGTTGTACATCATATCAATAAATTCCCCGAAGATGAATGCACAGAGAAGTTAAAAAACAACGTTGGTTTTAACTAGGAGAAATATTAGTAATTCTCCTGAAAATCTATTGTATGTTTATATATAATCAATAGATAGAATGAGTAAAGGAAACTGATTTGAGATCTTGCAATAGTAATTGTAAAAAGTAGAAAACTCTAATGATGAAAAATGGAAATTTTGTTGAACATAGAACATAACCTTGGAGAAGGTTACAAAGAGAAATCGACAAAACAATGATATATCAGTCGTTTAATAACACAATTCCTTAAATTAATTCATCAGTTAATAATGAAACAAATGTGTGTAAGAAAAGTGTAAAAATTTGTATCCAATACATTTGTAGCGGACCGTGGGTTTGCTTGTTAAATTAGGAAGACGTGCGTTTATTCCTACTAGAAGGTCCACTACAAAAACATGGTGGACTCAAGTTGAGTCCAACCGAAGATGTGTAAAGAAAACCAACAAGACCGATATATATATATATATATATATATATATATATATATATCTCAACAAATGTATGTATTAAACAACAAAATTTAAAATGGACATAGACATTAACATTTGTGTTTGTGTGTGAACGTAAAGAGTTTGTATTGTGGTGAATGTTCGTACGTACGTGTATGTGTGTATAATGTTCATGGCGTCTTCCACAAATGGGAAGACGCAATCTTCTGCGAGAGCTTACATTGTAGATGTGTTCGCTGAAAATGAAGAAATGAAAAAGAGGACGAAGTAAGAAATCGCCCAGTATTTATAGTGTAGGGAGAGCGTGCCCTAGTGAACAATTAGAAAATTAAGGAGGAGTTAACTCCAACACATTTAAGTTTGGAAGGCCTAAAAGAAAGGCTACAATGAAAACCAGAAAACATTGTCCTAATGACCCTTATAATTAGTATTGAAACTAAAAAATCAATCCGTGTTTTCCTTCTGTGGTCCCGACTTTGGCCCCACATCAGTGGCGACGAGGATTCGAGAAACGCACTCACGGCGAAACCTCAATACCTTACCAGTCCCACATCTGTGTCGACGAAGAATTCGACAAACGCATTCACGTCGAAAAACCACAATAACTTGTCAGTCCCACAACAGTGGCGACAGAAAGATTCGAGAATTTCGTTCTCACCATATCAATAGCGACAGGGTACTCGAAAAATACACAGAAAATCCACGCGTTCCCACAGCAGTGTTGAACGAGAAATTAAGCTGGTATTACTAAATTAGCGATTTAAACGCAACACCCAGCGTCTACATATAAAAAAATATATATTCCGATACCAAACATCAGTGACGAACTAGCGATTCGACATCTACGGAATATTAAAGTCTGTCCAAATAACAATACGATAACGATTTCTTACCCACACACGGAATTGCAAAAAAGCTAAACACATAATTAGTTTAGTTTAACTAATTGTCTGTCCATATTTTTTTTATTTTTTTATTTTTTTTGTGTAAAAGAAAAAAACCTTATCAAGATTTTTTTGTGTACCTCCCCCATGGTACACGGGTTTCAAAGCAACAAAAAATCGCTGTCATTTTTGTGTGTCTAAATATGGAAGATTTTCAAAAAGTAATTGCCCAAATGCTAAAAGTAAATTTGGATCAGCAACAAAAATCAGAAGAAAGACAACAACTATTTTTGGAATGACATAAACAACAAATGGAATTCCAAAAAATTACGCTTCAGAATGCTGAACTACAACAGAAACAACTTAAAGAATTACTCGTAAATGCATTAAAAGGCTCAAACTCTGAAAAAGATACAATATTCTCCCAGAGTACAATCTACAATTCAATGGAAACCTTTGAATACGTACCAGAGTACGACAAAACGTTCCAGGCTTTTTACAGGCGCTACGAAGATATGTAGACTGTGAACAATGGCCCAGTAAAAAAAAAAGGTACGTCTTCTATTGAGAAAACTGGGAACTACAGAACATAGTAGGTTCGTAGACTTCATACTACCCAAGAAAACTACTGACTTGGATTTTTCAGAGACTATTAAGCTCCTTTCGGAACTATTCGGGCCTAACAAAACCTTGTTCCACAAACGTTGGAAATGCCTGAACACAGTCAAAGATAACCAGCAAGATTTTCTAACGTTTGCAGAATCGGTAAACAAGCTCTGTAATGATTTTAAACTAGCCGAATTGACTGCCGATGATTAATTTTCGCACAAGGTCTAGTATCAGCAGAAGACGCCGAATTCAGACGACGGGTACTGACCAAGCTTGAGAACGAACAAGGATTGACTGTCCAAAATCTGGCAGGGGATTGTCAAAGAGTAATATCTGTAAAGCGTGACTCAAACACTATCGAGGAATCAGGTGTGGCTCAGATTAATAAAATCAGAAGTCTACCTCCTATTCCCCTCAAAAAGACAAAAGGCAAGTCTCATGTCCTAAATTCTGCAGTAACCAAAACCCAAATAGGTTAAAGAAACCGCCCGGACCATGATACCATTGTGGTAAATGGCATTTGATGAAATTCTGTCCAGTTAAGAACAAAAAATATTGCAAAAATTGCAATAAAAGTGGGCATACTTTAACTTCGTGCTGGTACGCCAACAGAACGAGAAAACCCAAAAATAAAATTAGGCAAGCTCAATCTGACAATATTGTCGATAGGAATTTAAGAAATTATGTAACTGTGGATATTTTCAATAAGTCCATTAAATTCCAGCTTGACTCTGGTTCTGATCTTTCAACCATTAACTGGCGTACTTGGCGAAAATTAAACAAGCCGACCTTATTAAAAACGGATAAAACAGCAAAATCTGTAACTGGCGAAAAGATTAACATTTTAGGCGAGGTAATACTTACAGTAACACTAAATGGAGTTACCAAAAAGCTCAAAGCCTACCTATTAAAAACTTCAGATAACTTATTTGGAACTGATTGGATAGAAAAATTCAATCTTTGGGATTGCCCAATGAGTACATTTTGTCGCAAGATACAAAGTACAACCTCCAATTTGGTAAATCTAAAAAAGGAACTCAAACAACAATTTCCCCAGGTTTTTTTCTGGCGGCCTTGGGAAATGTACTAAAATGAAAGCTAAGTTCAAGGTGAAGGACGGTGCACAACCGGTATTCAAAAAGAAATGGAATGTCCCTTTCGCTGCTCTAGGGCAAATCAACAAAGAGTTAGATAGACTCGAACAAGCAGGTATTCTGTCAAAAACAGATTTCAGCGAGTGGGCAGCACCTACGGTCTACGTAAAAAAGAAGTCCAATCAAATACGAGTATGCGCAGATTTTTTCACAGGGTTAAACGATACCTTGCAAGATCACTACTATCCTCTCCCAAGCCCTGAAGAAATTTTCAATAAAATCGACTTATCGGACGCATACCTTCAGATAGAGGTGGAAGAAGAAAGTTCCAAATTGCTCTGCATAAACACCCATAGAGGGTTGTACAAATACAACAGGCTGGCTTTTGGAGTAAAGGTTGCGCCTGCAATTTTCCAGCAGGTCATGGACGCCATGTTGGGCGATCTTGACTACGCAACAGCCTATTTGGATTATATACTAGTTACTAGTAAAACTACGGCAGAGGACCGGAACCATATAATAAACGTATTCGAAAAGATATAAGAATACGGATTTAAGGTTAAGGAGGCAAAGTGTGACTTTTTCTTACCAGAGATTAAATACTTAGGACACATCATAAATAAAGTTGGTCGTCGGCCGGATCCAGAAAGAGCCAACGCGATCAGAAACATGCCGGCCCCAGATAACGTTCAAGCGTTACAAAGCTTCCTCGGCCTAGCTAACTTTTACCAAGAGTTCATTAAGAATATGCGAAATTTGAGAGGGCCTCTCAACCAACTCTTAAAAAAGGACAAACCATGGTCATGGACCCCGGAATGCCAAGACGCTTTCGAGAAGATCAAGAAAACTCTTACTTCAGACCTCTCTCTCACCCATTACGACCCTAGTCTCGACATCATAGTCGCAAGTGATGCAAGCTCGTACGGCATAGGTGCTTGCATTTTACATAAACTGCCAGATGGTTCGCGAAAAGCTGTGACTCACGCATCAAGATCTCTACTTCCAGCTGAGAAACAATATTCCCAATTCCCAAATAGAGAAAGAGGCTCTAGGGTTAATAATCGCTGTGACAAAGTTTCACAGATATCTACATGGTAGACGGTTCATACTGCAAACAGACTATAAACCTCTAATTACAATTTTTGGTTCTAAAAAAAGTCTGCCAGTCTATACTGCAAATAGACTACTTCGTTGGGGAACGATTCTCTTAAACTATAATTTCAAGATAGAGTTCCTAACATCCAAAAATATTTGCCATGCAGACAGTTTATCGCGACTCATTCCAAAAAATACAGAAGTCTTTGAAGACTCCATCATTGCTACTCTAAGGAAAAATTGTGAAATCAAAAACATGATCGCGAGTACCATAAGAGAGCTCCCAGTTATTTTGGCCGACATAAAAAGGGAGTCTTGAGCGCATGAATTCATTCAATCCATAAAAAGCAAAATTCGCAACAAAGACCCCAATGTGCCTGAAGTTTTCTCCCTCTGCGATGATGTACTACTATACAATGACCGCGTAGTGATTCCAAATAGCCTACAAAGAAAAATCCTCAGGGATTTTCACATGGGACATCCGGGGAAGAACCGTACGAAAAGCCTCATGCGCTGCTATGTTTATTGGCCAAACATGGACAAGGATATAGTAGACATGATAGAATCATACAAAGGATGCGCGCTTGCAGCAAATGCTCCAGCCACGACGTGCAAAACATGGCCCAAAACAGATCATCCATGGCAAAGAATTCATATCGATTTTGCGGGGCCTATAGACAACATGTACTACCTCATTGTTGTGGATAGCCACTAAAAATGGCCTGAGGTCCTACAATACAAAAGACCAACCACAAACTGCACGATCGTATTTCTACACGAGCTATTCGCGCTTTTTGGCGTGGTAGATTGTGTAGTTACAGATAATGGCACTCAATTCACATCAAGTGAATTTAGAGACTTCTGCAAGTCATATCAGGTGGACTACATTACAACGCCTCAGTACCACCCTGGGTCTAATGGTCAGGCCGAAAGGTTCGTGGACACTTTAAAAAGGGCTTTAAAAAAGACACTAGGCACACCGACAGATAGAGCATTGCAACAGTTCCTGCAGGTGTATCGGATAACCCCTAATCCGAACACGCCTATGGGAAGCTCGTCTGCAGAAACAATGTTTGCAAGGAAAACCAAGTTTGCCTTCGACAAACTTATTCCACGACAAGCAAAGTTAAAAAAACCGCATCGCCTCATAAGAAATATTTCAATCCTGGCGATAAAGTCTTTTTCGAGGCTTACAAAAACAATATAACATTCTGGGAAGTAGGCACCATAAAACAAAGAATTGGCGAAATGGTCTATATTGTCACAAGGACCGAAAACACTCACAAACGCCATTGGAACCAGCTCAGAAAATGCCGTTTGAAGGAATCGGAGGAATCACTACAAAATAGCTGTGAAGAGCTGATCGACGTAATTTTCGATCACTTCGATCTCGAAGTCTCTCCTGAAGTGCAACACTCAGGAAGGAAAAGGAAATTTACTCAACCGCTCGACGTAAATCCCAAGAGGAAAAAGTATTAACAGTTTTATTTTTTCTCTCCTTTTCAAAAAGAAAACACTTAGAAGTGGGGTATTGTGAGACCGGAACTACCTACACAATAGACTCTTCCAGGTCTATATTAAGTATGCGACACAACACTCTACAGAGAGAGCCGCGTACGACTACCAGTATTGGACACTAACATATAGTAAGCTCCGCTTACACTATCTCTGTAACCTGTTGTTAATATATCTTTCTTACATCTAATCCGTGTTCCGTGTTTTCCTTCTGTGGTCCCGACTTTGGCCCCACATCAATTTGTTTATTGCTTATTTTCTTGAAGGGAGAGTATAAACATTTTATTTTTATTACTTTAAAAATAAGTTAGTCTTAAATAAATATTTAATCGTCTAGGTTTGTTTTTTGAGAGAAGTATAATTTTAAGAAAGCCAGACGTTTTGTCAAAAAATTGTTACACATAGTAGATCTTTTAGTTAAAAAAACCGCCCAAATTGTTAAGATGTTAAATTGTTAATTGTTTTTCGTATTTTGGGCCAATAAGAAGCGTGGTTTCAAGTCCTTGTGAAAACTTGGGTTGGTTTATATCGGTTTACGTATTGAAAATATTCGAAAGAGAGTCCAGAATTATATAGATATGTATGTATATTTGAATATAGCATTCACCTTGTTTAACAATGTGGGTGAAGGAAATATATATGTTTTTGTGTCAACCCAGAACTCTGTGAATGTCTAATTTGCCAGTGGATGATATGAGGAGGTTGGTATTGTATGAATCTATGCAAAACTATGTGGATCGTGCATGTGTCGTATTGTGTAGCATCGGAGAATGGATAAAATTAATTCCTCGATTCTGATTTAGGTTGGCATTCCATCTCGTTATATACATATGTAGAGATCTGCTTCGAAACTACCGCTTATTTTCTGGTTTGGAACCGAGTTTGTATCTGATTCACTCGCTAGACTATGAGGTTCGTGTCCTAATCGGGACAATTGTGGGAAATTTGTCCCGACTTTCCTACATGAAAGAATTAAGGTTAACGGTGATAGAATCGATAAAAGCAACATCGGCTTGAGAGCTTAGAGCGGACAATTCTCTCTTTTAGGCGGAAGAACTCAAACTCCTGCTCGGGGTGCATCAATAGAAGAAAATGTTTATTTAAATACACAAAAAAGGTAAAGGGATATATACAAAATATGATTTGTGATCGCCTGTCCTTCGTCGTAGATGTGGTTGCGATCCAGAAAACACACTTTGTTTGCGAGGTTGATGCTCGTGTTTGCTGTCTAACGACTATGTTGTCTATTCAGCATACGGGGATCAGCTGGCCAGAGGTGTTTCCTTGATAATTAAACGTACTCTGGGTGCGAGGTTGGACCTTGTCCATGTCGATGCGTGGGAGGGCTGTTCATCCTGGCCTATATTGCCGTAAAGACTAATTCATTTCCGGTCGTTGCGCTTTATTCGCCCACCAACCGGACGGAACAAGTCTCGTTTTTTCGTTAGTTCCTGATGGATTCGTCGCACTTAGTCTTAGTTGGGGAGTGGAATGCCATCCTGGACACCAACTTAGACAGGGGGCGGAAAGATAGCGAGAGGTCATTCGGTGATCGTAGCCTGGTTGATCTGATTGGCGAGTTTGGTTTCGTCGATAGATACCGGATCGATCACCCTAGGCGGGGAATGTGGACGTGGAAATGTAAGTAGTCATCTACCCGGGTAGCCAGCTACCTGGATAGAATGGCCGATGTATACATATTAGATTGACCCAAATTCCACAGGTTAAGTTATTCGGACCAGTGACACGTCTGTGCCCGGGTAGCGTTAGATGCTAGGCTCAGAATGGCTGGACCCTGGAAGTTCAATCTGTCTTTACTGGGCAGGCAGGACTTCCAGCAATAGCTAATTAGACTAGTGCAGCTGGAACTAGTGGGGTGGCTATTGGCAATAGGTGGTGGGAGATGCTTAAGGATAGGATTAGGTCCTTCACCACCAAATATAGCCAGCGGCTCGCACTAGATAAGGTTAAAAAGATGAAGACACTTAAAGATAGTTTATTCCGGGTGTAACGCGTTTTTTTTTGTTTGCTTTTTTTTGTGCTGCCTCGATCGGTTCGTCAGGGTTGCCCACTGTTGACCCTACTTTACGCTTTGGCGTTGGGGCCTTCCTTCGTCGGCTGAAGGACGGGGCGAGCAGTCCGGCCCTACGTGGAATCGCTGTCCCTGGTGGGACTCGAACCAAGGTTTCCGCGTACGCTGATGACGTATCAATTTTCGTTTCGTGCCGTAGCGACATTGATGTGGTACAGAAGGCGCTTGAGGGGTACGAAAAAGTCACGGGAGCCAAGATTAACCGTAACAAGTTTTCCGGCTTGCGGTTATGTGCCAGGAAGGGGTTCAATCTTCCAGGGCCCTTCGGTTGGACGCATGCTCCTGTACGCATTCTTGGAATGTGGTTTGGACCCAACTTCCAGCTAGCGAAAAATTGGTGAGAAATACAAGCAAAGGTTGGAGCGTCGGTCCGGACTTAGCTCTGACGGAGGTTGTCCTTGAAAGGTAGGGCTGAGGCGTGTGTCACTTACGTCTTAGCTCTCATCCTTTACCGCTTGGTTGTACTTCCTCTTTGCAAGGACCAGAGGAAGACGATCGAGCGCTTCTTGCCCACCCTCTTATTGGGTGGTCGCAAGCAGAAGGTCCGTGAAGAAGCCTGTGTCATGAGGGACTGGGATTGCCACACTTGGTAGGACTTCGACACGCCTCGAGGTTGGCTTTCCTACGCCGCATTTTGACAGAGGATTCGATTTTGGTGGGGAGTGTTAGGGATCTTCTCTCTTCCCATTTCTTGGGTTAAGCACCATCGGGAAAATGTCGACTTTCCTCAATGAGTGTAGAGAGGCTTTAAGAGCCTTTCCAGTGACCTTTCACGGCCTCGAAAGGTCTTGTATGGTGAATTAGTGGAGGAGGCCGTGAAGGATCCTTTCTGTGGGCGGCTCGGCTTGTCGCTGGCCGAGTTGTGTTCTTTCTGGTATTGGGCGCCAGCGGCGAATTACTCCAGTAACCCTGAATTTTCGATTACCTGGCGATTGATTCGGAATGTGCTATCTCTCAATGACAGGCCCTTCAGATGGGGCAGGACAGATTTTCCCGACTGTCACCAGTGTGACCTTGGTTTAGATAAAACGGCTTCGCACGCCTTCTACAACTGTCCCCAGGTGCGCCTTTTCTGGGACTATGTCGGCGAGTTGATGGCCCGGTTATGGATTAGCGGTAGCTCAATCAGTATGTGGACGCGCATTCCGCTGATGCAGATGCCTGCTCGCAAAAATTGAGGGAGCGGATCGGATATCGCCGTACTGGATCTGTGCCTTGCCTATTTGTAGATCCACGTGTACAAATCGTTATGGCCCTTTCAAACTGCAGTTAGATGGGCAAATATATTGCCTCACTCGTTTGGGTTTTGGGCTCAACGTGGCACCGTTGGTCATGCAATCAATTGTAAATACCGTGGTCGCACAGGACAAGACCATCCAGAGGGCCACGTCCTCATACATCGATGACAAATAGTCAATGAGAGTATATGCACTGCGGCATGTGTAAGGGCACATCTTCAGCAATTCGGACTGACAAGTAAGAATCCAGAGTGTTTAGAGAATGGTACCTGTATGCTGGGATTACGTGTCTGGAAGATGCGGGACAAATTGCAATGAAGTCGCGGGAATGACCTTCCACCGATACCTAACGTGCTCACTCGTCGCAGTATCTTCTCCCTGTGTGGGAAGTTGATTGGACATTTGCCAGTATGTGGCGTCGCAACTACATTTATGAAACGGCTCGCGAACTCTGTGACGACTGCCTGGGACGATGAGGTGCGGTGTCCACCAATGACTCGGATGCTGACGGACATCATTACCAGATTGGAACAGAAGGATCCGGCACAAGGTGATCGGTGTGCTGATGGACACGAAGTTACCATGTGGATTGATGCAAGCTCCTTGACCACTGGCGTCGTTGTGGAAAGCGGCAAATCCCTGGTTGAAGGTACCTGTTGGCTGCGACCAGAACGTGACGACAGGCCTATCAACCAGGCAGAGCTCGACGCGATCTTGAGAGGCATCAACATGGCACTGCAACGGAAAGCGACTGTGGTTCATCTGAAGACTGACTGATCGTGTGTGCATCGATGGATTTCTGATACGCTCTCTGGCAAGTCTCGAGTGCGCACGAAGGCGCCGACAGAAATGTTGATAAGACATCGGCTCAGCACAGTCAAAGAACTGGTGAACTGTTGACAGCTCATCAGATCCCATGCTAACCGAGCCGATCAGCTCTCCAGAGTGCCTCAACGTTGGCTGGACGCAGTGTGGAAAGGGAGGAGTGTAGAAGTGAAGACGACTTACTTCGTGTGCAAAGCCTGGCGTACAAAACGAGTGAAGGAAAGAAAAGTAAAAAAGAAAATATGGCCTCCCTGACATCTTAATTTAAGAAAGACACGGTCTCGGAGCTAGGAGAATTTGCGAGAGTGGGTGAACGTATGCAAATTTTTTTTGCGAGATCAGCTGGGCATGAAAATCACGATGCGGGAGGGTATAGACAATTCGTTTTTTAACGCGATGCTGTTTGTATGGAGAGACTTTGTCAGTTGGAGATTACTTCCCACATATACGTTCTAATTAAGCGCTTCGTTTGGTTTCTCTTCTATCATAGTTTTCTCATTTTTCTGTATCTCCCTGTCCACATTCATGTATTTTTAGTATAACTACTTCGTTCACTCCAACCAAGAAACATGATTGATACACAACTAAAATCTTGGATCAAATGGCCACTCTGCCACACTACTATTACTACGTATATCCTCTATAGGCAATCATCTCTGTTTCCTACTGCTATCGTGGCATAAACTTATCACACCTAGTTAAAGTAGTTAACATGTTCTCGAAGGTAAGTGAGTGAATGAAACATCTGATGCATCTTTTTTCCGAACTCATTCAAAAACTCTAAGCAACATTTTAGCTTTTGTTCCCATTTTAAAATTAAAATATATCATTTTCTTCTAGCGTTGTGCCGCCTGAGATGGAATAATTACAATTATGGTCATTTATTTTGTTTTGATTGTAGAAAAAAATTACTGTTGTCATTATTGGCAGAAAAGGAAATGGAAGTAGGGAATTTCAAAAGTGAGATATTTTCTTGTATTTTTATACTAATAAAAGATGAACAAAAAGAGACAAAATGTAACATTGAGTATACAGCTGAAAAAGAATGGAAGGCAATAAACATAGCTGTTAGGAAATGTGCCTGTGTGTGTAAATTCAGTCATATATCAACCGGGGAAAAAGATATTGTTCCGTATGGGTGTTTCCGCATACCGCATGCTTGGTTGAATGGAGGGGAAAGAGAAATAAAGAGACTTAAACAGCGCCACCTAACGGTGTCTTGGCCGACCAGGTGGGAAGAAATCCGCACATTTAAAAAGTTAATTTCCTGGCCCTCCTTCTGTAAACTCTTGAATCAAGACATCAATTTTGTCGATAATCTGGCTCAATGGAAAGTATTGATTGATTAGTTTAACTTTGTTTGATTCATTACTATAAGTTGGGACATGATGCTGTAGCATTAATTTTATACGTATTTATTTTGTGGACTCCACGAAGTGCACATAATAGATAATTATCAAGTGGGGTTATCCGGAACTAACCTGGAAAATTTGCTTCTGTGGCTGCTGCTACTGCAGGCAGTGTGGGTAAGGAAGGATGCAAACTATCACATCCCCGTCTCTACAATTTGGAGTATGATGAGGGTGTGGGTAATGGGGTACGTGTGATGAGATATTTCTATGTAGTATTTTTATGGGGGAATTTGTATGTCCAACAATGTGACTACGTTTTGTTGTTTTTTTTGTTGTTGTTGGTTTGCGATATTTGGGTTATCTTGCTACCTTTTTGTTTTCTTTTGGGTAGTCATTGTGTATTGTTCATTTAACTATATATGACCTGGTGCTTTATCTATTATGAAGTCTCTGTAATGCAACACGTCTTCCTAGTGTGGTTCTTATCACGTCACATTTTCCTGCCAGTCTTTCTCTGCACCATGAGTGATCTTCAGTCATTCTCGTTTCGCATTGTTAGTGGAACTTCACGCGTGTGATGACGTTTTCTTGTACTATAGCCGTTTTCCAATCTGACATTTTCTGACCTAGGCTACTGGTTTGTGTTTGTTACTATAGCTTTATTCCACATGCCAGATTGATAGTTAATCGCAGACATGTTCTGGCCTTTGTGGGGAACAGATCAGTCTCTTGCGTTATGTTTGTAGTAGTTTTTTGTTTTGCCTTGCGTGCGCGGAGTCCTTCACGGATCTTATCCTTTTCATATTGGGTATCTGATCTTTAGTGGGAAATTCTCTTTTATCAGTGATATAACAGCCATATCTATATCTGGCCCACTCCCTTTGGCTTTCTTCATTTGTGTTTTTTACAGATTGTATATTTCTTTTAGTAAACCCAAAATGTAGCTGTCAAATTGAGGGTTATTGTCGCTAGCCACACATTCTGGTATCCCATGTTCCCCAAATATAGACTTTAGAGAATTTATGACGTCTTGGATGGTACATGTATTGCGCATCTTGCAGATAAATGAGAATTTGGGGTAATAACCAACCAGCAAGTATGTTTCTCTTAGTATAGCGAAGAAAACGGCGACTTACCTCGTCAAACCAAGCGACAGCGCGTCGCGTGTATTCTACGACGGAAAAAGTGGCGAAAAAGAAATTTACTTACCAAACAAAAGGGCACGTATTCCGCATAACATGCTGAAAATGGAATATTTGAATTAAAAAAAAAAAAAAAGTCCGTCGCAGGAGTCGCTATAAAAGTATTTTGATATGCAAATTACCGAACATCCTATCCCAGCTGTCGACCAATGAAAAAATATATAGGTTCTGACGATAAAAGCAGTTGGTGTTCTCGATTCGAGAGCGGAAAATTCGGTCTTTTTTGGCTACGGCGTTTGTTAGAGAGTGAGTTATTTTTCTGACTGGTTACACACATTGTGATTTGAAATAGTACCGGCGAATCAAGTTTTCAGCATTTCTTTCTGCCCCCGATATTCGAGTCTGTACTTAGTGATTTTTCTTTGTGTTGTGGAAGTAATCTGCGACAAATACTTCCTTTGCTTTCAGAACGCTTGCAATTAGGTGAAAAAGATATATTCCAATTACTTGTCATGGTTGGAATGGATGATAATTTATAATCCATTTTATGTTATCTTTTATGTAGCATGTGGCTTCAGTGTATGTGTGATCATGGCTCGCCACAACTTTGCGTCCCTTGAAGCTCTAACTCTTGATTCTTTACCATTTTTCTTTGTCCTGGTTGCATCATCTACTCACACAAATTCGTTAAGTTGGTTAATCACACCTTTCCTCTGTGTCTCATGTGGGTGTTAAATTTATTAAATCCTCTTTCCTAATTATATATCCCAGAAATGTCAACTGTCTTTGTTGTTTCTATTTTTCTTAAAATTTCCTCACTGCTCATACATTCAGTTAATGGTATTCTCGGCATCCGGTAGAACCACATATATCTCAGAGTTTCTTCGTATATGAGGAAATTATCTAGCATTCTTTGCCATATAGTAGATCAAGCATAACAGTTCAGTACTCTTTTCTTTGTTTCTGATATTTGCCTACCTCCAGCTTAAAATTTTGCAAATTGCTAACACTTTCCACCAGTACACCTATACAAACTGTAAAAATATTTATTTTAATCACATTTGTACCTTTATAAACAAAAAAGCACAACATACCCCAAATTCTGTTAACTTTCTTTCTAGTATCAAGCAAAAATATACCAATTTCAGGCAAAATTTCTTTGATGCATACTGCTAACAGCTATCGCAATACAATCAACATAGGTCCTTTTACCAGAAGTTAGTTGAAACTAATTTTGTTAGAACCATTACAATACTAATTTACATTGTGCATACTAAGTCTTCATGTACACAATGAGAATTATTTTCCTTTTAAGTAGAAAGTGTTATGAATCCCTAACAAAATGTTTTTAGTCTTCTGTACTATAGATCTTGTAAGAGGCAAATGTAAATTAATAATTGCAGAGGGAGATTTCATAAGACTTGTGTAGTGAAAGAATAGATTTGAAGGAGTCAATGTCTCTTAAATCTTAAAATGGTTCAATTCTAAAATTCCTTATAAAAAGCAATTTATATTTTTTCACCATACATTTGGCTACATTTCCAATCTATACTCGCAAAAAAAAAAAAAAAAAAAAAAAAAAAAAAACACACCACCTACTCTAAATTCCAAACACCATTTTGATATGCCCCCTAAAATCTGAGATTTGGTAACAAAACATTTATGTGAATGGCTGCAATGGCGATAATGCTTAAAACAATTATTTTCACATCATTTTCTACCTTGGTTTTAATGTAACACTATTTGGGTCGCTGGTAATTAATAATAATAATGTCGACTTGGAATATCAACGAAAACGAGATAATGATGAATAACTTAGCATGAAGAGAGTTCAAAATATAAAGAAAGAGCAATTCTCAGTTTGTGCGAACAGGTCAAGTGTTGACAATTTTAGGCAGACAATGCCTGGTTCTGACATGAGAATTGGGTTAAACCAAATGAATTAATTTTGCCAAAATGTCGGAAAGAAAAACAATAAATTGAACACCGTCAAAATGACTTTGGCTAAACAAAGTGTCACAATAATGGGAGTTGCAAAAATTTCACTTGGAAAGTGTCTCTTAGGTCAAAGGCGAGAAAGCCAAATTGTTATGTCAATTCACTTGAGATAATAGCATTTGAAACCATAATTATTTTTAATTAATCTCCGACCGACTGCTAGAGGTGACAGGCGCAGAAGAGAAATGGTAATAAGAGAGAGTAGAAGCAGCCAGGCCAAGCGATGCCTGTACCCAACTCCCATGAGAGGAGGAGAATTCCCCCAAATCATGAATTAATTTAACTTCTCAGGATTAAAAAACAATAGACTTGTTAGGAATCAGGGGATTCACTGAAACCCAGCCTACATCTTGCCCCGCACCGGTTTCTAGTTGGAGCCATGGGCAAAAGCCATTCAGACAGTTGCAAATTGCAGTTGCGAGTGGTGGAGGTCGCAGAGAGATTCCACAACTCCTGCCAAACACAAGAACCGACTTCAGCCTTGAGCCAAACTTGCCAAATCAGTAAAACAAATTTTGCTAACTCCGCAAGCCAAAACTTACCAGCTTATCCAAGTGTTGTGTCCGATTTAGGAACAGGTTGGGTCCACAAACACCTGTATGTGAACACAACTACTAACGAACCATTGTACACAGTATTGATATAAACATAGTAATTATTTTTTATATAATTTTGAGTGCTGTTTTTTCTCCAGTTTTATTGTATGATTTCACTCGACTTGAACCAGCCCAACATGAAGATACCATGCGATGAATTGATCTTGGCCTCCTTATAATCAAATCAATCACGTGAGGTAAGGCAGGTCAGGATTGAAGAGATCACTCCATTGATCAAACTAGGATCCACAATGAAAGGTTACATTTGTTGCTGTTTGTTGTGAACTCAGATCGAGCATACATAAAATGATAAAGGACTTGCAATGACACATGACTTGGTATTATCATCAGTACACATCATCTATTTTGTGCAAATCCTGTCAGTTTAAGCATCGCATTAAATTACTATTAACCTCCAATTAATAACCCTTCTATTGTAATGATTTTGATATATTGTAAGCAGTAAAGTTTTAGGTTTGTCCATGCAATTGATTAGAACTATTTCACAAACACTCAATAAAACTTATAAAGCTATATAAATTACTTATTCTGCTTTCCAACAGAGAATTCACGAAGCTCAAACCTGCCCCATAAAGTTCTCAAAGTTTCACTGTTTGCATGACTTCCTGCATTATTGGCAATAATGCCGACATTATGACAGTTGAACATTGAGAGCCAATATTTACATGGTGAGTTGAATGCTAAAGGACAAAGTACTTTTTTTGTTTTAGTTTAAAAAATTCAGAATTAAAAAAATGTGTGGTTTTGCTCTAATATAACAATATTGTATAATTAATAAATGATGACATTACTATTTTCAGTTACTGTGCCAAGATACCAGACTAAAAAATCAATTTCATCCAAAAACTTTCATTCTACTTAAATTAACCAAAGATTCTAAATTAAAATGAATGTTAAGTTTTAATTACGTTTTGTATTTTTAATTACAAATTATTTAAAAAAAGAAAAACAGCTTAGTTTTGTTTATGGATATTTTGAGCAATACAAAATTAATTTTGACTAAATCTGGTCTAGCACCACAGAAAAAGAAAAATATTTAACAAAGGAATTCTTGTGTCTACAACATTAAGTAATTTAAAGGTTTTAACATATTCATAATCAAGTATGCAATACATACATTTGAATTATTTGATATGTATTCTTGATAGATAATCTTCTATAAATGCCTTAAATGAAAAATACTGATAACTGTAAATAATATTTGCTGTTATAAAAAGTTATTTGCACATAATACACATAGTTAAGAGATCACAATTTATAAAAAAAATAAAAAAAATTAAAGCAACTGTAAAGCAAGACAAAATTGTGTAGTCAATTTTCTTCAGCTTCTTAAAAAAGAATTTGCTGCTAATACTGTGGATTATATATTTGGTAAGTACATTCATAAGCTAAGAATTAAAAACATTTTCTGTACAAAAATGAACACTTGAACAGGTTTCAGATTAAAGTGATTTTTATTTCAAAGTGTTTTGTTATCATGGGAAAAAAAAAAAAATCTGATTTCATAAATAGATGAGTGAATGAAAGATTGGAGGAATGGGTAGAGAACATTGATTTAGGACATCTGACACTCCTGGCCCCTAGCAAAGTGTGGCACAATACATACATGACTAACTTTGGTTGACTAGTGCCAGGTTAGAAATATCATGACAGCTAAAGACTGGTAACTAGTATTTGACAAGCCAACCTTTTGTTCTTGATTTTGGTTGCAATTGGTTACGAGTGTGACTATTGCCCCCAGTAACTATGGAAATTATAGCAACAGGGTCAATCAAAGGTAGTATTGTACAGCAGATTTCTGTACTACAGATGAAATAAGCCTTGTGGATTAATTATAGACGGTACAAAGAAAATAACACACACAAAAGAGAGAGTTAAAAATAAAATCGTTGACAATTGAGTTGATGCAGTATATATATATATATATATATATATATATATATAAAAGGTGTCTGCTAAATGCACTTGAGTGAAACAATCTGTACAAATGAGGCAGCCAGAGAAAGAGGAAGGGTTGAGAAATGGATGACTGACATGAAGTAGGAAAAGAGATGAAGTGAAATTTGGTGCAAGTGCACAGCAGACAGTAACAACACTAAGACTGCACTCCAAACCAAATAAATCAAAAGAAAATAGCAATACTAGCTTAAAGATCTTGTTTCAACTCTTGAACATCAATACATGAAATGTAAATTTGATACAGAACGTAAAAATAGAAGAAAAAAAATCAGAGAATGAGAGAGAAAAGACATGTAATATGAATACACCCCCAAACGAACTATTATTTTATTCAACATTTTCACATGAGCTCTGAAAGCTGGAGAGGGATGGAGATTCTTGTTATGCAGCTAACCATGTGCAGAGGGCTGTCAATAAATTCATACATTCAAGTGACATGACTAATATATGTACCATAGCTACAAAAAAAAAAAAAAAAAAAAAAAAAAGAGAGAAAGTATTCCTCCATCTCAATATTAACACATGAAACATTTTTAGTTGAATGAGCTTTTAAGTGTTCAATATTTTTTTTTTAATGATTTTCAAAATCTTTTATCATTATTAAAAATGAATCATCCCATAGATGGAAGTGCAAGTCATGGCAAATCAACAAGCCACTTTGGAGGGATCAATACCATAGCACTAGAACCTCATCAGACAATAGTGCACTGCCACACTTTATTAGAACTACAGTATAAAAATCACTTTCAGCAGTGTTTATTTTTATTTTTCCATTTTTTTTTCTAGAAAAATTCCCTTCACTAAAAGCCATCTATAAAATCCAATCAAAGGTTTGCATAGATTGTTTACAGAATTCTTATATATAATGAATGGTTCTATTCAACAAAACCTTTAAATTAAACTCTGGTTAATCGTATTTTAACTACTGACTGGCCTTAGCAAATAAAAAATGTCAATGACTGAATTTTTATAACCACTTTTTGACACCATTTCTTTTTTTAATAGAACTATTGAGATATTTTTCAGGACTGAAAACTTAACATCAAATACCTAACACATTTCTATTTAAAATGAATTTCCTATATTAGCAATTATTTTTTGCATTGTTTATTTGTTGGCAGATATCATGGGTTTATTGCTTGTTTGCTAAACCAACAGTAAGGATCTAAGGCAAGGTTAGATATGTTGTAAAACTATGAAAATCCTAAAAGATATAAAGGCAATATCTGAGTTTCCAACCTGCTATAAGCAAACACATTTTACAACTTCTTTATGAAGAATAAATCTCATCTCAGTCAGTCAATTTTTGAAATTAAACATGGTTTGCAAATAATCTAATTACAAAATGATTCATGTAAACTTGCAAAAGCAACTGCTAAAATGAGATAAATTCAAATAGATAACCAAATAAAAAACAAATCCTTTTATGAGATTCTAAGTTAGCAAACAAGTTGCTTGCTATTGCATAGTTTGTTAATCCAGTGTTTCTATTAAATTATAACTCAGTGGTTCCCAACCTTTGGTTTCTGAACCCCTGTATTCCATAAACAAAATAATGGGGAAAGGCTTACATTTTAAGTTTAAAATATTTCTCCTGTTAAAACTTAAAATTCAAAAATTTTAGGATAGTATCAATCACTGTAAATGTTAAATCCTGCAATTTTGCTTAGTGATGAAACTAGAAAATAAATTAGTGATATAAACGGAATCTTCAAATTTTGATAAAGGGTCTACATTTCACTTGGCAGTGAAAAGTTTGGAAACCACTGCTCTAATATTTTTAGAATCACTGACATGAAAACATACTGATGTTGAGAAGAGCACCGAACTTACACAATATTTGTACATGTATTTGGACATCCTAATTTCTACATATTATGGAGTAACAGCAGCATCAATTGGACTCAGATGGCAAGGTAAGAGCAGTGCAGCTATGAGCACAGAGACATATGAGACATATGGTCAAAGAAGAAAGATTTCCTGAGATTTCTTGACTTCCATTTTGTTTATATATTAAAAACATTAAAGAAATAAAATGGTAAAAATTTATCAAAGTAGATCAAAGAACAGACAAAAACAAATTTAAATAAAAGAAAACCAAGGTGAAGAGAAATGCATGACTTTTACACTCCATTTGTTGTTAGTATTATCCTGCTTTCTGACTTATTAATGAGTGATTCTCTGTCTGTTGGCAGCTAGCAGGTTCCATCAATACAAGAGGAGCTCTGGAAATAATAGTGTAACACGTTTTAAGAAGCAAACCATGCACACACACACACACACACACACACACACACACACCCACACACAAAAATAACACAAAAAAAGTCAGCAGAAAAAATACATTTTAAATTTACCCCCCCCTTCAAATGTCCTTCCCAGCTTACTGATTTATTTAGGAACTGATTAAATTGTATCCATTTTTGTCAATACTTGCATAAGCTTGCATTAATGTTAATTATGGTTTTTGCAAGTACATATTTCTGCATAGTCGTGCTTGTATGTGTATTATGTTGAGGAGAATACCAATATGCCAGTACTGTCATCATCACATGGATATGACTGCCTAAGCAATCTAATGACAATGCCACCAGCTGTAGCACCAACATCACATGTTCCCTGTAGTGAGTCCATTGACAATTTTCTGCCAGAGTTCTTTGCGACACGACTTGGAGCGGCGTAGGCTCTGAAGGAGTTCATTGAACTGCACAGGACCACCTGGAGACATGCAGAAGGCCTTCTGTGCACTGCAGATGATGCCAACAAAATCATCATACTCAGATGATGAAATATGGTGGATGCGTTGATGGGCACAGTGCATGAACCTGCAAAGAAAAACAATTAAAAAAAAAAAAAAAAAACACACTGAAAAAATAAATGATATAGTTATGCAAAATGGATGACATTTTTTATTACTTTTTATATTTCATATACCAAATTGAATATAAACAAGTCTTCCAGTTCCATCATTTAGGTAGCATTCATTTTATTGCCCTGTCAAAGTTGACTAAAACTCACAGCTTTCTGTTGTTGCCCCAATAAGAATTAGCTATAGTGTGACTTGAGTGAATCTAGCCATGGTTTAGAATATCCACAAAGTGGACTGTGAATGATTTTAGCTGCATCTGAAGAGTCTAGTGTTTTATGACCAGCAGTAAAGCTTAAAAATTAAATCTTCAAAGTGGTTACCTACTGGTCAAATGGAAGTGGAGCGAATACAAATAAATATTAACTTTTATATATATATATATATATATATATATATATATATATATATATATATATATATATATATATATATATAAAAACTTAGTTTATGCAAGCTTATGCAAAAAGTTTTTTATATATATATATATATATAAAAAACTTAATATTTATTTGTATTCGCTCCACTCCCATTTGACCAGTAGGTCACACACACACACACATATATATATATATATATATATATATAAAAAACAAAGCCTTTTATGAGATTCTAAGTTAGCAAACAAGTTGCTTGCTATTGCATAGTTTGTTAATCCAGTGTATCTATTAAATTATAACTCAGTGGTTCCCAGCCTTTGGTTTCTGAACCCCTGTATTCCATAAACAAAATAATGGGGAAAGGCTTACATTTTAAGTTTAAAATATTTCTCCTGTTAAAACTTAAAATTCAAAAATTTTAGGATAGTATCAATCATTGTAAATGTTAAATCCTGCAATTTTATTTAGTGATGAAATTAGAAAATAAATTAGTGATATAAACGGAATCTTCAAATTTTGATAAAGGGTCTACATTTCACTTGGCAGTGAAAAGTTTGGAAACCACTGCTCTAATATTTTTAGAATCACTGACATGAAAACATACTGATGTTGAGAAGAGCACCGAACTTACACAATATTTGTACATGTATTTGGACATCCTAATTTCTACATATTGTATTTATATTTCTTTTATATTTTCTGACACTCGGCAAATAATACTTTCATAAAATTTGTTTTACTTCTTAGTAACTGGTTATTCTGTGACACTTGTCTAACATCACTGAAATTTTAGTTCAGAGCAGACAACTCTGAGATAGAATACCAAGTACAGAAGAATGAACATATCTCTGCTTTTAATCAATGTCAGAAAATTGCCAAAGCCAGTCAAAATATTTGTGCTGAGTATGGAGATGACTTCATTACCGACAGAACGGTACAGAAATGGTTTCTAGTTTCAAAGAGAGTAAGTTTAGACTCAGACTTTCTGCATTCTGCCCAACCTATTCAGTTGTTGAGAATCAATTACACACTGATTAAAGAAGAGCCACACTAGACCACAAGGGAATTGACTGAAGAGATGACAAGCTCTCATGTTACTTTTGGTCATTATCTTCACTCACTCGTTAAAGCCCAGAACTACTAAACAGTCAATGCCAAACTGTATGTTGAACAAATGAACAGGCTCAAAGAGGCAATTCAGATGAAAAAATCCTGACTGGCAATACAGTGTAATTATTCAACATGACAACGCTTGTACTGACATTGCTAACATGACCAAACATGCAATTAAAGAGCTCAATTGAGAAGTTCTGCCACATCCACCACATTCTTCTGACTACCACCTTTTTTGGTTACTTTCAAACAATTTGAGGGGTGTTTCATTCAGCAACAATGTGGAGCTTAAAACGTGGCTTGATGAATTTTTTTTTCCGTCAAAACATCAAACTTAGTTATTTCTATCATTGAGACATTGAAAAGTTAGTGGATCATTGTCAGGAGGTCATAAACAATAAAGGGGAATACATTTTTGAACAATTCATCAGAACTATTAATAAATAATAAGTATTAAAATAAATAATAAAAAATGAACAAATTTATGTAACAACTTAATAAATAAATAAAAACTTTCAAGAGCAAGTATCACTTGGCTGAAAGTTAAGAAATTCTGGTCGCAAGCTTATATAAACAAAATCACAGTTAGGACTGATAGTTAATTAAATTACCCAGGCATCCTTTGTGATGAAGAGCCACTTCAAATGACCTTCAGTTACAAGTACCAAGATCATTGACTTGCAGTGTACAATTACTCTATCTTTTACATTAACTAAGTCATTGATATTACATCAGTATTTTTATTCATTTCAGTTTTTTTTAAGTTTGAAGAGAAATGACTTTAAAGATTTACAATAAGCATTTGTTTGAAGGATTAACCAATAATTCATTTCATGAAACAAATTTCTAAGTTTTGTATTATTACTGTTGCTTTTTGGCAAGTTAAAAACTTGCATAATTTCACAAAATGTTCTAAAATTAGATACAAATATGAGAAAAGATATTCATATTATATAAAAAAAGAACTGTTTTATTCAATCTTTAAGTTGAAGATATTTCTCTGGATTAAAATTATATCTCTATATCCCAAAAGCTAGATTTTTTATTTCATCTGATCAAAGAACTTATGAGAAAGCTTTGTGCAGGTAAACTTTTGCATACTTTGGTTAGAGAAGTGTGTTCCTTTGTTGTATGCAAGCATAGATACAACTTTTGTGCAGTTACTAATGAAATATCTACCTTCATGTTTTGATCTGAGTTAATCAAAACTTTAAAACATATCTGGTTCAAGGCAAAATAAATCTTTAAATTACATTAAATTTGGCAAGAGTACAGATAATATTGTGTGTAAGTACACATTTTAATACTTTTAAAATTATTATACACTTCTTATCTCTACAAAATTGCTAAGAAGAGCATGATAAAATTTAGCATGATAAAAACGACCTTAAACTTGATGGAAAAAATGTTTATAACATCTAAACTGCAGATTGTAATAAGCTTTAAAATTTATGATCAGTAGTGATAGATCTACTTAATAACACCATTGCCTAAAAGGCTCAGTTTTGATAATTAATTTAAAAATATTTCACAACTAAAAAGAAAAAAAAAAAAAAAAAAAATTTTCATTGGAGAAAATTTTTGCCTTCAGACAATATTGTCCTTATTCATAAAAGCAACTAAGAGCTTTTGAAATTAAATACTATCGTTGTTTTATGCTGATTTTCAGAACATTGGGTCCAATTGTTTAAAAAAAAAAAAAAAAATAAATAAATAAATAAATAAAAAATCATGATTTAAATTCATCAAAGACTTCTGTTTTTAAATCACTAAAATGCTCAACATTGAATTTCTAGAGTTTTCATAAAATTAGTTATTAGTGGAGGGTAACCGATGTAAATAAAAAAAATAAAATAAACATATTTAAAATAATTTCAAAATTCAGTTTCTGAAAGTTTCATTTTTAATGAAACTTTCAATTTTCAAACAATTTTTTTTATATTTACAAGATTTTCCAAATTAATGTCTGTCACTGCAAAAATATGCTCTAAAATTTGCTATGTTATGTAGTAGTTCCCTTGACGCAATCAAAAGTTAGAATGTTCTAAAATGAATGGAAAAATTTAATAAAAAAATAAAAAAATACTTTGGTCTTTCCTTGTAATAGTAACAAAGATTTTAACGATAAAACTTTGTTTTCATCAAGTTTAACACCATTTTTATCATGCTATGCTCATTTTTTAGCAATTTCATAGCGATCCCTATTGTTATATAAATACTTAAAGATGGACCAAAGAAACTAATCTTACATTTGTATACACTTCTGCACCAATGGATTGAGGAAGTTTGATCGCAAGCAGTTGTGGACCTGAGTGGGATTGTTGCGGGCCAGATAGTGGGCAGCTTCCCAAGCAATGTCGTAGAGAACAAAAGGACTGACCACAGCATTGACAGCACTGGCACAGAACTGCTGCAGGTAACTACTGCCTACAAATAAAAATACATTTCATGTTATCCATTATACAAACATCTGATATCAAATGCTCATAAGTAAAACAGTTTATAATTCATCAATAATGGATTATTTTTTTAAATACTGAAAAAAATTGAAAAAAATTGTTATACGTCAACTTAAAAACTAACAAATGATGCAAACAAACACTAATTTTATGGATATAAAAAGAATAGCCTCAGGATTTAGAGAATGGTAGGAATTAGGAATGAATGTAGAGGAAAAAAAAAAAAAAAGTTTGTACTTTCTTTTGTTAAATTGCTTAAAATATGGATTAGTCATGATAATCTAGTCAAGATTAATGATTTTTAAAGTTAGTTTAATCCAATCTCAAGTAAATGACCTGCAAAATAATTTTATAAAATGTTTGTTAACTGAAAAATTATTTTAGGTGAATAAATAATCAAAATTTGTTTATTATTTGGCTATGCCTTTAAGCATGTGGAAAGAATTAAGCAACTATGGTAAAAAAAAAATGATAAAAGCAGGTAATATTTTTTTAAAATTACTTCAAGTGAGTTTTTTTTTCATTGCTGTATTTTACAGCAAAATGATAAATGTATCATTTGTTTAATGATTTGGGTTGAATCATATTTAACCATTGTCATCAATGCTTTTCTATAATTTTTCTTTTATTAAAATTAACAATTTTTGTAAAAAAGAAAATATATATATATATATATATATATATATATATATATATATATACACTAGCAGTAGAGCCTGGCATTGCCAGGGGATGTAACAGTAAGAGATAGATCAAGTATTGACCATCATAAAAACTGAAAAATAAAATTGACAAAGATTATTGTTTAAGGTTGACAGTCACGCATGTCTTAATTGGCCAAACCCAAACTCAAACAAAAACATTGTTTTCAATCGTTATGAGTCTACCTATTGAATAGAATTTTATTATAAACAATTGTCTTGTAAATGGAATTTTTAAAGCATTCTGAATGTAAAAATAAAGAAAAAAAAGTGTGCAAGACAA